>FWPY01000027.1:4369004-4795231 GCA_900174645.1 Sonneratia alba | reverse complement strand
TGACTGACTCCTAGCCTAATTAGAAGCTCATGTTAAGGGCAAGCTTCTCTTCTCGCCAGAAGAGAACCCAATTAACGGAAGGTAAAAACACCTTTTCCTTGCAGATGCAATCCCAATTCCGGAGTCGCTGGAACTTTCAGAATGATTTTGCCTGATGAGGGAATGTCATTGCTAATTGAACCACTACCACCATAGGAAAAATGTTATTTTGATGGGGCATGCTAGCCGCGATCATGGTGCTGGGGGCAGGGGAGTTATCTTTGTCCACGCCAGAAGGAATGTGTTTTTGCGCCAACGCATTTGCCCTTGGTGAGAAATTGCATCAAACAATGTTGCGGAGTACCAAGCACTTTATTCTGGACTCGAAATGGCAGTAGAAAGAGAGTAGGCAGACCTCAAATATATTGGTGAATATTCCAAGCTAGTGGTGATTCAACTCTTGACTACTTATAAATGTTTAAAAAGCCAGGAATTGGCTCCCATCGCTCAATATGCTAGGGGCCCTTTCTTCAACGATTTAAGTTGTTTTTTCCACACTGACAATATAATCTAAGACGAATCAAATAGGCAAGCAAGATGCACTATGCTTTTGCCTAGTCATCCACTCTTAACAGATGGCCAAAAGCTGATGTTGAAGAGTTCCCTGTTTGCCAAAGGTGGGGGGTTTCCCTCAATATTATGTCTACACAAAAATTGAAAGAAGAATGGTGGGTGCATCTATCTGCTTTACGACAATCAAAAAGAAGATTGGCGACAAACTCCTCTAATTGAATTATTAGAATACTGGGAACTACCGAAATATGACTCAAGGACATAGAACTGACATAAGAACGTCAAGCGCCATGCGATTTATTTCATTTCAAGGGTGTCCTTTTAATCGACAGTCAATTTGATGGAGGTCGTCTTGAGATGCCTTAATGATCGTGAGGGATCTTTTAAGCATCGAGAGGCTCTATTTGGGGGGTTAATGTGGTGCCCACCATCAAGGCCCTAAGCTCCACTTTCAACTTAAGAGAATGGGCTACTATTGGGCTCAACTGATGGTAAGGGACCTGCATGGATTAAGATTCCGAAGAAGTGTCAGCTTGCCAGTTCATTGCAAACTTCAATCACACCAACCCTCCAGAACACCACTCATCCTACAATCGCCTCTTGGCCCTTTGAATTGGCATGGGGTATTGGATGTTTATTGGACATTAATCGCCCTAAGTCTTCTGGTGGAGACCATGCATATATCCTTTGCGGCCAAATGATTACTTTTCTAAGTGGGCAGAAGCTGCTCCATTTCGCAAAGTGAAGAAAGAGACAATAACCAAGCTTCATCTGGGTGGGAAACTAGACAATCAATCTTAGATATTGGTGTACCTTGCTATGTCCATCCAAGACAATGGAAAGCCATTCTAAATAAGCCATCGGACAAGTTGTTGCATCGAAATTGCGGCTTCAAGAGTATAAAACTCTCTGCCTACAAATGCCTGGGCAGCAACAAGCTTGCAGAAGCCTTTCCAACAAAACATTAATGTAACGCTCCTTAAGAAGATTGTTTTGAACAAATCAAAGAAGGATTGGCATGAAGAAGATTGGTAAAGCCCTTGTGGGCATGGCCGGACAACATTTGAAACTCCAACCCAAGCCACATCCATATTCCCTTTAGTATTATGGGGTTGAAAGCCAATCTTACCACTGAGAGTAAGCAATATCCCATCATTAAAACGAATTGCCAACTTCAGGAAATGGCTCACTATTGAAGAAAAATGCAAAAGTTGCAACTAGAAGAGCAGAAGCCTGGATGAAAGAGACTGGAGGCCTCCAACAACAATGAATGTTTACCGAGGCCCGAATGGTCGAAATCCTTCAATAGCACTTTCAAACTACGTCTTTCCGTAGGGAGACCTGGTTCTTGCTGTACGAAGGCCTAATTGTTGTCACCTACCGAACTGGGAACAGTTCTTCCTAAGTGGGAATGGACCCTATGTTTTGTCAAAGAAGCCAAATTACACTAATGGTGCTTACAAGTTGGTAGATCAAATGCAGCTTGAGAATCAGTACTAAATCAATTGGGATTCCCTTGAAGCAATATTATGCGTAAATATATAAAAAAAATTTGAAACTACGTTTATGAATACTTGATCCTCTCACAAGGGGTATGTTAGGTCAGCCTTGACCACAACTAGTTAAGGTTCATCACCAAAAAAAAGAAATTTTTTTTTTTTTTTTTTTTAAAACTACATTATGACTTGATCCTCACAATAGTGTGTTGGAAGGGTATGTAGGCAGCCTTGACCCACACTGGTTAAGGTTCAGTCATAGTCAAAAAAGGGGAGCTGCATTTACAGCTTGATTCCCACAAGGGTACTATACTAGTTAAGGCTTGGTCATATATACATATATTATATATGTAAGAGAGGCGATATGATGATCTCACGACAAAGCCGGATGTTGATACAAAATCAGTTAGAAGGCAGAGAGCAAAGTATAACAAGGCAGCTCATGGAAGATAGAGCGAAAATAAGAGTAATGACTCTAAGGTTTTGCCTAGCTATTTACAATTTCTATTTGAAGTTCCTCAAGGCAGCCCTCTTTTCTTCCATAATATCATGCAACTCTCTCAAAGAGTGAGCCTCCATGTCAGTTAAGTAGGGGCATGACAGGCATTGCCTAGTTGGGCGTTGGCAGCATCAATGGCAGATTTTCTTGATTCTAATGCTTGGAATGTCTCTTGGATTAATATATCAGCCCCTTCTATTTCCTCTGACAACTTGTCTAATTCTGCTTGAAGTGCTATACATTTGGAAAGCATACTATCTGCTTGGTAGTGAGAGTCTTCAAGTGGTTGGCATCTTCTTTCTCCATTGCCTTTTGTTGAGAAAGATGGATCTCTGCACTCTTACTTGCTCTGCATGCTCAACGGCAGATGGCTTGGATCCTATTGAAGCCTCCAAAGTTGCTAAACAACTTGAGTGATCTAGGAATTCCTGAATGATCATACTCATCGAGGGAATCTACAAAAGAAAGTGATTGGATGCATGCCAAAATCCTCATGACCTCGCCATGGATCGAGTGCACATCATTCGGAGAAGCATTGACTAGTTTTTTCATAGATGCTGCTCCACCAGATGAGGCTAAGGATGGTGTCCTACTGCTATTACATCATCTGCATAGAAAGACAGAAGGAGAGGGATACCACATGACTTGAGAGGAGTAACTTGCCATGAGTCCTTGCCCACAGTGGCACTTTGTGTGTCAACATGAATTGGGTGACGTGCATCATCATTGGATCTAGGCATAGTGATTGATAGTGGCATTGCTATCATGTCCTCATCGCTTCCTTCCCTCTCCATCAAACTTGGAGGATAAGGCTTAGAAACTGATAATTTGGTACCTTCCAGCATGTCCTCCACATCGAGATCTAGATTGATCTGTTAGGCATAAATAACAAAGATATATATAGTAAAAAAAAAAAGAGAGAGAGAGAATGACTAGGTAAGGAAGAGGCTTGAAGAATGAAAGGGGATGATAGAGATTGAAGTGCCTACCAAGCTTTCAAGTGCCGAATGGAATGGGTGGCCCTATCTTGATTATCCTGATTAAAACTTCAGGATCCTTGCTTTAGCCTCTGAAGTGGCGATCTTCATTTGTAGCAGTAGATCCACTTTCCCCCTTGTGAAGCACCTAAAAACAGCAGGAGAATAGAGGATCAATGGAGCATGTCACGGGATGCACAACTATGACAAGATGGATAGTGTAAATGCCCTTATTGGATGGTCACTTAGAAGTTTGGACTTTGTCTATAAAGTTTCTGCTTGACTTGTGGCCTACAGCTGAAGGAGCTATAACACCATTAGCTTCAGCGACAGTAACCTCCTTATCCATAACCACAGCTGTGTTTCACCCACCAATTGATACTCGAGTAGTGGCACTTGCAATCAATGCGTCTATCCCATCCAAGTTGTGCAAATTATGGCGGTGTTTTCAACTCTTGTACTTCACATCAGTGTAATCCTTAATATCATCAAGAAGTTCTGGAAAATACACCTTAGAACATGTCTCAAGTTTGGTAGAAACCCTCCACAAGTCAAACCCATCCTCGAGTGAAGCAGAGTGAATATCCTCCTTCAAGGGTTCCCGGAATATTTTGGCAAAGCCCAAATTGGCGTGTGAAGTAACATGGGCTATAAGGTTCCACAATGAACCAATCTCCACTCCTCAAAGTTAAAGTAACACGAGCGAATGCCTACTAAAAGATGGTGGTAACACGACAACAACTCTCTGTTATCCAGAAGATGAAGAAGCTTCTTTAACTTATAAGGAAAACTAGTGTATGGCAATCCCTTCATGGCTTTGCGCCACCTTCACCGGAGTATTGACACATTAATGGGACCAGTCACCTCATTGGGGGAGGGGGAAGTGTGTCGAGA
Source organism: Sonneratia alba (assembly GCA_900174645.1). NCBI lineage: Eukaryota > Viridiplantae > Streptophyta > Magnoliopsida > Myrtales > Lythraceae > Sonneratia > Sonneratia alba. The sequence continues at coordinate 4,790,813 of FWPY01000027.1, read as the reverse complement.
AGTAATGTGCTAACCATCCATAAATATAATGAAAGGGGACACACAATTCAGCTTTTCCTGCAACTAGAGCTCGTGCTATGGTGTTTAGCCCTCGATAAATCTGTGCTAGTGCGGGGATGGCAAGGCAAAAAGGGCCGCCCACTGGCAAGTAAAGCTGGCAACCTTGAAGGTGCCTGGACGAACAATTCCAACTGGTCTTTGAGGAAAGATGAAGATAGAAAGCCAACATGCAAGGAAAGCTGCAAGATAGGTCTCTGTGCGCATGTGTGGCCTTGCTTACTCACAAAAAAACGGCTTCTTCCTCATGAGACCAGACTTCTATTGGTGGAGGGATGCCAGGAGGATTATGTGTCTCTTCAGGTCGGGACTTGCATGCTCGCCTAGTTGGGGGTTTTGCAATAATGCATTCTTCCTTGATACCAAAAACTTATCCATTTTGTGGTGGAAACATGAAGGCTTTTCCCTTTGTTTCCACAAAGACCGTAGAAGGGTGCAAACAAATGTTCACAAGTCTTTGGGAGGAATCTACCTCTTTCAATGCCAATTAGTTCATGATGCCTCGGGATGACTTCCTTGTACATTTCTCCGATTATGGGAAGTTCTCCGAGCTTGCCAATATCATAGGGAGATATTGAAATTGACCCCGCATGCGGTCTCCAAGGTATTAGTATTTGGACACCATGCTTCGCAAAATGCACAAATTATGTCAATGTTATGGTCGTACGTGTATAATGAGCACGTGATTGCATGCTAGAGCTCTGTTCCATCCAGATGCTTGTTGCAACGGAGTAAGACACATTCAAGCCACTCCCAGAAATTGGGGGTATATGTGAACTCACCCATAGGTTTGAAATATGCCCCCCATGAAGCCTCGCTAGAAATGATACGCTGTCCTAAAGTGACTCGCAAATCTGGTTCAGAAGCTAACTTGTGCAAATGTGAACGTAAAGACCAGCCTCTGGAAGACTTCATAGGGCCTTTTGGTGCTTCATAGCTCCATTGTGAAGGGTGACCAATCTCTCCAAGGCTAGAGGATCCCTGAGAAGCAATATCTCCAAGTGCTCGGTCAACAGGAAGAATGAGACCATCTTCTGGTTTATCATTTAAGCAATCTACGATGACAAGATGTTGGCCTTTGGGTCTCATTAAATTCTTGAAAATCACCATCTCTAGATTACAATTGTGACAGTGAATACAGATTTTGTTGGTAGCCTAATGTAGGGCACTAGAGGATGCCCAGTCAAAATCTACCTGGCAAATTGGAAGCATGTGCATCAGATAGTCATAAAAAAAAAAAGAAAAAAAGAGAGGCGTACGTGCAGGTTCATGCATCGACCAAAATAAAGTGATGTCTCAAGCTAAGAAAAAAAAAGGAAAAAAAAAGGGGGTGGGGGCAAGTAAGTAAATAAAAGGTGTGGCGACAAATTATGGTAGGAGTAGATTTTGGGAATTAGGTAATTACAGCAAGTTGAATAAAAACAGGCAAGTGAGCTATGGCGCCAAAGATCATGAAGAGAGCTCTTTAGATATGTTAAGTGAGATATTGTTCCCAACACCAAGCAATTCACAGTAAGTTACTTAGTTGCAAGAAAAGAAAAGTGCTGTGCGGAAATCGGGAGTGGTCATTCGCCAATCGACAAATCACAGAAAAAGACTTCATTCAAGATGCTGGAGGAATTGCAACTTCAAGATAAGCTGAGCCGAGGTAGCATGATAAATTTGGACCTAGAGATATGGTTGATAACAGCACTAGTATGGCTCTATGGCCTGCTTCAATGGGAAGATCAAACTTGAAGTCCTTCCTCAAGAAAAAGTCCTACAATTAGAAGTACAGGATCAAAGGAGTTGGACATATCCTGCAAAAAGAGAGAGAGAGAAATTAGTCCCCGACAGAAATTTCACCGATTTGACGAATGCTTGCATGTTGACAGAGTGAAGGGGGAACATGATTCAAAAAGAGGGGCAAAAAAAGGAAAAGAAAAGAAAAGAGAGAGGAATGGAGAGTGACGCAAGACGCTTCGCAAGGAAGGTATGTGCATGCCTTTCTTCAAATCGTGATCCTCTTCAATTGATGTCTGGTGATGGACAGTGCTGAATGTTGCAGCGAAGGAAGAAGAAAGAAGGGAGGCAGCTTCAATATGAGTGTCTCTTGTTGCAAGTAATCAATCTTGGTGGATCAATTGCTATACATATTTATAAGTGAAGTCTAGCCAATTTGGTTTGGAAATATTTTCCTGAGGAGATTACACTTAAAAGGCAATTTGGGATGAAGTAGCTTTAGACCTCTTCGGGAGAATCCTTGCAGTTGCTTTTTGTTGGAAGAAAAAAATAGCTTGCTTAATATAACTGGCTTAATAATTATGTTGCCAGAAGTTACCTTATCACACATAGAAGAGGAAAGTCAAATGCAAGAAAAGACAATATTCACAATGGTCGGCATAAAGACCTAGAGATTCCATGACAGTTGGAGCAAGAGGGAACCAAGATATGTGAAATATTTCAGCAAGGGAAACCAAGCAACGCGTACACTTCAGCTTACATGTATTTAAAAAAAAATTCAGACATGCTCACTATGCACTCGGCCAATCCGAGTTGTGCGCAAGTCTTGAGGGGGCATTTGTAGAAGCCAAAAAATTTGCAGCCAATCACAACTTGCCACCTCATCATTTGTTAAATATTTGCGCAATAAAAAAAATAATAGTAACAATATATCGGGTTATTAGATATTCTATTTTCTTGATATATCAATAAAAAAGAATATATAAAAAAAAAGAAATGAAGGAAATATTTCCTTCATTGAATATTACCTAAAAGCAAAATAGGTAACTATATATTACAATTAAGATGGACGGTCAAGATCAATTCTTACTGACCAATCAGATACCAGAACGAGGATTGCCACATCATCCTTTCTTCTCTATAAATAGAAGACTCTCCTTCGGGAAGAAAGGAGGAAGGGAAGAAAAAGAGGAAGAAGAAGGTACCAAGACCTAATAAATCTCTATCCAACTCAAAACTCTCCAAAACCCTTTTGAAGTTCTGTTACATCAGAAACTCGGAGAAACTCCACACCAATTCATCGGATCAAGCTCGTAGAGCCCTGGTGTTCCACCTTGACCGAGATCAAGCTGCCATAGCCCTCGCTCAAGACTCCAAGAGGATTCAATGGATCAAGCTCAAAAGCCCCGGTGACTCCATCACTAGCTCCAATCAAGAACAAGCTGTGAAGCCCTCGCTCGAAGCAACGTTTGGATTCATTGGATCAAGCTCTAACGCCCCAGTGGTTCCAACCACAATTGAAAGTACACTGCTCAAGTCTCATTTGAAATCTAGTGCAAAAGAGAATCAGAGGATTTATTTTTCCATAATTTCTTAGAGATTTGTACCCACTAAAAAAAAAAGAAGCACTTGTATTAAAGATAATTTGTCGTAACTTTTACCGTGTCTTTACTTATTGAGACTCAAAATTTGTTGTGCACACCTTGCTCCACCATGGGCTGTGCCTTGCTCTACCATGGGCCATGGCTTGGTGAACCACGGGTTGTGCCACACATACCATGGGCGATGGCTTGGTCTACCATGGAGACAGCCCTTGGTCGGCCATGGGCTGTGTGCTCGGTTGCTGACTAGCAGTCCTTGGATCTACCTCATGTGATGCCTTGCTCGACCACTAGGTATGCCTAGCTCTACCACGGATGATGGCCTGGTCGACCACGGAGACAGCCCTCTGTCAACCATGGTCTGTGTGCTCAGTTGCTTAGGGCAGTGCCTGGCTCTACCTTAGGTGATGCCTTACTAGACCACGAGTTGTACCTTGCTCTACCACAGGCAATGGCTTGGTCAATCATGGAGACAGCCCTCGGTCAACCACCAGCTGTGCACCTGGTCACTGATGGGCAGTGCCTTGCTCTACCACGGGTGAAGTTTTGCTCAACCATGGGCAGTCCCTACCTCTAGCACGGGTGATGCCTTGGTTGACCATGGGCTGTTCCCTGCTCTACCACAGGTGATGCCTTGCTCCATGACGAGCAATGGCTTGGTCGACCACAGGCTGTGCCCCGCTCTACCATGTGCGATGCCTTGCTCGACCATGGGCGGTGCCTAGCTCTACCACGGAAGATGGCTTGCTCGACCATAGCCTATGCATTGCTCTACCAGGGGCGTTGCCGTGCTTGACCATGGGCTGTGCCTTGCTCCACCACGGGCGATGGCATGGTCGACCATGGAGACAGACATCAGTTGACCACGGCGGTGCACTCAGTCTCTCACGGGCAGTGCCATGCCCTACCACGTGTGATGCCTTGCTTGACCACAGGCTGTTCCTTGCCCTACCTCTGGCGATGCCTTGCTCGACCACAGGCTATGCCTAGCTCTACCATGGGTGATGCCTTGCTCAACCTGGGGCTGTGCCTTACACCGCCACTGGCAATGGCTTGGTTGACCACGGAGACAACCCTTGGTCAGCCACAGGCTGTGCAGTTGGTCTCTCACGGACAGTGCCTTGCTCTATCATGGTTGTCACCTTGCTCAACCACAGCGACAGCCCTTGGTCAATCATGGGGCGAGACTTTGAATGACCACAGCAACAGCTCTTGGTCGACCACAGGCAGTGGCGTGCTCAACCACAGGTGATGCCTTGGTCAACCATGGGCTATGCCTTGCTCTACCACAAGCGATGGCTTGGTCAACCATGGAGACAGGCCTCAGTTGACCATGGGCTGTGCACTTGGTCACTCATGAGCAGTAACTGGCTCTATCACGGGCAATGGCATGTTCAACCATGGTTACACCTCGCTCTACCATGGTCGATGGCTTGGTAGAGCACAGAGATAGCCCTCGGTTGACCATGGGCTGTGCACTCAATTGCTCACGGGCAGTGCCTTGCCCTACCACATGTGATGCCTTGCTTGACCATGGGCTGTGCCTTGGTCTACCATGGGCAATCACTTGGCCGACCACATACTATGCCTCGCTCTACCAGGGGCTATGGCTTGCTTGACCATGACTTCTGCATTGCTCTACCACAGGCGTTGGCTTCCTTGACCAGGGGCTGTTCATTGCTCTATCATGGGTGATGGCTTGGGTGACCACGGAGACAGCCCTCAGTCAGCCAAGGGTTGTGCACTTGGTTGCTCATGAGCAGTGTCATGCTCTACCATGGTCATTGCCTTGCTTGACCATGGCAACAACACTTGGTCGACCACTGGCAGTGCCTTGCTCTACCACGGGCAATGCGATGCTCAGCCACTGGCAATGACATGGTCGACCATGGTCTATGCCCTACTTGTCACAGGGCCGATGCAGGTCACAAATTTTTCCGCACCCCGCTAGGCATTGACACACCATTTGTCGACCAGCCACACACACACTGCACGTACCGTTGAGGCCAAACGATCACAGAAACGAAGAAGCAACACCGAGGAACACAAGAACCCAATTGGGAAAATGCAACTCATATTCACATCTACTACAAGTACACGAAAAACCCAATCCCAGATCAGAACACTTACACAAAGTCTCACGAGCCTATGCTTCGCAGTCTCTTACTGCTTGCACTCCCTCCTCGTCTTGTGTCTTCTCTCACGAACACCAGACTGCTGCCCAACTCAACTTCCTCTCCCTTGGAATCTTGGGCTCTTTGTGTCTCTCAACTGATCTGGTCGCTCCTGGTTCTCTCCTCGTCTCTGCTTGGTGTCTGGTGTCTCTCGCTTCTTGGTTGCCTCTGCAGAATGAGGTGACCCCCTTTTTATAGAGGAGCCGAGCAAATCTGATATGGCAACTGATAGATTTGAATTCCTTGATTCACTCTATCAGATCTCGATCCGTTCAATCTTGACTGTTGATATGCAATCTCCAAGATTGTTTCCATAACAGATGGATTTGCCATATCCCGAGAGAATCTTTCCCGGATTTGCTTGGATTGACTTGGTGCCAGCTTAGCCTCGTTGACTCGATCCATCCTCCTCTAGGGTCCACGTCCATGATCACTTCCTAGGATCACGGTTGTCTGAACGGGATTGCTGCGTCCAATGGTGCCCGAGCCTGGTCAAGGACTTAGCCGATCCCCACAAGTAGTCAACTCCCTCACTGCTAAGTGCTGAGCCTCCCTTAGCATCTGCCGGGCCTGTTGAGTCATGCGCACTCCTAGAGTGCCTTTGCGCAGTTGTATCAGGTTCACCGAACCTCCTAGAGCGTTGCACCATGCCTTGCTTGTGGGTATCCTTGCTGCCCTCCTGCGCGTTTGCCTACTTGTGCATTGTGGCACTTCCTGGCCACAATCCGGTTCCTCAACACACTGCTGAGCCTTTGATCAACCATCCCCTTCACTAGTGCCTTCGTGCACACTTGTGTGACCATCTCCATACCTACCCATTCATGGACTTGCAATTCTCTCAACACCTAGCACTTGGCTGCCAGTGCATCCTCGCATGCAACTATGCGCTACTACTACCCCGAGGTACGGCTTGTGGTACGTAGTTTCCGGGCTTAAGCTCAAGGGTCTAACAAACCTTCCCCACCCAAGGGATTCAATGCCCTCGTCGAATGAGACTCTCGGTACCACCAGATGAGGTCTCCATACTGCCATAGTGTGACATCCTTTTCCCAAGTTGCCTCTGACTCGAGTAGGTTCTTCCACTTGACCAAGTACTCCGTCCTCCTGTTCATCTTGCTGTAACCCAGCACTCGGTGATCAAGTATGCCTTCCACCTCCTTGTCGAGTTACTTCCTCACAGTGAGAGGGGTGCGCTTCACCTGGTTGCGCTCCTGATGCTCCTCGTCCTGATGGTAAGGCTTAAGGAAATTGACATGGAATGTTAGGTGCACCTTCATCCTCTCTGGCAATGCTAGCCGATAGGCTACTAGCCCGACTCTCTTGATCACTTCAAAAGGTCCGTTGTACCTCTGGAACAAGCCCTTGCGCTAGTGCTTGCTCATGATCTTCTTCCAAATCTGTGGGGTGAGCTTCAACATCACTAAGTCCCCCACCTGGAACTCCAGCAGCCTCCAGCTCTTGTCCGCATACTTCTTCATCCGCTTGACAGCTTTGGTGAGGCTATCTCTCACCTCTTCCATCATCTCCTGCTTGTCACGTGCAGATCGATATGCGGCCGGCAAGGCCCTTCTTTGCACTGCAACGCCACCTCCTGCAGGCGTTAGCGGTTGGTAGCCCATTGCCAACTCAAACGGGCTATGACCTGTTGTAGAGGAGTAGTTCAGGTTGTAAGACAACTGACTAGAGTCAAGCAAGTCTACCCAATTCCGTTGACTTGCTGAGACATAATGCCTCGAGTACTCCTCTAGCAGCGCATTCACTCGCTCGGTCTGGCCGTCCGTCTGTGGATGGTTGGCCATTGAGAGCTTCAGTTCGGATCCTAGCAGTCCGAACAAGCACGTCTAGAAGTTGCCTATGAACCGAGCATCTTGGTCACTCACTATCTCCGTTGGCACTCCAAAGAGCTTCACCACAGAGCGATAGAAAGCCTCAGCTGTGCAATTCTTGGTCACGGGGGTGAAAATCGTGTACTTGGAGAATTGGTCCACGACCACCATCACCGCCGTATAACCCTTCACCTCTGGAAACTTGGACACAAAGTCCATGGAAACTGATACCCAAGGCTTCTCTGGCACTACCAAGGGTTGTAGGAGACTGGCCTCTGCTTGCCTCTCCACCTTGTCTTGTTGGCACACAAGGCAAGTCTTGATGTATAACTCAACATCATCGGCCATCTTTGGCCACACATAGGACCTTGATAATAGGGCTAGCGTCCGCTCACGGCCTAGATGTCTAGCCCAAGGACTGTCGTGACTCTCCTTCATCAGCTGGTAGTGCAATCCCCCTCTGCTAGGGACAAGCAAACGGCCACCTTTGCTATAAAGCAGCCCATCTTCCAGCCAATACCACCTCACTATCCCGTCTTTGACTTGCTCCACTAGGAGTTGATAGGTCTTGTCCCCTAGTGTAGCGATCTTGACATCCTGGAGGAAGTCGGAGGTAACCTGAGTCAAAGCCGCCAATTGGTCCGAAGTCTTCCAACTGAGTGCATCCGCCACTAGGTTGTGCCTTCCCAGTTGGTGTTCCCACTCGAAGTCATACTCCGCTAGGAACTCTTGCCACTGCACTTGCCTTGGTGACAACTTCGGTTGTGACTTGAAGAAGGTATTGGCGACGTTGTCTGTCTTGACCACAAATGTGGTTCCCTGCAAGTACACTCGCCACACCCTCAAGCAATGCACCACAGCCAGCATCTCCTTCTCGTGTGCTGAGTAGCACTGTTCGGCAGGCTTCAACTTCCAACTCTCGAACACCATGGGATGTCCGTCTTGCACGAGAACTCCTCCCACAGCACGATCTGAGGCATCCATATGCACCTCAAATGGCTTCTCAAAGTCTGGGAGCTTGAGCACGAGCTCCGACACAATGGCGGTCTTCAACTTGGAAAACGCCACTTCACAATCCTCGTCCCATGCCCACTTCTGATCTTTCCACAACAGATCAGTCAAGGGACTCACCTTCTTCGAGTACCCTTTGATAAACTTGCGGTAGTAGTTGGCCAATCCCAAGAAACTCCGCAATTCGGACATCGATTTTGGTGGAGGCCAATCTTGGATCGCCTGCACCTTCTTGGGGTCCATCCACACCTGCCCCTGGCCAATCACATGGCCTAGAAATCAGATCTCCTGCATGCCAAATTCGCACTTCTCCCTCTTGACATATAGGGAGTGTTGCCTAAGCTGTTCAAAAACAGCCTGCAAGTGCTGCACATGTTGTGCCAAATCCCTGCTATACACCACGATATCATCCAAATAGACGACCACAAACTGATCTAGCATGTCGTGAAACACATCATTCATCAAGTTGCAGAATGTGGCAGGAGCATTGGTTAAATTGAATGGCATTACCAGGAATTCAAAGGATCCATAACGAGTTACCATCATGGTCTTGGACTCGTCTCCTTCGGCGATGCGGACTTGCCAATACCCTGAATGCAAGTCAAGCTTGGAGAAGACCATCGCCTCACCTAGGCGGTCAAACAGGTCTGCAATCAAGGGCACCAGGTACTAGTTCTTTTCCGTGACCTTGTTCAATCCACGGTAGTCAACACATAGTCGGGGAGAGCCATCCTGCTTCTCCTGGAATAACACCGAGGCTCCATAAGGGGCTTTGGAGGGTTGGATCTTTCCAGCATCCAGCAACTCGGTCAACTGCTTCTGCAGTTCTACTAGCTCCTTAGGGGACATCTAGTACGGGGCTTTTGCTAGGGGAACTATGCCTGGCAATAGCTTTATCTTGCGATCCATCACTCGGCACAGGGGTAACCCTCTTGGCAACTCCTCAAGCATCACATCCTAGAATTGCTCGAGCACTTCCACTATCTCATGGGGAATCTTAGGGTCCGCCTCCTTCTCCTGCACTTCCACTTCCCTAATAGCCGCAAGGTAAGTGGGATACCCCTTCTTCATTCCACATGCTAATTGCATTGCAGACACCTTCTCCGTGGCAACTTCCTCGGAGTGTGCAAGGCCTTTGTATCCTTGCATGAAATAGGGTTGTCGTGGATCTCCAATTACAATGCCTCCCACATGAGGCATGATGGTGATTGATGCATCTGCAAAGAAGCTATTTCCAAGGATAAGATCATAATCATCCAAAGGAACCACCATCAGATTGACTGTACCCTCCCAAGCATCTATCTTGATGGGCACATCCCTTGCCAACCCGCCCATCAGTTGGCTCTTGGAGTTCACCGCCTTCAATCAGTTGTGAGAGCACTCCACTCGCAACCCCAAGTGTCACACCATTCGATTGGATATGAATGTGTTCGGGGCACCAGTATCCACCAAGGCTGACATCTGCCTACCATTCAAGGTCACATCCACAAATAACAAACTGTGGCGTACCTTCGGGCACTCACTTCGCATAGTGCCTAGGTCTTGTAGTGGGGCAACACGCTGCACGGGGTCATCATCGCAATCATCCGATCGTAGGGCTGTCACTTTCCCCTCCCTCTTTGGGCACTCCTTTGCCTTGTGGGGTCCGTTGCAGATGAAGCAGCCTGGGTGCATACGAGGATCCTTCTTCTTGTTGGCTCCCTCGATCACCTTCGCCTTTGCCTTGTCTAGTCGGGTCAGCTGCTTCTCCTTGCCTTTCCCTGACTTTCCTTTTAGGTAGGACTTGGACTTCTTGTCCTTGTCCGTAGGCTGGGCCTTCTTGCTCCCCTCCTTGGCACGAGCAATCCGTAAGTCCAGCAGTGTGTCCGCCGTAGCTAAGGCAGAAGGAAGGTCTCTTACCCCTTGCCTCCTTAGCTCTAGTTGAGCCCAAGGTTGCAATCCCGTCAGGAACGTGTACAGCTTGTCCGTCTCTGACATATCTGTCACATCCAGCATCAGTGCGCTAAACTCCTTCACGTAGTCTCGCACTAGTCCACTATGCCTCAACTTGGCCAACGCATCCCGAGCAAGCCATGCTGTGCTGCTCGGCAGGAACTGCTCTTTCAGTTCCTTCTTCAGTGCCTCCCAGGTCTCCATCCGGGGTCTGCCTGCACTAATATCGTCTTGGACCCGTGTCCTCCACCATAGCTTCGCATCCTTGGCGAGATACATGGTGGTGATCATCACCTTCTCGGCGTCTGGGATCTTCGCAACAGCAAAGTAGTTCTCCATATCCCATATGAAGTTCTCTAGATCCTTCGAACTCATTGTTCCTTCAAACGCCTTTGGCTCCGGGACCTTCATCTTCCCATGAGGCTCATTGGATGGCCCCGCCTGGGACACGAGTTGCCACTTGATCAAGACCACATCATCCTTCAGGGTCGCTATATCAAGCCTGATCTCCTTCAGCAGATCAGTTACGGTTCCTCCAAGATCGTCATCTTCGCCGACATTATCCTCAATGCGAGGTTCTAGCATAGCGGCTGGGTTTGCTCATTCATTGAGCTCAGCAATGCGGCCTTCCAGCACCGCCAATCGCTCCTGCAAAGCTTCCATCGCTCTGGTCCACACGGTTGCTGATTGTGTGGTCTTTGACAAAGGGTATTCTCAACATGAACGCAGCACCACTATCACAGGTACTCTGGCTTGTCACGGACAAAACCTCGCTCTGATACCAACTGTCACGAGGCCGATGTGGGTCACAAATTTTTCCGCACCCCGCTAGGCGTCAACACACCATTTGTCGACAAGCCACACACACACCGCGCGTACAGTCGAGGCCAAATGATCACAGAACTGAAGAAGCAACACCAAGGAACACAAGAACACAATTAGGAAAACACAACTCGTATTCACATCTACTACAAGTACACGAAAAACCCAATCCCAGATCAGAACACTTACACACAGTCTCACGAGCCTATGTCTCACAGTCTCTTACTGCTTGCACTCCCTCCTCGTCTTGTGTCTTCTCTCATGAACACCGGACTGCTGCCCAACTTGACTTCCTCTCCCTTGGAATCTCGAGCTCTTTGTGTCTCTCGACTGATCTGGTCACTCCTGGTTCTCTCCTCATCTCTGCTTGGTGTCTGGTGTCTCTTGCTTCTTGGTTGCCTTTGCAGAATGAGGCTGACCCCCTTTTTATAGAGGAGGCGAGCAAATCTGTTATGGCAACCGATAGATTTGAATTCCTTGATTCTCTCCATCAGATCTCGATCCGTTCAATCTCAGCTGTTGATCTGCAATCTCCAAGATTGTTTCCATAACAGATGGATTTGCCATATCCCGGGAGAATCTTTCCCGGATTTGCTTGGATTGACTTGGCGCCAGCTTAGCCTCGTTGACCCGATCCATCCTCCTCTAGGGTCCACGTCCATGATCACTTCCTAGGATCACGGTTGTCTGAATGGGATTGCTGCGTCCAATGGTGCCCGAGCCTGGTCAAGGACTTAGCCGATCCCCACAAGTAGTCAACTCCCTCGCCGCTAAGTGCTGAGCCTCCCTTAGCATCTGCCGGGCCTGTTGAGTCATGCGCACTCCTAGAGTGCCTTTGCGCAGTTGTATCAGGTTCACCGAACCTCCTAGAGCATTGCACTGTTCCTTGCTCATGGGCATCCTTGCTGCCCTCCCGCACGTTCGCCTACTTGTGCATTGTGGCACTTCCTGGCTACAATCCGGTTCCTCAGCACACTGTTGAGCCTTTGATTGACCATCCCCTTCACTAGTGCCTTCATGCACGCTTGTGTGACCATCTCCATACCTGCCCATTCATGGACTTGCAATTCTCTCAACACCTCGCACCTGGCTGCCCGTGCAGGCTATGCGCTACCACTACCCTGAGGTACGGCTTGTGGTACGCAGTTTTCGAGCTTGAGCTCAAGGGTCTAACACTACTCTACTACGGGTGATGCTGTGCTCGACCATGGACTGTGCCTTGCTCTACCACGGGTGATGGCTTGGTCGACCATGGAGACAGTCCTTGGTCGACCATGGGCCGTGCCTTGCTCTACCACGGGTGATGCCTTGCTCCACCACAGGCTGTACCTTGCTATACAATGGGCGATGCCTTGGTGCACCATGGGCTGTGCCTGACTCTACCACGGTCCATGGCTTGGTCAACCATGGGCTGTGAGTCACTCTACCATGGGCAATGGCTTGGTCGACCATGGAGACAGAACTTGCTCAACCATGGGCTGTGCTCTAGGTTGCTCACGGGCAGTCCTTGGATCTACCTCAAGCGATGCCTTGCTCAACCATTGGCTATCCCTTGCTCTACCACTGGTGACAGCCTGGTCTACCACAGAGGCAACCATCAGTTGACCATGGTCTGCGAACTAGGTTGCTCAGGGCAGTGCCTGGCTCTACCTTAGGCAATGCCCTACTAGACCATGGGCTGTGCCTTGCTCTACCATGGGCAATGGCTTGGTCAATCATGGAGACAGCCCTCGGTCGACCACCAGCTTTGCACTTGGTCACTCATGGGTAGTGCCTTGCTGTACCACAGGTGAAGTCTTGCTTGACCATGGTGACAGCCATAGGTCAATCATGGTGCAATGCCTTGATTAACCATGGTAACAGCTCTTGCTTGACCAGGGGCAGTGTCCCTCTCTACCATGGGTGATGGCTTGGTCAACCACGGGCTGTGCCCTGCTCTACCACGGGCAATGCCTTGTTCCATGACAGGCAATGGCTTGGTCCACCACGGGCTGTGCCCCACTCTACCATGGGCAACACCTTGCTTTACCATGGGCGGTGCCCAGCTCAACCATGGGTGAAGGCTTAGTGGACCACGGTGACAGTGCTCAGTCGACCATGGGCTGTGCCTTGCTCTACCATGGGTGATCACTTGGTTGACCATGAGCTGCACCTTGCTCTACCACAGGCCATGGCTTGGTTGACCATGGGTTGTGCCTCTCTCTACCATGGGCGATGGCTTGGTCAAGCATGGAGACAGCCCTCGTTCAGGCACAAGCTATGCACTCTGTTGCCCATGGGCAGTCCCTGGCCATACCTCAGGTGATGCCTTCCTTGACCATGGGCTGTGCCTTGCTGTACCATGGGTGATGGCTTGGTCAACCACAGTCTGTGTGCTCGGTTGCTCAGGGCAGTGCCTAGCTATACCTCACCCAATGCCTTGCTCAACCATGAGCTGTGCCTAGCTTTACCACGAATGATGCCTTGCTCTACCTTAGGCTGTGCCTCAATAAACCTCGGGCTGTGCCTCTCTCGACCTCAAGTTGTATCTTGCTCTACCATGGGCTGTGGCTTGGTTGAACACGGGCTGTTCCTGGCTCTACCATGGGCAATGCCTTGCTCCACCATGGGTTGTGCCTTGCTCTACCACTGGTGATGGCATGGTTGACCACGAGCTATGCCTTGGTTGACCACCGGCTATGCCTTGCTCTACCACGGGCAATGCCTTGCTCCACCATGAGCTGTGCCTTGCACTACCATGGGTGATGGCTTGGTCAACCACGGAGACAGCCCTTTGTTGGCCACAGGGTGTGTGCTCTGTCATTCATGGGCAGTCCTTGGATATGCCTTGGGTGATGCCTTCCTCAACCATGGGCTGTGCCTTGCTCTACCACAGGTGATGGCTTGGTCAACCATGGAGACAGTCCTCGGTCGACCACGGTTTGTGTGCTTGGTTGCTCAGGGTAGTACCTGGCTCTACCTCAGGCAATGCCTTGCTCAACCATGGGCTGTGCCTTGCGCTACCACAGGTGATGGCTTGGTTGACCATGGAGACAGCCCCCGGCTGACCACGGGCAGTGTGCTCGGTTGCTCACAAGCAGTGCCTGGCTCTACATTGGGCGATGCCTTGCCCAACCACGAGCTGTGCCATGTTGTACCGGCCATGGCATGTTTGACCACAGGATGCGCCTTGCTCAACCATGGGTGATGCCTTGGTCTACGACAGGTGATGGCTTGGTTGACCATGAAGAAAGCCCTCAGTCGACCACGGGCAGTGCGCTAGACTGCTGATGAGCAATGCATTGCTCTACCACATGCGATGCCTTGCTCCACCTCAAGCGATGGCTTGGTCGACCATGGAGACAGCCCTTGGTCAACCATGGGCTGTGCATGCAATCGCACAAGGGCAGTGCCTAGCTCCACCACGGGCAATGCCCAGCTTGACCATGGTGATAGCCCTTGGTCAATCACGGGCAATGCCTTGAATGACCACCGGCCATGCACTTGGTCGCTCACGGGCAGTGCCTTGCTCTACCACCAGTGAAGTCTTGCTCGAACATGTTGAAAGCCCTTGGTCGACCTTGGGGCAACGCCCTGATCGACCCTGGCGATAGCTCTTGGTCAACCACGGCAGTGCTTTGCTCTACCACAAGCAAAGCCATGGTCAACCATGGACAGTGCCTTGCTCTACCTTGGGCGATGCCCTGCTTGACCATGGGCTGTGTCTTGACCAACCATGGGCGGTGACTTGCTTGATGATGGGCTATGCCTTACTCTACCAAGGGCTTTGGCTTGGAGGACCACAAACACAGCCCTCGGTCGACCAGGAGCTGTGCACTCAGTTGCTCATGGGCTGTGCCTTGCTGAACCACAGGCAGTGCCTGCCTCTACCACAAGTGATGTGTTGCTCGATCACAGGCTCTGCCTTGGTCTACCACAAGCAATGGCTTGGTCCACCAAAGGTTGTGCCTCACTCTACCATGGGCGTTGCCTTGCTCAACCACGGGCTGTGCCTTGCTGTACCATGGGCAGAGGCTTGCCCGACCACAGGCATTGCATCACTCTACCATGGGCAATGCCTTCTTGACTATGGGCTGTGCCAGGCTCTACCACGGGCGATGGCTTGGTCGACCACAGAGACAGCCCTCAGTCATCCACAGGCTGTGCACTCAGTCGCCCAAGGGCAGAGCCTTGCTCTACCTCAGGAGATGCCATGCTTGACCACAGGCTGTGCCTTGCTTTGCCACCAGTGATGGTGTGTGTCACAGGGGTCGGAACTCACCCGAAGTTTTCCGTTCCTGCGATGGTGCTGAGCAGTGTCCCGTGCACTCTCAGCCAACCCGAAGCACACACACGCAGCGAAATAGCTTGGCGAGGTTTAGCAATCAAGGATCAAGATCGAACAATGCAAGGTAAGGGAAATCTCACTTGTATTCACAAACACGAATTACAAGAACACACAAAACCCTTACACGACCATGCACGGCCACGTCCAAGTATATGCCTCGTACTCCAGCACTTGCACTCCTCACTTGGATGGGTGAACTTCACTCCGGGAGTTCACACTCAGTGTCGGGGGACTGGTCACACTGTCGCCGGGGCTTCCTTTGCTCGACTATCGGTGATAGAGTGTTTTCTCTCCAACTCTCTCCAGTTGCTCTCCCCTTCTGCTGCTTCAACCTTTGGATCCGGGGCTATTTATCCTTGCAGGGGGCAACCACCAGCCCTGGTTTCCAGGAGACACCTCAGCTCCATAACCACCCACTTCCACTCTTTTAGGGGCTGCAGTTGGATAGCTTGACTGCTTGCCAGCACAGTCCTCAGTCAGCACCTTGACCGAGCTTCCATCGTTTCACGACGGAAGTATACCGGGTCCGTCTAAGTGTCATTCGTACTTAGTTCGGTTGTGGGCACCACGCCCTTGCCTTGGATCAATTGCATGGAACATTAGCGTCGCTCGCCCCCGAGCGACTTCCCTAGCGAGTCTTCAGGAGAACCCGCATGCCCGTTGCTTGCTAGCTCGCCTTTGAACGGGTCTTTCGGGAGGTTGGGGCGTCCAGCCCACTTGCCCTTGACCAGGTCTTGCGGGAGTGCTCAGGCCCACACAGCCCGCCACCTGTCGTCCGCCTTCCTCGCCCAAGAACAAGTCTTCCGGGCGGTTAGGGAGTCCAACTCACTCCTGACCGAGTCTTGTGGGAGGTTGGGAAGTCCAGCTCGCCTTCCCTTGACCGAGTATTGTGGGAGTGCTCCTTGCCACATAGCTTGGCCCTCGCCCTATACATATCCCATTGATCCTTTGGCATTCCTTCCCTCGATCCTTTCCCGAGCTGCCATGCCATCGAGGGTCCGCCTAGCAGTTGTTTCCGTGTCCGAGCATTAAGGGGCTTACAAACCTCCCCCACTTGAGGAAGCCGACGCTCTCGTCGGAATAGAGTGGAGGTACTCCTAGATCTTGTCCTCGAACTGCCAGAGTGTAGCCTCCTTTTCCCAACTCGCTTCTGACATTGGCAAACCTTTCCATAGAACCAGGTACTCCGTTCTCCGGTTCTTCTTGCTGTAACCCAACACCCGTCGGTCCAGCACACAGTCAACCTCCCTTTCCAATTCCGTGCGTACATTCAATGGCGCACGTCTTGCCCTAACGCGGTCCGCATCCGCATCCTCATGGTAGGGCTTTAGGAAGCTGACATGGAAAGTCGGATGAATCTTCATCCTCTCGGGTAGTGCTAAGCGATAAGCCACGGCTCCAACTCGCTTCACCACCTTGAATGGCCCATCATACCGCTGAATGAGGCCCCTGTGCCATCTCTTGCTCATCACTTTCTTCCATATTTGGGGTGTCAATTTCAGCATGACCTTGTCACCGACCTGAAATTCTAGCGGTCGACGCCCCTGGTCCGCATATTTCTTCATGCGGCGGACAGCTTTGGCAAGGCTGTCCTGTGCTTCCTCGAGCATTTCTTGCTTATTCCGGGAAAAATGGTATGCAGCAGGACATGGCCCTTCCTTCTTTTGTAGGGCCACTTCGGAAGTGGTCAATGGTTGATAGCCCAAAGCGAGCTCAAACGGGCTGAACCCAGTGGCTGAGGAACGGTGCAAGTTGTAACAAAACTGCGCCGTGTCCAACAACTCCAGCCAATTCCGCTGACTAGCCGTGACATAGTGTCGTAGGTACTCTTCCAGCAGCTGGTTCATCCTCTCCGTTTGGTCGTCCGTCTGCGGGTGGTTGGCTGTTGAGAACTTTAGCTCCGTCCCCATCATATTGAAGAGATGGGTCCAGAATCTCCCGGTGAACCGTGCGTCTCGATCACTCACAATGTCCGTCGGGATCCCAAACAGCTTAACCAAGTGGCGGTAGAACTCTTCTGCCGCCGTTTCCGCAGAGCAATTCTATGGGGTAGGCCTGAAGATCCCATACTTCGAGAACCTATCTACTACAACCATAACTCCATCACAACCCTTAACCTCAGGGAAGCCACTGATGAAGTCCATAGAAACCGATACCCAAGGTTTCTCTGGAATAGGCAAAGGCTGCAACAAGCCCGCCTCAATGCGCCGTTCCGCCTTGTCTTGTTGACAAACAAGGCAAGTCTTGACGTATAGCTCAACGTCATTCTCCATCTTCGGCCAGAAGTAGGAGCGTGCCAACAATGCCAGCATCCTTTCCCGTCCGGGATGCCCAGCCCATTGCGCGTCGTGATGTTCGCGCAACAGCTGTGTCCTCAGCCCTCTGCCGGGGACGAATACGCGACCACCCTTCGCGTATAGCAAGCCATCCTCAAGCCAGTACCTCCGCACGGTACCATCTTGAACTTGCGCAACCAACTTTTGGTATACCCGGTCCTCCTTCGCCTGATCCTTCAGTTTGCCTACGAAGGTGGACTCCAATTGGGTTAGCACAGCAATTGTCTCTACTACCTTCCTGGTCAAAGCGTCGGCAACTTGGTTGTGGCGCCTCGGCCTATGCTCCCACTCGAAGTCATACTCGGCCAGGAACTCTTGCCACCGGGCCTGCCTTGGGGACAACTTCTTCTGCGTCTTAAAGAAAGTGTTTGCAACATTATCCGTCTTGATCACAAAAGAAGTGCCAAGTAAGTATACCCACCATGCCCTTAGGCAATGCACAACCGCCAACATTTCCTTCTCGTGCGCGGAGTAGCGTTGTTCAGCCGGCTTCAACTTCCAACTCTCGAACGCTACCGGGTGCCCATCTTGCACCAACACTCTGCCTGCAGCACGATCCGAAGCATCCGTATAGACTTCAAACGGCCTATCGAAGTCCGGCAACTTCAGCACAGGTTCGGCCACAATCCGGGACTTGACCTTCTCAAAGGCGTCTGCGCATGCCGCATCCCAAGTCCACGGTTTGCCCTTCTGCAGTAGATCGGTGAGAGGGGATACCAACTTCGAGTATCCCTTAATGAACTTGCGGTAGTAGTTTGCCAACCCTAGGAAACTCCGCAATTCGCCCACCTTGTTGGGAGCCCTCCACTCCCTAATGGCTTGCACCTTTCGAGGATCCATTTTCACCGTGCCCCCGCCAATCACGTGTCCAAGGAAGTTGATTTCCTTGGTGCAGAACTCGCACTTCTCCTTTTTTACGTACAACCGGTGTTCCCTTAGCCGCTGGAACACAAAACGTAAATGTCCAAGATGGTCCTCTAGAGACCAGCTGTAGACAACAATGTCATCGAGATACACAACCACAAACTTGTCTATAACATCATGAAACACATCATTCATGAGATTGCAAAATGTGGCAGGTGCATTGGTTAAGCCAAACGGCATAACCTTAAACTCATATGACCCATACCGAGTCACCATTGTCGTCTTTGGCGTGTCGCCTTCCGCTATGCGAACTTGCCAATATCCCGATCTCAGGTCCAACTTGGTGAAGAATTCGGCTCCACTGAGCCGATCGAACAAGTCTGCAATCAATGGCACGGGATACTTGTTCTTCACGGTGACCTTGTTCAACCTGCGGTAGTCCACGCACACCCGCAACGTGCCGTCTTGCTTCTCCTGGAACAGCACTGGTGCTCCAAAGGGCGCCTTGGAAGGTTGAACTTTCCCCGAATCCAGCAAGTCCTAGAGTTGTTTCCGTAACTCCTCCAGTTCCTTAGGCGACATCCGGTAAGGAGCTTTAGCTGGTGGCCTTGTCCCCGGAATCAACTCGATCTTGTGATCTACCGCCCGCCTTGGCAGTAAGCCCTTGGGCAGCTCCTCAGGCATAACATCACAAAAGTCGCCTAGAATTCCTTGCACCACGTTAGGAACATCCGCGTTCGTGCCCAGTTCGGGCTCTGACTCATGGATCGCTGCAAGGTATGTTGGCTGGCCCCTCTTCTAGCCTTTGGCTATTTGCATAGCCGAGACCCTTTCGGTCTTTATGTCCTCCTTATGGTTGAGGCCCTTGAATCCCCGAACGAAGCAAGGCTTCTTCGGGTCTGAGATGAACAAACCAGACACATGTGGCATGACTGAAACACAAGCTTTCACGAGAAAGTTGTTACCGAGTATTATGTCAAAATCGTCCATCGGGATGACCATGACATCAATGGCCCCTAACCAATCACCAATCTGAACCGGCACGCCTTTGGCCATTCCAAGTACCAGCCTGCTTTGAGAGTTGACGGCTTTGATGCGGCTGGCCTGCTTCTGGATCCGCAATCCGTAAGCTTGCACAACACGATCCGACACGAAGTTGTGCGTTGCGCCAGTGTCCACCATTGCCGCCACTTCCTTGGTGTTCAGGGTCATCGGTATATACATCAGTCCCTGCTCCTGCGCCTTTCTTCCCGATCGAATGGCACCGAGAACTTGGAGAGGTGCCACTCTAGTTTGCTCGTCTTCGGAGTCGGAGTCGGTCCTATTCACCAAGGCCGACAACTTCTCCCTCTTCGGGCAATCTCGAGCACGATGGGGGCCGTTGCAGATGAAGCACCCTGGGTGGGTCTTGGGGTCCTTAAGGGACGAACCTTCCGTCGCCTTCCCCTTCCCCTTGTCTCCTTTAGACGTTCTCCCTTTGTCGGCCTTGCTAGCACCCTTGCTAGGCTTGGCTGCCTTGTCCTTCACCTTCTCGGCCTGCTTCCCCTTCGGGTCGCTCTTTGATATGCGGATGTCCACCAACGCATCCGCCTTCGCCATTGCGGTCTGGAGGTCTTGGACTCCTTGCCTTCGCAGCTCAAGTTGAGCCCACGATTGAAGACCCCGCATAAAGTTGAACAATTTGTCCAACTCGGACATTTCTGTGACGTCAAGCAATAAGGAACTAAATTCCTTAACATAGTCACGTACCGTACCCGTCTGCCTCAAGTTGCACAATGCATCCCGAGCAGCCCACGAAGTGTTCGTGGGAAGGAACTACTCCTTGAGTTCCTTCTTCAGTACTGGCCAATCTCTGATGCGTGGCCGCCCGCAGTGTTCGTACTGGCCAAACCCGCTTGCTTGCTCTTCCAATCCTCGCACACCGCTTGAATGCGGCTCTGATACCAGCTGTCACAGGGGTCGGAAATCACCCGAATTTTTCCGTTCCTGCGATGGTGCTGAGCAGTGTCCCGTGCACTCTCAGCCAACCCGAAGCACACACACGCAGCGAAATAGCTTGGCGAGGTTTAGCAATCAAGGATCAAGATCGAACAATGCAAGGTAAGGGAAATCTCACTTGTATTCACAAACACGAATTACAAGAACACACAAAACCCTTACACGACCTTGCACGGCCATGTCCAAGTATATGCCTCGTACTCCAGCACTTGCACTCCTCACTTGGACGGGTGAACTTCACTCCGGGAGTTCACACTCAGCGTCGGGGGATTGGTCACACTGTCGCCGGGGCTTCCTTTGCTCGACTATCGGTGATAGAGTGTTTTCTCTCCAACTCTCTCCAGTTGCTCTCCCCTTCTGCTGCTTCAACCTTTGGATCCAGGGCTATTTATCCTTGCAGGGGGCAACCACCGGCCCTGGTTTCCAGGAGACACCTCAGCTCCATAACCACCCACTTCCACTCTTTTAGGGGCTGCAGTTGGATAGCTTGACTGCTTGCCAGCATAGTCCTCGGTCAGCACCTTGACCGAGCTTCCATCGTTTCACGACGGAAGTATACCGGGTCCGTCTAAGTGTCATTCGTACTTAGTTCGGTTGTGGGCACCGCGCCCTTGCCTTGGATCAATTGCATGGAACATTAGCGTCGCTCGCCCCCGAGCGACTTCCCTAGTGAGTCTTCAGGAGAACCCGCATGCCCGTTGCTTGCCAGCTTGCCTTTGAACGGGTCTTTCGGGAGGTTGGGGCATCCAGCCCACTTGCCCTTGACCAGATCTTGCGGGAGTGCTCAGGCCCGCACAGCCCGCCACCTGTCGTCCGCCTTCCTTGCCCGAGAACAAGTCTTCCGGGCAGTTAGGGCGTCCAGCTCACTCCTGACCGAGTCTTGTGGGAGGTTGGGAAGTCCAGCTCGCCTTCCCTTGACCGAGTATTGTGGGAGTGCTCCTTCCCACATAGCTTGGCCCTCGCCCTATATATATCCCATTGATCCTTTGGCATTCCTTCCCTCGATCCTTTCCCGAGCTGCCATGCCATCGAGGGTCCGCCTAGCAGCTGTTTCCGTGTCCGAGCATTAAGGGGCTGACAGTGTGCTCGACCATGGAGATAGCCCTCAGTCGACCACAGGCTGTGTGCTCAGTCACTCACAGCCAGTGCCTGGCTCTACCTCAGGCGATGCCCTGCTCGACCATGGGCTGTGCCTCGCACTTCCGTGGGCAATGGCTTATTCGACCATGGGCTATCCCTCGCTCTACCACGGGTTATGCATTGCTTGACCATGGGCTGTGCCTTGCTCTACCATGGGCAATGGCTTGGTTGACCACGGAGACAGCCCATGGTCAAGCACAGGCTATGTGCTTGATTGTTCACAGGCAGTGCCTGGCTCTACCTTGGGCAACGCCTTCCTTGACCACGGGCTGTGCCTGGCTCTACCACGGGCAATGCCTTGCTCAACAATGGGCTGTGCCTCACTATACCCCAGGCGATGGCTTGGTTGACCACAGAGACAACCCTCAGTTGACCATGGATTGTGTGCTTGGTCGCTCATGGGCGGTGTCTTGCTCTACCATGGGCTGTGCCTTGCTGAACCATGGGCGATGCCTTGCTCGACCATAGGCGATGCCTTCTTGACCCTGAGCTGCAGCTAGCTCTACCACGAGCAATGCCTTCTCAACCACGGGCAGTGCCTCACTCTACCATGGGTGATGCCTTGCTCGACCATGGGTAGTGCTTGGATCTACCTCAGGCGACTCCTTGCTCGACCACGGGCTATGCATCACTCAACCAAGGGCAATGACTTGGTCGACCTTGGAGACAGCCCTTGGCTGACCAGGAGCTGTGTGCTCGGTCACTCATGGGTCGTGCCTTGCTCTACCATGTGCGATGCCTGCTCGACCACTGACAATGGCTTGGTCAACCAAAGGTTGTGCCTTGCTGTATCTTTGGCGATGGCTTGCTCGACCATGGTCTGTGCCTTGCTCTACTATGGGCGTTGCCTTGCTCTACCACGGGCAGTGCTTGCCCTGCTACGGGCGATGCCTTGCTTGACCATGGGCTGTGCCTTGCACCTCCACGGGTGATGGCTCAAAAGTCCACGGGCTGTACGCTTGGTCTCTCACAGGTAGTGCCTGGCTCTACCCTGGGCGATGCCTTGCTCGACCACGGGCTGGGCCTTGCTTGTCCACAGGCGATGCCTTGCTTGACCACCCACTGTGCCTTTCTATACCAAGGGCAATGGCATGTGCAACCAGGGGTTGTGCCTCCCTCTCCCATGGGTGATGCCTTGCTTGACCATGGGCTGTGCCTTGCTCAACCAAGGATGATGGCTTGGTCGACCACAAAGACAGCCCTCGGTCGACCACAAAGACAGCCCTCGGTCGACCACGGGCAGTGCCTTACTCAACCATGGGCTGAGCCTTGCCCAACCATGGGTGATGCCTTGCTCAACCATGGGCTTTGGCTTGCTCTACCAAGGGTGATGGCTTGGTCAACCACGGAGACAGCCCTCTGTTCAACCACAGGCAATGCCTTGCTCTGCCATGGGCAATGGCTTGGTTGACCAGGGAGACAACCCTCAGTCAACCACGGGCTGTGGCTTGCTCTACCACAGGCGATGTCATGGTTGACCATGGAGACAGCCCTCAGTTGACCACGGGCTGTGCACTCAGTCGCTCACAGGCAGTGCCTTGCTCTACCATGGTTGATTCCTTGGTCGACCATGGCAAGAGCCCTTGGTCGATCATGGTTGATGCCTTGATCGACCATGGGTGGTGCACACAGTTGCTCACGGGCAGTGCCTTGCTCTTCCACTGGTGATGCCTTGCTCTACCACAGTTGATGCCTTGGTCAACCACGGGCAATGCATTGCTCTACCATGGGCGATCCCATGCTCTACCACAGTTGATGTCTTGGTTGACCACGGGCAGTGCCCTGCTCGACCACGGGCTGTGCCTGGCTCTACCACAGGCGTTGCCATGCTCAACCACTGGTAGTCCCTTCCTGTACAATGGACAATGGCTTGGTTGAACATGGGTTGTGCCTCGCTCTACCATGCACGATGCGTTGTTTGACCACGGGGCTATGCCTTGCTCTACCACAGGCTATGGCTTGGACGACCATAGAGACAGCCCTCAGTTGACCGGGAGCTGTGCACTAGGTTGCTCATGGGCCATGCCTTGCTCTGCCACTTGTGATGCCTTGCTTGACCACGGGCTGTGCTTGCCTCTGTGACGGGCAATGCCTTGCTTGATCACATGCTGTGCCTTAGTCTACCACGAGCAATGGCTTGGTCCCCTAAAGGTTGTGCCTCACTCTACCACAGGCGTTGGCATACTCGACCACAGGCTGTGCCTTGTTGTACCATGGGCAGTGGCTTGCTCGACCATGGGCAGTGCCTCACTCTACCATGGGCAATGCCTTCTCGACCAGGGGCTATGCCTTGCTCTACCACGGGCAATGGCACGGTCGACCATGGAGAAAGCCCTTGGTGGGCACAGGCAGTGCCTTGCTCTACCATGGGCGATGCCTTGCTTGACATCAGGCTGTGCCAAGCTCTACCACATGACATGCCAAGCTCAACTACAGGCTGTGCCTTGCTCTACCAGGGCAATGGCTTGTTCGACCATGGGCTGTGCCCTGCCCTACCAAAAGCGATGCCTTGGTTGACCACAGGCTATGCCTTGCTTTGCCACAGGCGATGGCTTGGTCGACTGCGGAGACAACCCTCTGTCGACCATGGACTGTGCGCTCAGTCGCTCACAGCCAGTGCCTGGCTCTACCTCAGACAATGCCCTGCTCGACCCCGGGCAGTGCCTTACTTTACCATGGGTGATGGCTTGCTCGACGATGGGCTGTGCCTTGGTCTACCATGGGCAATGGCTTGTTCGACCAGGGGCTGTGCTTCACTCTACCATGGGCTATGCGTTGCTCGACCATGGGTTGTACCTTGCTCAACCATGGGTGATGGCTTGGGCAACCATGGAGACAGCCCATGGTCGACCTCGGGTGTTGCCTTGCCCGACGATGGGTTG
Organism: Sonneratia alba; assembly: GCA_900174645.1. Classification (NCBI taxonomy): domain Eukaryota; kingdom Viridiplantae; phylum Streptophyta; class Magnoliopsida; order Myrtales; family Lythraceae; genus Sonneratia; species Sonneratia alba. Next base: position 4,766,121 of record FWPY01000027.1, on the reverse strand, counting down.
TGCCTGGCACTACCACGGGCGGCACCTTGCTCAACCATGGGCTGTGCCTCACTCTACCACTGGCGATGGCTTGGTCGACCATGGCAACAGCCCTTGGTCGATCACGGTTGCTGCCTTGATAGATGACGGGCAGTACACAAGGTCGCTCATGGGCAGGGCCTTGCTCTACCACTGGTGATGTCTTGCTCTACCACAGTCAATGCATTGGTCAACCATGGGCAATGTGTTGCTCAACCATGGGTGATTCCTTGCTCTACCATGGGCGATGCCTTGCTCTACCATGGTCGATGTCTTGGTCAACCATGGGTAGTGCCTTGCTCAACAACAGGCATTGCCATGCTTGACCACGGGCAGTCCCTTCCTGAAACACAGACAATGGCTTGGTCAACCACAAGCTATGCCTCGCTCTACCACATGTGATGCCATTCTCTACCATGGGCAATGGCTGGGATGACCACAGAGACAGCCCTCAGTCAACTAGAAGCTGTGCACTCAGTTGCTTGTGGGCCGTGCCTTGCTCTACCACATGCGATGCATTGCTCGACCATGGGCTGTGCCTGCCTCTACCACGGGTGATGCCTTGCTCAATCTTGTGCTGTGCCTTGGTCTACCACAAGCAATGGCTTGGTCCACAAAAGGTTGTGCCTTGCTCTACCATGGGCATTGCCTTGTTCAACCATGGGCTGTGCCATGATGTACCATGGGCAGTGCCTTGCTCGACCACGGGCAGTGCCTCACACTACCATGGACCATGCCTTCTCAACCATGTGCTGTGCTTTGCTCTACCCCAGGCAATGGCTTGGTCGACCATGGAGACAGCACTCAGTTGACCATGGGCTGTCCGCTCGGTCACTCACAGGTAGTGCCTTGCTCAACCATGGGCGAAGCCTTGCTCAACAACGGGCTATCCCTGGCTCTACCATGGCAGATGCCATGCTCAACCAAGGGCTGTGCCTAGCACTACCATGGGCAATGGCTTGTTCGACCACAGGCTCTGCCTCGCCCTATTACAAGTGATGCCTTGCTCAACCACGGGCTCTGCCTTGCTTTGCCACCGGCGATGGCTTGGTCGACCACAGAGACAGCCCTTGGTTCACTACGGGCTGTGTGGTCAGTCGCTCATGGCCAGTGCCTGGCTCTACCTCGGGTGATGCCCTGCTCGACCATGGGCTGTGCCTTGCTCTACCACAGGCAATGGCTTATTCGACCATGGGTTGTGCCTCGCTCTACCACGGGCTATGCATGTTTTGACCATGGACTGTGCCTTGCTCTACCATAGGCAATGGCTTTGTTGACCACGGAGACAGCCCACGGTCGACCACAGGCTGTGCACTCAATCATTCAGGGGCAGTGCCTGGCTCTACCTCAGGTGATGCCTTGCTTGACCATGGGCTGTGCCTGGCTCTACCATGGATGATGCCTTGCTTGACCATAGGCTGTGCCTCGCTCTACCACGGGCAATGGCTTGGTTGACCATGGAAACAGCCCTTGGTCAACCACGAGCTGTGCACTCGGTCTCTCATGGCTTGTGCCATGCTCTACCATGTGTGTTGCCTTGCTTGACCATGGGCTGTGCCTTGCTCTACCATGCGTAATGCCTTGCTTGACCATGGGCTGTGCCTTGCTCTACCATGGGGCAATGGCTTGGTTGACCAAAGGCTGGGCCTGGCTCTACCACAGGCAATGGCTTGCTCGACTACTGCCTGTGCCCTGCTCTACCATGTGAGATGCCTTGCTTGACCACAAGCTGTGCCTTACTCTACCACGGGCAATGGCTTGCTCGACTATGGCCTGTGCATTGCTCTGCCAGAGGCATTGCCCTGCTCAACCACAGATTGTGCCTTGATATACCCTGGGCAATGGCTTGGTTGCCCATGGAATGTGCCTCGCTCTACCATGGGTGATGCCTTCTCGACCTTGGGTTGTGCCTTGCTCTACCATGGGCGATGGCTTGGTTGACCACAAAGATATCCCACGGTTGGTCACAAGTTGTGTGCTCGGTCGCTCACAGGCAGTACCTTGCTCTACCATGGGTGATGCCATGCTCAACCATGGGCTGTGCCTGGCTCTACCATGGGAGATGCCTTGCTGGACCACGGTTTGTGCCCAGCCCTTCCACAGGCGATGCCTTGCTCAACCACCAGGTATGCCTTGCTCTAGCAAAAGCAATGGCTTGGTCGACCACAGAGATAGCCCTCAGTCGACCACGGGTTGTGTCTTGCTCTACCATGGGCAATGGCTTAGTCGATCATGGGCTGTACGTGCAGTCTCTCATGGGCAGTGAATGGCTCTAGCTTGAGCGATGCCTTGCTCAACCACGGGCAGGGTCTTGCTCTACCACATTCAATGCCATGCTCAACCATGGGCTGTGCCTTGCAATACCATGGGCCATGGCATATTCAACCAGGGGCTGTGCCTCGCCCTATGATAGGCGATGCCCTGCTCGACCACAGGCAGTGAGGCTCTACCAAGGGCATTGACTTGGTCAACCATGGAGACAACCCTCAGTCGACCTTGGGCAATGCCTTGCTTGACCACGGGCTATGCCTTGCCCAACCATGGGCGATGCCTGGCTTATCCATGGGCTGTGCCTTGCTATACCAAGGGAGATGGGTTGGTTGACCACGGAGACCGCCCTCAATCAACCACAGGTTGTGCCTCGCTCTCCCATGGGCGATGGCTTGGTTGACCATTGAGACAGCCCTCGGTCGACCATGGGCTGTGCACTCTGTTGCACATGGGAAGTGCCTTGCTCTAGCACAGTCGATGCCTTGGTCGACCACAGTGACAGTACTTGTTCGATCATAGGACGACGCCTTGATTGACCACGGCAACAGCGCTTGGTTGAATACAGGCAGTGCTTTGCTCTACCATGGGTGATGCCCGGCTCGACCACATTCTGTGCCCAGGTCTACATGCTCGACCACAGGCTATCCCTTCCTGTACCATGGGCAATTGTAGGTCGACCATGGGTTGTTCCACGCTCAAGCACGGGTGATGCCTTGCTCAACCAGGGGTGGTTCCTTGCTCTACCATGGACAATGGCTTCGATGACCACAGAGACAGCCCTCGGTCAACCATGGGCCATGCCTTGCTCTACCACGGGCTGTGCCTTGCTCGACCTTGAAGTGTGCCATGCTCTACCATGGGCAATGGCTTGTTTGACAATGGGCGGTGCCTTGCTCTAGCACAGGCAATGGCTTGTTCAACAATGGGCTGTGTCCCACCCTACCACAGTCAATGCCTTGCTCGGCAACAGGCTATGTGTTAGACCCTTGAGCTCTAGCCCCAGAGAATGCGCACCACAGGCCATGCCTCAGGGTAGTGGTGGCGCATAAGCCTGCACGCAAGGATGCGCGGGCAACCAGGTGCATGGTGTTGAGAGAATTGCAAGTCCATGAAGCAAGCAAGTCTGGAGATGGTCACACAAGCGTGCACGAAGGCACTCGTGAAGAGGATGGTCGATCAAAGGCTCAGCAGTGTGCCAAAGGACCAGATTGTGGCAAGGGAGTGCCACAATGCTCAAGTCGGCGAATGTGCGGGTGGGCAGTGAGGATGCCCACAAGCAAGGCACGATGCTAGGCTCTAGGAGGTTCATGGACCCTGATACAACCGCACAAGGGCACTCCAGGAGTGCGCATACCTCAGCAGGCCCGGCAGACGCTAAGGGAGGCTCAGCACTTAGCGGCAGGGGAGTTGACGACTTGTGGGGATCGGCTATATCCTTGACCATGCTCTAGCACCGTTGGACGCAGCAATCAGATGACCGTGATCCTAGGAGGGGATCAGGGACGTGGACCCTAGAGAGGGGATGAACCTGGACGACGAGGCTAAGCTGGCGCCAAGTCAATCCAGGGAAATCCGGGAAGATCCTCCCGGGATATGGCAGTCAATCTGTCATAGAGGCAATCTTGAAGAATCACAGATTCAACAGGTCAAGATATGATGGAGAGAATCAAGGGATCCTCCCATCAGTTGCCAGGGAAGATTTGCTCGGCTCCTCTATAAAAGGGAGTCGGCCTCATTCGGGAAGAGGAACCAGAAGAGGCGAGAGACACCAGACTCCAAGCAGAGGCGAGGAGAGAACCAGGAGCGACCAGATCAGTCGAGGAACACGATGAGCCCGAGATTCCAAGGGAGAGGAAGTCGAGTTGGGCAGCAACCCGGTGTTCTTGAAGGAAGACACAAGACAAGTAGGGAGTGCAAGCAGTAGGAGACTGTGAGGCATAGGCTCGTGAGGTTGTGTGTAAGTGTTCTGATCTGGGATTGGGTTTTTCGTGTACTTGTAATAGATGTGAATATGAGTTGCATTTTCCCAATTGTGTTCTTGTGTCACTCGGTGTTGCTTCTTCGGTTCCCTGATTGTTCGGCCTCGATGGTACGTGCGGTGTGTGTGTGGCTGGTCAACAAACGGTGTGTCGATGCCTAGCGGGCTGCGGAAAATTTTGTGACCTGCATCGGCCCCGTGACAGTTGGTATCAGAGCAGAGGTTCTGCCTGTGACCAACCGGAGTACCCGTGATCGTGGTGCTGCATTCGGGTGGAGGATCCCCTTTGTCAAAGACTGTGTACCCTACAATCAGCCAACGTGTGGACCAGGGCGATGGAAGCGTTGTGGGAGCGATTGGCAGTGCTAGAAGGCTGCCTTGCAGAGCTCACTGGACGAGCAAACCCGACCGCTATGCTGGAACCCCGCGTTGCTGCTTTGGAGGACAAAGTTGGCGAAGGCGACAATCTTGGAGGAACCATGACTGATCTGCTGAAGGAGATCAGGCTTGACGTAGCGACCCTGAAGGATGATGTGGTCCTGATCAAGTGACAACTCGTGTCCGAGGCAGGGCCATCGAATGAGCCTTGTGGGAAGATGAAGGTCCTGGAGCCAAAGGCATTTGAAGGAACAAGGAGTTCCAAGGATCTAGAGAACTTCATATGGGATATGGAGAGCTACTTCGCTGCTGCAAAGATCCCCGACGCCGAGAAGGTGACGATCACCACCATGTATCTCGCCAAGGATGCAAAGCTTTGGTGGAGGACCCGAGTCCAAGATGATCTCAGTGCAGGTAGACCCCGGATGGAGACCTAGGTGGCACTGAAGAAGGAGCTGAAAGAGCAGTTCCTGCCGAGCAACACAGCATGGCTTGCTCGGGATGCGATGGCCAAGCTGAGGCATAGCGGACCAGTGTGAGACTACGTGAAGGAGTTTAGTGCACTGATGCTGGACGTGACAGATATGTCAAAGATGGACAAGCTGTACACATTCCTAAAGGGATTGCAACCTTGGGCTCAACTTGAGCTAAGGAGGCAAGGGGTAAGAGACCTTCCTTCTGCCTTAGTTGCGGCGGACGCACTGCTGGACTTACGGATTGCTCGTGCTGAGGAGGGGAGCAAGAAGGCCCAGCCGATGGACAAGGACAAGAAGTCCAAGTCCTACCTGAAAGGAAAGTCAGGGAAGGGCAAGGAAAAGCAGCTGACCCGACCAGACAAGGGGAAGGCGAAGGTGATCGAGGGAGCCAACGGAAGGAAGGATCCTCAGACGCACCCAGGCTGCTTCATATGTAACGGACCCCATAGGGCAAAGGAGTGCCCAAAGCGGGAGGGGAAGGTTACTGCCCTACGGTCGGATGACTCCGACGAGGACCAAGTGCAGCGTGTTGCCCCATTGCAGGCACTTGGCACTATGTGGAGTGAGCGCCCTAAGGTATGCCACAGTTTGTTGTTCGTGGATGTAACCTTGAATGGTAGGCGGATGTCAGCCTTGGTGGATACTGGCGCCACCAACACATTCGTATCAAATCGGATGATACGAACCTTGGAGTTGCAAGTGGAGCGCTCTCACAGCTGATTGAAGGCGGTGAACTCCAAGAGCCAACCGATGGGTGGGTTGGCAAGGGATGTGCCCATCAAGATAGAGGCTTGGGAGGGTACAGTCAATCTGATGGTGGTTCTTTTGGATGATTACAACCTCATCCTTTGGAATAGCTTCTTTGCAGATGCATCAATCACCATCATGCCTCATGTGGGAGATCCCCGACGACTCTGTTTTGTGCAAGGATACCGAGGCCTTGCACACTTCGAGGAGGTAGCCACGGAGAAGGTATCTGCAATGCAATTGGCACGAGGAATGAAGAAGGGGTATCCCACTTACCTTGCGGCTATTAGGGAAGTGGATGTGCAAGAGACGGAGGTCGACCATGAGATTCCACACGAGGTTGTGGAAGTGCTTGAGCAATTCCAGGATGTGATGCCGGAGGAGTTGCCAGGAGGGCTACCGCCGCGCCGAGGATCTACTACTGCCAGGCACTGTTCCCCCAGCCAAAGCCCCGTACCGGATGTCCCCGAAGGAGCTGGTAGAACTGCGGAGTCAGTTGACCAAGTTGCTGGATGCGGGAAAGATCCAGCCCTCCAAAGCCCCTTATGGAGCCCCGGTGTTGTTCCAGGAGAAGCAGGATGGCTCTCTCCAGTTGTGTGTCGACTACCATGGATTGAAGAAGGTCACGGTAAAGAACAAGTACCCGGTGCCCTTGATTGCAGACCTGTTTGATCGCCTAGGTGAGGCGAGGGTCTTCTCCAAGCTGGACTTACGTTTAGGATATTGGCAAGTTTGCATCGCCAAAGGAGACAAGTCCAAGACCACAATGGTAACTCGTTATGGATCCTTTGAATTCCTAGTAATGCCATTTGGTTTAACCAATGCTCCTGCCACATTCTGCAACTTGATGAATGATGTGTTTCACGACATGCTGGATCAGTTTGTGGTCATCTATTTGGACGATATTGTCGTGTATAGCAGGGACTTGGCACAACATGTGCAGCACTTGCAGGCTGTTTTTGAGCGGCTTAGGCAACACTCCCTGTATGTGAAGAGGGAGAAGTGCGAGTTTGGCACGCAGGAGATCTGATTCCCTGGCCATGTGATCGGCCAAGGGCAGGTGCGGATGGACCCCAAGAAGGTGTAGGCAATCCAGGATTGGCCTCCACCAAAGTCGGTGTCCGAGTTGTGGAGTTTCTTGTGGCTGGCCAACTACTACCGCAAGTTTATCAAGGGGTACTCAAAGAAAGTGAGTCCCTTGACTGATCTGCTACGGAAGGAATAGAAGTGGACATGGGACGAGGATTGTGAAGTGGCGTTCTCCAAGGTGAAGACCGCCATTGTGACGGAGCCCGTGCTCAAGCTCCCAGACTTTGAGAAGCCATTTGAGGTGCATACGGATGCCTCAGATCATGCTGTAGGAGGAGTTCTCGTGCAAGACAGACATCCCGTGGCGTTCGAGAGTTGGAAGTTGAAGTCGGCTGAACAGCACTACTTAGCACATGAGAAGGAGATGCTAGCTGTGGTGCATTGTGTCACAGGGGTCGGAACTCACCCGAATTTTTCCGTTCCTGCGATGGTGCTGAGCAGTGTCCCGTGCACTCTCAGCCAACCCGAAGCACACACACGCAGCGAAATAGCTTGGCGAGGTTTAGCAATCAAGGATCAAGATCGAACAATGCAAGGTAAGGGAAATCTCACTTGTATTCACAAACACGAATTACAAGAACACACAAAACCCTTACACGACCTTGCACGGCCACGTCCAAGTATATGCCTCGTACTCCAGCACTTGCACTCCTCACTTGGACGGGTGAACTTCACTCCGGGAGTTCACACTCAGCGTCGGGGGACTGGTCACACTGTTGCCGGGACTTCCTTGCTCGACTATCGGTGATAGAGTGTTCTCTCTAACTCTCTCCAGTTGCTCTCCCCTTCTGCCTCCTCGACCTTGGGACCCGGGGGCTATTTATACTTGCAGGTGGGGGAATCCTCATCCCTAGTTTCTAGGGAACACCTCAGCTTCCATAACCACCGTTATCCCTTATTCCTAGGGATAAGATCGACTGCCAGCACAGTCCTCGGTCAGCACCTTGACCGAGACTCTATCGTTCCACGACCGGAGTATATCGGGCCTGACTGAGTGCCACCCGCACTCAGTTCGGTCATGGGCACCGCGCCCTTGCCTTGGATCAATTGCATGGAACATTAGCGTCGCTCGCCCCCGAGCGACTTCCCTAGCGAGTCTTCGGGAGAACCCGCATGCCCGTTGCTTGCCAGCTCGCCTTTGAACGGGTCTTTCGGGAGGTTGGGGCGTCCAGCCCACTTGCCCTTGACCGGGTCTTGCGGGAGTGCTCAGGCCCGCACGGCCCGCCACCTGTCTTCCACCTTACTCGCCCAAGAACAAGTCTTCCGGGCGGTTAGGGCGGCCAGCTCACTCCCTGAACGAGTCCTTAGGGAAGTGGGGAAGTCCAGCTCGCCTTCCCACTTAGCTTGGCCCTCGCCCTATATATATCCCATTGATCCTTTGGCATTCCTTCCCTCGATCCTTTCCCGAGCTGCCATGCTATCGAGGGTCCGCTTGGCAGCCATTTCCGTGTCCGAGCATTAAGGGGCTGACAAACCTCCCCCACTTGAGGAAGCCGACGCCCTCATCGGAATAGAGTGGAGGTACTCCTGGATCTTGTCCTCGAACTGCCAGAGTGTAGCCTCCTTTTCCCAACTCGCTTCCGACATTGGCAACCCTTTCCATAGAACCAGGTACTCCGTTCTCCGGTTCTTCTTGCTGTAACCCAACACCCGTCGGTCCAGCACACGGTCAACCTCCCTCTCCAATTCCGTGCGTACATTCAATGGCACACGTCTTGCCCTAACGCGGTCCGTATCCGCATCCTCATGGTAGGGCTTTAGGAAGCTGACATGGAAAGTCGGATGAATCTTCATCCTCTCGGGTAGTGCTAAGCGATAAGCCACGGCTCCGACTCGCTTCACCACCTCGAATGGCCCATCATACCGCTGAATGAGGCCCTTGTGCCATCTCTTGCTCGTCACTTTCTTCCATATTTGGGGTGTCAATTTCAGCATGACCTTGTCACCGACCTGAAATTCTAGCGGTCGACGCCCCTGGTCCGCATATTTCTTCATGCGGCGGACAGCTTTGGCAAGGCTGTCCTGTGCTTCCTCGAGCATTTCCTGCTTATTCCGGGCAAAACGGTATGCAGCAGGACATGGCCCTTCCTTCTTTTGAAGGGCCACTTCGGAAGGGGTCAATGGTTGATAGCCCAAAGCGAGCTCAAACGGGCTGAACCCAGTGGCTGAGGAACGGTGCAAGTTGTAACAAAACTGCGCCGTGTCCAATAGTTCCAGTCAATTCCGCTGACTGGCCGTGACATAGTGTCGTAGGTACTCTTCCAGCTGCTGGTTCATCCTCTCCGTTTGTCCATCCGTCTGCGGGTGGTTGGCTGTTGAGAACTTTAGCTCCGTCCCCATCATATTGAAGAGATGGGTCCAGAATCTCCCGGTGAACCGTGCGTCTCGATCACTCACAATGTCCGTCGGGATCCCAAACAGCTTGACCAAGTGGCGGTAGAACTCTTCCGCCGCCGTTTCCGCAGAGCAATTCTTTGGGGTAGGCCTGAAGATCCCATACTTCGAGAACCTATCTACCACAACCATAACTCCATCAAAACCCTTAACCTCAGGGAAGCCACTGATGAAGTCCATAGAAACCGATACCTAAGGTTTCTCTGGAATAGGCAAAGGCTGCAACAAGCCCGCCTCAATGCGCTGTTCCGCCTTGTCTTGTTGACAAATAAGACAAGTCTTGACGTAAAGCTCAACGTCGTTCTCCATCTTCGGCCAGAAGTAGGAGCGTGCCAACAGCGCCAGCATCCTTTCCCGCCCGGGATGCCCAGCCCATTGCGCATCATGATGTTCGCACAATAGCTGCGTCCTCAGCCCTCCGCCAGGGACAAATACGCGACCACCCTTCGCGTAAAGCAAGCCATCTTCAAGCCAGTACCTCCGCACGGTACCATCTTGAACCTGCGCAACCAACTTTTGGTATACCCGATCCTCCTTCGCCTGATCCTTCAGTTTGCCTACGAAGGTGGACTCCAATTGGGTAAGCGCAGCAATCGTCTCTACTGCCTTCCTACTCAAAGCGTCGGCAACTTGGTTGTGGCGCCCCGGCCTATGCTCCCACTCGAAGTCATACTCGGCCAGGAACTCTTGCCACCGGGCCTGCCTTGGGGACAACTTCTTCTGCGTCTTGAAGAAAGTGTTTGCAACATTATCCGTCTTGATCACAAAAGAGGTGCCGAGTAAGTATACCCGCCATGCCCGTAGGCAATGCACAACCGCCAACATTTCCTTCTCGTGCGCGGAGTAGCGTTGCTCAGCCGGCTTCAATTTCCAGCTCTCGAATGCTACCGGGTGCCCATCTTGCACCACCACTCCGCCTGCAGCACGATCCGAAGCATCCGTATGGACTTCGAATGCCCTATCGAAGTCCGGCAGCTTCAGCACAGGTTCGGCCACAATCCGGGACTTGACCTTCTCAAAGGCGTCTGCGCATGCCGCATCCCAAGTCCACGGTTTGCCCTTCTGTAGTAGATTGGTGAGAGGGGATACCAACTTCGAGTATCCCTTAATGAACTTGCGGTAGTAGTTTGCCAACCCTAGGAAACTCCGCAATTCGCCCACCTTGTTGGGTGCCACCCACTCCCTAATGGCTTGCACCTTTCGGGGATCCATCTTCACCGTGCCCCCGCCAATCACGTGTCCAAGGAAGTTGATTTCCTTGGTGCAGAACTCGCACTTCTCCTTCTTTACGTATAGCCGGTGTTCCCTTAGCCGCTGGAACACAAAACGTAAATGCCCAAGATGGTCCTCTAGGGACCGACTATAGATGACAATGTCATCGAGATACACTACCACAAACTTGTCTATTACATCATGAAAAACATCATTCATAAGATTACAAAATGTGGCTGGTGCATTGGTTAAGCCAAATGGCATCACCATAAACTCGTATGACCCATACCGAGTCACCATGGTCGTCTTTGGCGTGTCGCCCTCCGCTATGCGAACTTGCCAATATCCCGATCTCAGGTCCAATTTGGTGAAGAACTCGGCTCCACTTAGCCGATCGAACAAGTCTGCTATCAATGGCACGGGGTACTTGTTCTTCACAGTGATCTTGTTCAGCCCGCGGTAGTCCACACACAACCGCATCGTGCCATCCTGCTTCTCTTGGAACAGCACCGGCGCTCCAAAGGGCGCCTTTGAAGGTTGAACTTTCCCCGATTCCAGTAGGTCCTGGAGTTGTTTCCGTAACTCCTCCAGTTCCTTAGGCGACATCCGGTAAGGAGCTTTCGCTGGTGGCCTTGTTCCCGAAATCAACTCGATCTTGTGATCTACCGCCCGCCTTGGCGGTAAGCCCTTGGGCAGCTCCTCAGGCATAACGTCACAAAAGTCGCCTAGAATACCTTGCACCACGTCAGGAACGTCCGCGTTCGTGCCTTGCTCGGGCTCTGACTCATGGATCGCTGCAAGGTATGTTGGCTGGCCCCTCTTCCAGCCTTTGGCTATTTGCATAGCCGAGACCCTCTCGGTCTTTATGTCCTCCGCATGGTTGAGGCCCTTAAATCCCCGAACAAAGCAAGGCTTCCTCGGGTCTGAGATGAACAAACCAGACACATGTGGCATGACTGAAACACAAGCTTTCACAAGAAAGTTGTTACCGAGTATTATGTCAAAATCATCCATCGGGATGACCATGACATCAATGGCCCCTGACCAATCACCAATCTGCACCGGCACGCCTTTGGCCATTCCAAGTACCGGCCTGCTTTGAGAGTTGACGGCTTTGATGCGACTGGCCTGCTTCTGGATCCGCAATCCGTAAGCTTGCACAACACGATCCGACACGAAGTTGTGCGTTGCGCCAGTGTCCACCATTGCCTCCACTTCCTTGGTGTTCAGGGTCATCAGTATATACATCAGTCCCTGCTCCTGCGCCTTTCTTCCCGATCGAATGGCACCGAGAACTTGGAGAGGTGCCACTCTAGTTTGCTCGTCATCGGAGTCGGAGTCGGTCCTATTCACCAAGGCCGACAACTTCTCCCTCTTCGGGCAATCTCGAGCACGATGGGGGCCGTTGCAGATGAAGCACCCCGGGTGGGTCTTGGGGTCTTTAAGGAACGAACCTTCCGTCGCCTTCCCCTTCCCCTTGTCTCCTTTAGACGTTTTCCCCTTGTAGGCTTTGCTAGCACCCTTGCTAGGCTTGGCCGCCTTGTCCTTCACCTTCTCGGCCTGCTTCCCCTTCGGGTCGCTCTTTGATATACGGATGTCCACCAACGCATCCGCCTTTGCCATTGCGGTCTGGAGGTCTTGGACTCCTTGCCTTCGCAGCTCAAGTTGAGCCCACGATTGAAGACCCCGCATAAAGTTGAACAATTTGTCCAACTCGGACATCTCTGTGACATCAAGCAATAAGGAACTAAATTCCTTCACATAGTCACGTACCGTACTTGTCTGCCTCAAGTTGCACAATGCATCCCGAGCAGCCCACGAAGTGTTCGTGGGAAGGAACTGCTCCTTGAGTTCCTTCTTCAGTACCGGCCAATCTCTGATGCGTGGCCGCCCGCCGGTAGCAGCGTCCTACTCTCGGGTTCGCCACCAGAGCTTTGCATCGCCCGCCAAGTACATGACCGCCATTGAGACTTGTTCCCCCTCTGGAACTCTTCCTGCCTCAAAGTAATGCTCGATATCCCACAAGAAATTTTCGAGTTCCTTGGAACTCCTAGCGCCTGTAAAGGCTTTGGGTTCAGGTATCTTTACCTTCGCCCGAGATCCCTCTGCTTCGGCTACTCCAGCAGCCAGCGCACGTCGGAGGACGCTCACCTCCTCCTTCAACCGAACAACATCTGGAACTAGCGCTGCCAGAACATCAGCCACAGTTCCGTTGGCTCCAGACGTGTTGCCGAGGGACATTTCCAAAGCTGTGATTCGATCTCTTAACGCATCCATACGGGACATCCACAAGTCACCGCTCGCTTGCTATTCCAATCCTCGCACACCGCTTGAACGCGGCTCTGATACCAGCTGTCACAGGGGTCGGAACTCACCCGAATTTTTCCGTTCCTGCGATGGTGCTGAGCAGTGTCCCGTGCACTCTCAGCCAACCCGAAGCACACACACGCAGCGAAATAGCTTGGCGAGGTTTAGCAATCAAGGATCAAGATCGAACAATGCAAGGTAAGGGAAATCTCACTTGTATTCACAAACACGAATTACAAGAACACACAAAACCCTTACACGACCTTGCACGGCCACGTCCAAGTATATGCCTCGTACTCCAGCACTTGCACTCCTCACTTGGACGGGTGAACTTCACTCCGAGAGTTCACACTCAGCGTCGGGGGACTGGTCACACTGTTGCTGGGACTTCCTTGCTTGACTATCGGTGATAGAGTGTTCTCTCTAACTCTCTCCAGTTGCTCTCCCCTTCTGCCTCCTCGACCTTGGGACCCGGGGGCTATTTATACTTGCAGGTGGGGGAATCCTCATCCCTAGTTTCTAGGGAACACCTCAGCTTCCATAACCACCGTTATCCCTTATTCCTAGGGATAAGATCGACTGCCAGCACAGTCCTCGGTCAGCACCTTGACCGAGACTCTATCGTTCCACGACCGGAGTATATCGGGCCTGACTGAGTGCCACCCGCACTCAGTTCGGTCATGGGCACCGCGCCCTTGCCTTGGATCAATTGCATGGAACATTAGCGTCGCTCGCCCCCGAGCGACTTCCCTAGCGAGTCTTCGGGAGAACCCGCATGCCCGTTGCTTGCCAGCTCGCCTTTGAACGGGTCTTTCGGGAGGTTGGGGCGTCCAGCCCACTTGCCCTTGACCGGGTCTTGCGGGAGTGCTCAGGCCCGCACGGCCCGCCACCTGTCTTCCGCCTTACTCGCCCAAGAACAAGTCTTCCGGGCGGTTAGGGCGGCCAGCTCACTCCCTGACCGAGTCCTTAGGGAAGTGGGGAAGTCCAGCTCGCCTTCCCACTTAGCTTGGCCCTCGCCCTATATATATCCCATTGATCCTTTGGCATTCCTTCCCTCGATCCTTTCCCGAGCTGCCATGCTATCGAGGGTCCGCTTGGCAGCCATTTCCGTGTCCGAGCATTAAGGGGCTGACACATTGCTTGAGGGTGTGGTGAGTGTACTTGCTAGGAACCACATTCGTGGTCAAGACGGACAACGTCGCCAATACCTTCTTCAAGTCACAACCGAAGTTGTCACCCAGGCAAGCGTGGTGGCAAGAGTTCCTAGTAGAGTATGACTTCGAGTGGGAACACCGACCGGGGAGGCACAACCTATTGGCGGATGCCCTCAGTCGGAAGGCTTTGGACCAGGTGGTGGCTTTGACTCAAGTAACCTCCGACTTCCTCCAGGAGGTCAAGATCGCTACACTAGGGGACAAGACCTATCAACTCCTAGTGGAGCAAGTCAAGGACGGGATGGTGAGGCGGTATTGGCTGGAAGATGGGCTGCTTTATGGCAAAGGTGGCCGTTTGCTTGTCCCTAGTGGAGAGGGATTGTGCTACCAGCTGATGAAGGAGAGTCATGACAGTCCTTGGGCTGGACATCCAGGCCGCAAGCAGACGCTAGCCCTATTGTCGAGGTCCTATGTGTGGCCAAAGATGGCCGACGACATGGAGTTATACGTCAAGACTTGTCTCGTTTGTCAACAAGACAAGGTGGAGAGGCGAGCAGAGGCCGGTCTCCTACAACCCTTGGCAGTGCCAGAGAAGCCTTAGGTATCAATTTCCATGGACTTTGTGTCCGGATTTCCAGAAGTGAGGGGTTATACGGCGGTGATGGTGGTCGTGGACCGCTTCTCCAAGTATGTGATTTTCACCCCCGTGACCAAGAATTGCACAGTTGAGGCAGCAGCTGAGGCTTTCTATTGCTCCGTGGTGAAGCTCTTTGGAGTGCCGATGGAGATAGTGAGTGACCGAGATGCTTGGTTCACAAGCAACTTCTAGACGTGTTTGTTTGGACTGTTGGGATCCGAATTGAAGTTCTCTACAGCCAATCATCCACAGACGGACGGCCAGATAGAATGAGTGAATGCGCTGCTGGAGGAGTACTTGAGGCACTATGTCTCAGCAAGTCAACAGAATTGGTTAGACTTGCTTGACTCTGCTCAGTTGTCCTACAACTTGAACCGCTCCTCTGCAACAGGTCATAGCCCATTTGAGTTAGCAATGGGCTACCAACCACTAACGCCGCAGGAGGTGGCGTTGCAGCGCAAGGAAGGGCCTTGCCCGGCCGCATATCGATTCACGTGCAACAAGCAGGAGATGCTTGAAGAGGCGAGAGATAGCCTCGCCAAAGCTGCCAGGTGAATGAAGAAGTATGCGGACAGGAACTGGAGGCTGCTGGAGTTCCAGGTGGGGGACTTAGTGATGTTGAAGCTCACCCCACAGATCTGGAAGAAGATCACAAGCAAGTGCTGGCATAAGGGCTTGTTCCAGCGGTATGACGGACCCTTTGAAGTGATCAAGAGAGTCGGGCCAGTAGCCTATTGGCTAGCACTACCAAAGAGGATGAAGGTGCACCCGACATTCCACATCAGTTTCCTTAAGCCTTACCACTGGGACGAGGAGCATCCGGAGTGCAACAAGGTGAAGCGCGCCCCTCTCATCATGAGGAAGGAACTCAACAAGGAGGTGGAAGACATACTTGATCACTGAGTGCTGGGTTACTGCAAGATGAACAGGAGGACGGAGTACTTGGTCAAGTGGAAGGACCTACCCGAGTCAGAGGTGACTTGGGAGAAGGATGTCACACTATGGCAGTACGAAGACCTCATCCAGTGGTACCGAGAGTCTCATTCGATGAGGGCGTCAAATCCCTTGGGTGGGGGAGGTTTGTTAGACCCTTGAGCTCTAGCCCCGGAGAATGCGCACCACAGGCCGTGCCTCATGGTAGTGGTGGCGCATAAGCCTGCACGCAAGGATGCGCGGGCAACCAGGTGCATGGTGTTGAGAGAATTGCAAGTCCATGAAGCAGGCAAGTCTGGAGATGGTCACACAAGCGTGCACGAAGGCACTCGTGAAGAGGATGGTCGATCAAAGGCTCGGCAGTGTGCCAAAGGACCAGATTGTGGCAAGGGAGTGCCACAATGCACAAGTCGGCGAATGCGCGGGTGGGCAGTGAGGATGCCCACAAGCAAGGCACGGTGCCAAGCTCTAGGAGGTTCATGGAACCTGATACAACCGCACAAGGGCACTCCAGGAGTGCGCATACCTCAGCAGGCCCGGCAGACGCTAAGGGAGGCTCAGCACTTAGCGGCAGGGGAGTTGACGACTTGTGGGGATCGGCTATATCCTTGACCATGCTCTAGCACCGTTGGACGCAGCAATCAGATGACCGTGATCCTAGGAGGGGATCAGGGACGTGTACCCTAGAGAGGGGATGAACCTGGACGACGAGGCTAAGCTGGCACCAAGTCAATCCAGGGAAATCCGGGAAGATCCTCCCGGGATATGGCAGTCAATCTGTCATAGAGGCAATCTTGAAGAATCACAGATTCAACAGGTCAAGATATGATGGAGAGAATCAAGGGATCCTCCCATCAGTTGCCAGGGAAGATTTGCTCGGCTCCTCTATAAAAGGGAGTCGGCCTCATTCGGAAGAGGGACCAGAAGAGGCGAGAGACACCAGACTCCAAGCAGAGGTGAGGAGAGAACCAGGAGCGACCAGATCAGTCGAGGAACACTACGAGCCCGAGATTCCAAGGGAGAGGAAGTCGAGTTGGGCAGCAACCTGGTGTTCTTGAAGGAAGACACGAGACCAGTAGGGAGTGCAAGCAGTAGGAGACTGTGAGGCATAGGCTTGTGAGGTTGCGTGTAAGTGTTCTGATCTGGGATTGGGTTTTTTGTGTACTTGTAATAGATGTGAATACAAGTTGTGTTTTCCCAATTGTGTTCTTGTGTCACTCGGTGTTGCTTCTTCGGTTCCCTGATTGTTCGGCCTCGACGGTACGCGCGGTGTGTGTGTGGCTGATCGACAAACGGTGTGTCAACGCCTAGCGGGGTGTGGAAAATTTTGTGACCCGCATTGGCCCCGTGACACTATGCCTTGCCCTACCACTGGCAATGGCTTGTTCGACCATGGAGATAGCCCTCGGTCAACCACAGGCTGTGTGCTCGGTCACTCACAAGCGATGCCTTGCTCTACCACAAGCAATGCCTGGCTTCACCACTGGCTGTGCCATGCTCTACCATGGGCGATGGCTTTGTCGACCATGGACACAGCCCTTGGTTGACCACGAGCCATGCCTTGCTCTACCAAGGACCGCGCCTTGCTCAACCATGGGCGGCGCCTCGCCCTACCTCAGGTGATGCCTTGCTCGACCACAGGCTGCACTTCACTCTACCATGGGCAATGCCTTGCTCGACCTTGGGCTGTGCCTTGCTCTACCACGGGTGATGGCATGGTCGACCATGGCGACAGCCCTCAGTCAACCACAGGCTGTGTGTTCGGTTGCTCATGGGCAGTGCCTTGCTCCACCCCCAGCTGTGCCATGCTCTAGCACGGGCCATGGCTTGGTCTACCCCGGGCTGTGCCTCGCTCTACCACGGGTGATACATTGCCTGACCATGGGCTGTGCCTTGCCCTACCACGAGCGATGGCTTGGTCAACCATGGAGACAGGCCTCAGCTGACCACAAACTGTGCACTTGGTTGCTCACGCCAGTGCCTTGCTTGACCACAGGTTGTGCCTTGCTCTACCATAGGCAGTGCCTTGCTCCATCACAGGTGATGGCTTGGTCAAACACAGAGACAGCCCTCAGTTGACCACAGGCTGTGTGTCTGGTCGCACAAGGGTCGTGCCTTGCTTGACCACGGGTGATGCCTTGCTCGACCTCAGTGATAGACCTTTGTCGATTATGGGCAATGCCTTCATCAACCACAGGCAATGCCCCTTCCTCAACCACTGCAACAACCCTTGGTTGATCATGGGTTGGCCCATTGATCAACCATGGCAACAGCTCTTGGTCGACCACGGGCAGTACCTTGGTCCACCACGGGCAATGCCTTGCCCCACCATGGGCTGTGCCTTTCTCTACCACGGGTGATAGCGTGGTCGACCATGGAGACAGCCCTCTGTTAACTATGGGCTGTGCGCTCGGTAGCTCACAGGCAATACCTGGCTCTTCCTCAGGCGGTGCCTTGCTTGAACATGGGCTGTGCCTTCCTCGACCATGGGCTGTGCCTTACTCCACCGCTGGTGATGCCTTACTCAACCTCGGGCTGTGCCTAGCTCTACTAAGGGCAATGGTATGTTCAACCATGGACTGTGCCTTGGTCCACCATGGGTGATGGCTTGATCGACCACGGAGACAGCCCTCGGTCGACCACGGGCTGTGTACTCGGTCTGTCATGGGCGGTGCCTGTCTCTACCTCGGGAGATGCCTTGCTCTACAATGAGCTATGCCTTGCTCTGGCATGGGCAATGCCTTGCTTGACCATGGGCTGTGCCTTGCTCTACCAAGGGCAATAGCATGTTCGACCCTGGGTTGTGCCTCACTCTACCACAGGCGCTGCCTTACTCGACCACTGGCTGTGCCTTGCTCTACCACGGACCATGGCTTGGTCAACCACGGGCTATGCCTAGCTGTACCTTAGTCAACCATTGGCTGTACGCTCAGTCCCTCCTGGGCAGTGCTTTGTTGTACCTCAGGGGATGCCTTCCTCGACCGTGGGCCTTACCTTGCTCTACCAACGGCCATGGCATGTTCAACCACAGTCCGTCCCTTGCTCAACCACAGGCAATGCCTTGCTCAACCATGGGCTGTGCCATGCTCTACCAATGGCGATGCCTTGGTCGACCATGGAGATAGCCCTTGATCTGCCATGGAGACAGCCCTCAGTCGACCATGGTCTGTGCATTGTTCTACCACTTGCATTGGCTTGGCCGACCATGGAGATAGCCCTCTGTCAACCACGGGTTGTGTGCTTGGTCACTCACGGGCAGTGCCTTGCTCTACCACGGGCGATGCCTTGCTCAACCATGGGCTGTGCCTCGCTCTGCCATGGGCGATGCCTTGCTCCACCATAGGCGATGGCTTGGTCAACCATGGAGGTAGCCCTCAGTTGACCACGGGCTGTGCACTTAGTTGCAGAAGGGCAGTGCCATGCTCCACCATGGGCGATTCCTTGCTCGACCGCGGCGATAGCCCTTGGTCGATCATGGGTCGATGCATTGATCGGCCATGGTGACAGCTCTTCATTGACCATGGGCAGTGCCTTGGTCCAGCAAGGGCAATGCCTTGGTTGACCACAGGCTGTGCGTCCCTCTACCACGGGCGATGCCTTCCTCGACCACAGGCTGTGCACTCAGTCATTCACAGGCAGTTCCTTGCTCAACCACGAGCAATGCCTTGCTCGACCATGGAGACAACCCTTGGTCGATCATGGGTCAACGCGTTGACCAACCACAGTGACAGCTCTTGGTCGACCATGGGATGTGCATCGCTCTACCACAGGCAATCACTTGCTCTACCACGGCTGTGCCTTGCCCAACCACGGCAATGCCATGCTCGACCATGGACTGTGCCTCACTTTACCATGGGTGATGGCTTGGTCGACCAGGGAGACAGTCGCCGGTTGACCTGGGCTGTGCACTCAGTAGCGAACAAGCAGTGCCTAGCACTACCTCGGGCGATGCCTTGCTCAACCATGAGCTGTGCCTTGCTCGACCATGAGCATTGCCTTGCTCTACCACAGGGTGTGCCTAGCCCAACCACAGGAGATGCCTTGCTCAACCACGGGCTGTGCCTTGATTTATCACGGGCGATGGCTTGGTTGACCAGGGAGACAGCTGTCGGTTGACCAGGGGTTGTGCACTCGGTAGCTCACGGACAGTGCCTGGCTCTACCTCGGGCGATGCCTCACTTGACAACAGGCTGTGCCTCACTCTACCATGGGCAATGGCTTGGTTGACCAGGGTGACAGCCATCAGTTTACCACAGGCCGTGCGCTCGATAGCTCATGGGCAGTGCCTGGCTCTACCTCGGGCAATGCCTTGCTTGACCACAGGCTGTGCCTTGCTCAACCACGGGCTGTGCCTGGCCCAACCACGGGCGATGCCTTGCTTGACCACGGGCTGTGCGTCGCTCTACCATAGGTGATGGCTTGGTTGACCAGGGAGACAGCCATCGGTTGACTACGGGCTGTGCACTCAGTAGCTCATGGGCAGTGCCTGGCTCTAGCTCAGGCAATGCCTTGCTCGACCACGGGCAATGGCTTGTTCGACCATGGCTGTGCCTCGCCCTACCATGGGCGTTGCCTAGCTCATCCACAGGCTGTGCCTTGCTCTGCCACCGGCAATGGCCTCATCGACCATGGGCTGTGTGCTCAGTCACACACAGCCAGTGCCTGGCTCTACCTCAGGCGTTGGCTTGCTCAACCATGGGCTGTGCCTCGCTCTACCCTGCGCAATGGCTTGTTCGACCTTGGCCTGTGCCTTGCTCTAACATGGGTCATGCATTGCTTGACCACTGGCTGTGCCTTGCTCTACCAGATGATGGCTTGGTCGACCATGGGTTGTGCACTCGGTCGATCATGGGCAGTGCCTGGCTCTACCTCGGGCCATGCCTTGCTCTAGCACGGGCTGTGCCTTGCCCAACCATGGGCGATGCCTTGCTCAACCATGGGCTGTGCCTCACTCTACCACGAATGATGGTTTGGTCGACCAGGGAGACAGCCATTGGCTGACCATGGGCTGTGCGCTCGGTAGCTCACAAGCTTTGCCACAGGCGATGGCATGGTTGACCACAAAGAGAGCCCTGGGTTGACCACAGGCAGTGCACTCAGTCACTCATGAGCAGTCCTTTGCCCTAGCATGTGTGATGCCTCGCTCAACCACGGGCTGTGCCTTACTCTACCACGGGCAATCACTTGGCCGATCCCAGGCTGTGCCTTGGTCTTCCACGGGCGTTACCTTGGTTGACCATGGATTGTGCCTTCCTCTGCCACGGGTGATGGCGTGGTCGACCATGGAGAGAGCCCTAGGTTGGCCATGGGCTGCGCACTCGGTTGCTCGCAGGCAGTGGCTTGCCCAAGCACGTGCGATGCCTTGCCCTAGCACTTGCGATGCCTTGCCCTAGCACGTGTGATGCCTTGCTCAACCATGGGCTGTGCCTTCCTCTACCACGGGCAATCACTTGGCCGACCCCGGGCTGTGCCTTGCTCTACCACGGCCGATGGCTTGCTTGACCACGACCTATGTGTTGCTCTACAACGGGCATTACCATGCTCGACCGTGGGTTGTGCCTTGCAGTTCCACGGGTGATGGCTTGGTCAACCATGGAGACAGCCCTCGGTGGACCATGGGCAATGCACTCAGTAGCTCATGGGCAGTGCCTTGCCCTACCCCAGGTGATGCCTTGCTCCACCAGGGGCTGTCCCTCACTCAACCACGGGCCATGGCTTGGTCAACCACGGAGACAGCCTCTGGTTGGCCATGGGTTCTGAGCTCAGTTGCTTATGGGCTGTGCCTTGCTCTACCACGGTCATTGCATTGGTCGACCACGTCGACAGCTCTTGGTCGACCGTAGGCAGTGCCTTGCTCTACCGTGGGTTATGCCTTGGTCAAACATGGGCTGTGCCTTGCTCTACCATGGGTGACGCCATGCTCCAGTATGGGCAATGGCATGGTCGGCCACAGGCTGTGCCCTGCTCTACTATGAGTGATGCCATGGTCGACCATGGGCTGTGCCCTGCTCTATCATGGGCGATGGCTTGGTTGACCACAGAGACAGCCCCCGGTCAATCACGGGCAGTGCACTCAGTCACTCACAAGCAGTGCCTGGCTCTACCTTGGGTGATGCCTTGGTCGACCATGGGCTGTGCCTTGCTCTTCCAAGGGCAATGGCATGTTCGACCATGGGCCATGCCTTGCTATGCCACAGGCAATGCCTTGGGCGAGCATGGAGACCACCCTTGGTCAGCCACAGGTTGTGCACTTGGCCGCTAATGGGCGGTGCCATGTGCTACCGCGGTTGTTGCCTTGCTCCACCATGGCGACAACTCTTGGTCGACCACTGGCAGTGCCTTGCTATACCACAGGCGATGCGTTGGTCAATGACAGGCTGTGCCTTGCTCTACCATGGGTGTTGCCATGCTCCACCGTGGGCAATGGCATGGTTGTCCACGGTCTATGCCTTACTCTACTATGGGCGATGCCGTGCTCAACCAGGGGTTGTGCCTTTCTCTACCATGGGCAATGCCTTGATCAACCATGGAGACAGCCCTTGGTTCGACCAAGGGCTGTGCATTGGTCAACCATGGGTGATGCCTTGGTCGATGATGGGCTCTGCCTCGCTCTACAACAGGCAATGCCTTTCTCCACCACAGTCTGTGCTGTGCTCTACAACAGGCCATGGCTTGGTCAACTATGGGCTGTACCTCACTCTACCACGGGCGATGCCTTGGTCAACCATGGAGACAGCCCTTGGTTGGCCATGGGCTGTGTGCTTGGTTGATCATGGCCAGTCCTTGGATCTGCCTCGGGTGATGCCTTGCTCGACCATGGTCTATGCCTTGCTCTACCATGGGTGATGGCTTGGTCGACCACTGAGACAACCCTCGGTTGACCATGGTCTGTGTGCTCAATTGGTCAGGGTAGTGCCTGGCTCTACCTCAGGCGATGCCTTGCTAGACCACGGTCTGTGCCTTGCTCTACCATGGGCGCTCAGTCACTCAGGGTAGTGCCTGGCTCAACCTCGGGCAATGCCATCCTTGACCACAGCCTGTGCCCTGCTCTTCCGCCGGTGATGCCTTGCTTAACCACCAACTGTGCCTGGCTCCACCATGGGCCATGGCTTCTTCAACCTTGCGCTGTGTCTTGCTCTACCATGGGCAATGCCTTTTTCAACCATGGGCTGTGCGCTCGGTTGCTCAAGGCAGTGCCTAGCTCTACCTCAGGCATTGCCTTGCTCAACCATGGGCTGTGCCTCACTCTGCCATGGGTGATGCCTTGCTCAACCTCAGGTTGTGCCTCGCTCTTCCACGGGCAATGGCTTTGTTGAACACAGGCTGTGGTTGGCTCTACCACAGGTGATGCCTTGCCTGACCATGGGCTGTGCCTTGCTCTACCACTGACAATGGCTTGGTTGACCACGGAGACAACCCCCGGTGGACCATGGGCAGTGCACTCAGTTGCTCACAAGCAGTGCCTGGCTGTGCCTTGCTCTACCCTGGGCGACACCTTGCTCGACCACAGGCTGTGCCTTGCACTACCAAGGGCTGTGCCTTGCTCTACCCTGGGTGACACCTTGCTAAACCAGAGGCTGTGACTTGCACTACCAAGGGCAATGGCATGTTCTACCATGAGTGATGGCTTGGTCGACCATGGAGATAGCCCTTGGTCGACCACGAGCTGTGCACTCAGTTGCTCACAGGCAGTGCCTTACCCTACCACATGTGATACCTTGCTCGACAAGGGGTTGTGCCTTGCTCTACCATGGGTGATGCCTTGCTCAATGACAGGATGTGCCTTGGTCTACCACAGGCAATTGCTTGGCCAACCCACAGGTTGTGCCTTTCTCTACCATGGGCAATGGCTTGCTTGACCATGGCCTGTGCGTTGCTCTACCATGGGCGTTTCCATGTGCAACCATATGTAGTGCCTTGCTCAACCACGGGCGAGGGCTTGGTTGACCACGGAGGCAGCCATCCGTCGACCATGGGCTGAGCACTCAGTGTCTCATGGGCAGTGCCATGCCCTACCACTTGCGATGCCTTGCTCAACCACAGGCTGTGTCATGCTCTACCTCCAGTGATGCCTTGCTCGACCATGGGCTTTGCCTTGCTGTACCATGGGCGATACTTTGCTCGACCTTGGGCTGTGCCTTACTTTGCCATGGGCAATCGCTTGGTCGATGAGGGGCTGTGCCTTGCTGTACCATGGGCGATGCTTTCGTCAACCATGGAGACAGCTAACGGGCAGTGCCTTGCTCAAGCCCATGGTCGATCGTGGGGTGACACCTTGATTGACCACGGGGACAGCTCTTGGTTGACCGCAAGCAGTGGCGTGCTCTACCACAGGCGCTGCCTTGGTCAACCATGGGCTGTGCCTTGCTCTATGACGGGCCATGGCTTGGTCAACCATGGGCTTTGCAGTTGGTTGCTCATAGGCACTGCCTTGCTCCACCTTGGGTGATGCCCTGCTCGACCACGGGCTGTGCCTTGTGCAACCACTGGGGATGCCTTGCTCAACCACAGGCTATGCCTTGCTCTACCACAGGCAATGGCTTGGCCAATGACCATGGAGACAGCCCTCATTCAACCACAGGCTGTGCAGTCGGTTGCTCAAAGGCAGTGCCTGGCACTTCCTTGGGCAATGCCTCGCTCGACCACGGGCTGTGCCTGGCTCTACCATGGGCAATGGCATGATCAACCACGGAGACAGCCCTCAGTCGACCATGGGATGCATTCTTGGTTGCTCACAGGCAGTGCCTGGCACTTCCTCGGGTGATGCCTTGCTCAACCACGGGCTGTGCCTCACTCTACCATGGGCAATGGCTTAATTGACCATGGAGACAACCCTCGGTTGACCACAGGCTGTGCACTCAGTTGCTCACAGGCAGTGCCATGCCCTACCACATGTGATGGCATGCTGGACCACGGGCTGTGATGTGGTCTACCATGGGCAATCACTTGGCCAACCACACACTGTGCCTGGCTCTACCACGGGCGATGGCTTGCTTGACCATGACCTGTGCGTTGCTCTACCACGGGCATTGGCTTGCTTGACCACGGGCTGTGCCTTGCTCTACCATGCTCTACCACAGGTGATGGCTTGGTCGACCATGGAGACAGCCCTTGGTTGACCACAACCTGTGTGCTCGGTCGCTTACGGGTAGTACCTTGCTCTAGCACAGGTGATGCCTTGCTCGACCGCAACAATAGCCCATTGTCGATGACGGGCAATGCCTTGATCAACCACGGGCTTTGCACTTGGTTGCTCACGGGCAGTGCCTTGCTCTTCCATGGGCAATGCCTTTCTCAACCACAGTGACAGCCCTTTACCGATGATGGCGACAACAGTTGGTCAACCACAGGCTGCGCCTTGCTCTACCAGGGGCATTGCCTTGCTCCACCAGGGGCATTGCCTTGCTCCACCACAAATTGTGCCTCACTCTACCACTGGCAATGGCTTGGTCGACCACAGGCTGCACCTCTCTCTACCACGGGCAATGCCATGTTCGACCATGGGCTGTGCCTCACCCTACCACAGGTGATGGCTTGGTCCACCACGGAGACAGCCCTTGGTCAACCACGACCTGTGCGCTTGGTCGCTCACGAGTCATGCCTTGCTCTACCACGGGCAATGCCTTGCTTGATCACGACAACAGCCCGTCATTGTTGATGGGCAATGCCTTGATTTGACCATGGGCTGTGTTCACTCAGTTGCTCATGGGCAGTGCCTTGCTCTTCCACAGGCAATGCCTTGCTCGACCACGGTGACAGCCCTTCAATGATCATGGGGTGACGCCTTGACTGACCACAGCGACAGCACTTGGTCGATCTGGGCTGTGCCTTGCTCCACCATGGGCAATGGCTTGATCGACCATGGAGACAGCCCTTGGTCAACCACAGCCTGCATCTTGCTCTACCCTGGGCGATGCCTTGCTTGACACAGGCTGTGCCTCTCCCTACCACAGGTGATGGCTTGGTCAACCATGGAGACAGCCCTCAGATGACCATGGGCTGTGCCTTGCTCTACCATGGGAGATGCCTTACACGACCAGCAGCTGTGCCTTCCTCTACCAGGGGCAATGGCTTGGTCAACTGCTGAGACAGCCCCTGGTAGAGCTTGGGCTGTGGGCTCAGTTGCTGATGGGCTCTGCCTCGCTCTACCATGTGCGATGCCTTGCTCGACCACAGGCTATGTCATGCTCTACCACGGGCAATGGCTTTTTCAACCAACAAGACAATCCTCGGTCGGGCTATGCCTCACTCTACCACAGGTGATGCCTTGCTCAACCATGGGCCGTGCCTTTCTCTACCATGGGCGATGGCATGGTTGACCATGGAGACAACCCTCGGTTGACCACGGGCTGTGCCTCAGTCTGCCAAGGGCGTTGCCATGCCCAAACATGAGCTGTGCCTTGCTCTAGCAAGGGCGATGCCTTGCTTGACCATGGGCTATGCCTAGCTCTACCATGGACAATGGCTTAGTCGACCATGGAGACAGCCCTCTATCGTCCATGGAGACAGCCCTCCGTCAACCATGGGCTATGTGCTTACTCACTCATGGGCAATGCCTTATTGTACCATGGGCGATGCCTTGCTCAACCATGGGGACAGCCGTTGGTTGATCATGGGGTGACGCTTTTGACGATGGCGGTGACAGTGCTTGGTCAACCATGTGCAGTGCCTTGCTTTACCATGGGCAATGCCATGGTTGACCATAGGCAGCGCCTTGCTCTATAACAGATGATGCCTTGCTCGACCAGGGGCAATGCCTTGGTTGACCTAGGGCTGTGCCTTGCTCTACCATGGGCGATGGCTTGGTCAACCATGAAGACAGCTCTTGTTCAACCACGACCTGTGCACTCGGTCGCTCACAGGTATGGGTGATGCCTTGCTCGACCACATGACAGACCATCATCGATGACAAGCAATGCCTTGATCGACCACGGGCTTTGCACTTGGTCGCTCATAGGCAGTGCCTTGCTCTTCCACGGGTGATGCCTTGCTTGACCACAGTGACAGCCCTTCAACAAGCATGGGGCGATGCCTTGACCAACGATGGCAACAGCGCTTGGTCGACCACGGGCTGTGCCTTGCTCTACCAGGGGCGTAGCCTTACTCCACCATGGACTGTGCCTCACTCTACCACAGGCAATGGCTTGGTCGACCAGGGAGACAGCCCTGGGTCGACCACAGGCTGCACCTCGCTCTACCCCAGGCAATGCCTTGCTTGACCATGGGCTGTGCCTCGCCCTACCACCGGTGATGGCTTGGTCCACCATGGAGACAGCCCTTAGTTGACCCAGGCTGCACCTTGCTCTACCATGGGCAAAGCCTTACTCAACCACCAGCTGTTCCTTCCTTTACCACAGGTGATGCCTTGCCCGATCATGGGCTATGCCATGCTCTACAACAGGTGATGGCTTGGTCAACTAGCAAGACAGCCCTCCATCGACAGTGGGCTGTGTGCTCCACCAAGGGCAATTGCATACCCGACCACAGGCTGTGCCTGGTTCTACCATGGGGGATGCCATACTTGACCATGAGCTGTGCCTTGCTCTACCATGAGTGATGCCTTGCTCGACCATGGGTTGTGCCTCGCCCAACCACGGGCTGTGCCTTTCTCTACCACAGGTGATGGCCTGCTTGACTACGGCCTGTGCGTTGCTCTACCATGGGTGTTGCCTTGCTCTACCATGAGCGATGGGGTTGGTCAACCTCAGAGATGGCCATCAGTCGATCATGGGCTTTGCCTTGCTCTATCACAGATGATGCCTTGCTCGACCATGGGGAATGCCTTGGTTGGCATAGGGCTGTGCCTTGCTCTTCCACGGGCTGTGCCTTGCTCTACCATGGGCGATGGCTTGGTCAACCACGACCTGTGTGCTTGATTGCTCACAGGTAGTGTCTTGGTCTACCACGGGCGATGCCTTGCTTGACCACGATCACAGCCCGTCATTGATGACGGGTGATGCCCTAATCAACCATGGGCTTTGCACTCGGTTGCTCATGGGCAGTGCCTTGCTCTTCCATGGGCAATGCCTTGCTTGACCACAGTGACAGCCCTTCAATGATCATGGGGCGATGCCTTGACTGATGATGCCGACAGCGCCTGGTCGACCACAGGCTGTGCCTTGCTCTACTAGGGGCATTGCCTTGCTCCACCATGGACTGTGCCTCACTCTACCAATGGTGATGACTTTGTCAACCATGGAGACAGCCCTCGGTTGACCACAGGCTGCACCTCGCTCTACCACAGACGATGCCTTGCTCGACCACGGGCTGTGCCTCACCCTACCATGGGTGATGGCTTGGTCCACCATGGAGACAGCCCTCGGTCAACCACAGGCTGCGCCTTTCTCTACCATGGGCGATGCCTTACTGATGCCTTGCCCGACCACAGGCTATGCCTTGCCCAACCACGGGCTATGCCATGCTCCACAATGGGTGATGGCTTGGTTGACTAGCAAGACAGTCCTCCATCGACCATGGGCTGTGCACTCCACCAATGGCGATTGCATACCCAACCACGGGCTGTGCCTAGCTCTACCACAGGGGATGCCATACTTGACCATGAGCTGTGCCTTGCTCTACCATGAGCGATGCCTTGCTCGACCATGGGTTGTGCCTTGCCCAACCACAGGCAAGCACTTGGCCAACCACAGGCTGTGCCTTGCTCTACCACAGGTGATGGCTTGCTTGACCACGGCCTGTGTGTTGCTCTACCATGGGCGTTGCCTTGCTCTACCACGAATGATGGGTTGGTCAACCACAGGCTGCGCACTCAGTCTCTCATGGGCAGTGCCTTGCTCTACCATGGTTAATGCCATGGTTGACCATGGGCTGTGCCATGCTCTACGACAAGCGATGCCTTGCTCCACCATGGGCAATGGCATGGTCGAGAACAGGTGATGCCTTCTTTACCACGGGCTGTGCCATGCTCTACCATAGGTAATGGCTTGGTTGACCATGGAGACAGCCCTCTGTTGACCATGGGCTATGTGCTCGATCGCTCATGGGCAGTGCCTTGCTTTACCATGGGCAAAGCAATGCTCCACCATGGGCTGTGCCTCGCTCTAGCACTGGCAATGTTGAGCTCGACCACTGGCTGTCCCTTGCTCTACCACAGGCAATGGCTTGGTCGACGACCATGGAGACAGCCCCTAGTTGACCATGGGCTGCTCACTCGGTTGTTCATGGCAGTGCCTTCCTCTACCACGGTTGATGCCTTGCTTGATGACAGCGACATCCCCTGGTCAATCAAGGGGCGATGCCTTGATCGACCACGGCGACAGGTCTTGGTTGACTACAGGCAGTGCCTTGCTCTACCACCGGTGATGCCTTGGTTGACCATGGGCTGTGCCTTGCTCTACCACAAGTGATGCCCTGCTCCACCACAGTGAATGGCATGGTTGACCATGGGCTGTGCCTCGCTCTACCACAAGCGATGGCTTGGTCAACCACGGAGACAGCCCTTAGTCGACCATGGGCTTTGCGCTCGGTCTCTGATGGGCAGTGCCTTGCTCTACCACAGTCAATGCCTTGCTCAATCAAGGGGCAACACCATGATTGACCATGGCAACAGCTCTTGGTCGACCACAGGCAGTGCCTTGCTCTACCACTGGTGATGCTTGCGAGACCAGGGGCTGTGGCTTGCTCTACCACGGGCAATGGCATGGTTGACCATGGGCAATGCCTTCTCAACCTTGGGCTGTCCCTGGCTCTACCACAGGAGATGCCTTCTCAACCAAGGGCGATGCCTTCTCCACGCTGGGCTGTACTTTGCTCTACCTCGGATGACGGTGACCATGGTCTGTGTGCTCAGTCGCTCATGGGCAGTGCCTTGCTCTACCATGGGCAATGCCTTGATCCACCAGGGGCTGTGCCTCGCTCTACCATGGATGATGCCTTGCTCGACCACTGGCTGTCCCTTGCTCTACCATGGGCAATGGCTTTGTTGACCATGGAGACAGCCCTTAGTCAACCACGGCCAGTGTGCTCAGTTGCTCATGGGTAGTGCCTTGACCTACCATCGTTGATGCCTTGGTTGATCATGGCAATATCCATTGGTCAATCATGGGGTGACACCATGATCGAGCACAGTGACAGCTCTTGGTCGAACACAGGCAGTGCCTTACTCTACCATGGGTGATGCCTAGGTCGACCATGGGCTGAGCCTTGCTGTGCCACAGGTGATGGGTTGGCCAACCACAGGCTGTGCACTCCATCGGTCCTGGGCAGTGCTTGGTTGTACCTCGAGCAATGCCTTGCTTGACCACTGGCTGTGCCTTGCTCTACCACGGGCAATGCCCTGCTCAACCACTGGCTGTGCCTTGCTCTACCATGGCTGATGCTTGGGTGTACCATGGAGGGAGCCCATGGTCGTCCACGGGTTGTGCACTCGGTCATTCACGGGCAGTGCCTTGCTCTACCTTGGGCGTTGCCTTCCTCAACCACAGGCTATGCCTTGCTCAACCACGAGCGACACCTTGCTCGACCCTGGGCTGTGCCTCACTCTACCACAAGCGATGGCTTGGTCGACCATGGAGACAGCCCTCGGTTGACCATGAGCTGTGCACACAGTCACTCACGGGCCATTCCTTGCTCTACCACGTGTGATACCTTACTTGACCACGGGCTGTGCCTTGCTTTAGCAGGGGCGATGCATTGCTCGACCACGGGCTGTGTGTTGCTCCACCATGGGCAATGGCTTGGTCGACCAAAGGCTGTGCCTCACTTTACGATGGGCGATGGCTTGCTCGACCACAGTCAGTGCCTTCCTCTACCAGGGGCGTTGCCTTGCTCAACCATGGGCTGTTTGTTGCTTTACCACAGGCAATGACTTCATCTACCAAAGGCTGTGCCTTGCTCTACCATGGGCGATGGCTTGGGTGATCACAGAGACATCCCTTGATTGGTCATGGGCTTTGCCTGGCTCTACCACAGCAGATGCCTTGCTTGACCATGGGCTGTGCCTTGCTTTAACACAGGCAATGGCTTTGGTGACCGCGGGCTGTGCTTTGCTGTACCACGGGTAATGCCTTCTTGACCATGGGTCATGCCTTGCTGTACCATGGGCAATGGTTTGGGTGACCATGGACACAGCCCTTGGTCGGCCACGGGCTGTGCGCTCAATCACTCAAGGGCAGTGCCTTGCTCAACCCCAAGCGATGCCTCGCTCCACCATGGGCTGTGCCCTGCTCTAGCAAGGGCAATGGCTTGGTTGACCTTGGAGACATCCCTCAGTCGACCATGGGCAATGCCTTGCTCTGCTGCAGGCGATGGCTTGGTTGACCATGGAGACAGCCCTCGGTCGACCAGGGGCTGTGCCTTGCTCTTCCACAGGCGATGGCTCAGTCTCTCACGGGCTGAACACTTGGTCTCTCATGGCCTGTGCCTGGCTCTACCTTGGGCAATGCCTTGCTCTACCACGGGTGATGCCTTGCTCGAGCTCGGGCTGTGCCTTGCTCTACCCTGGGCAATGGGAAGTTTGACCATGGGTTGTGCCTCGCTCTACCATGGGTGATGCCTTGCTTGACCATGGGTTGTGCCTTGTCCAACCACAGGCGATGGCTTGGTCAACCAGGGGTATAGCCCTCAGTCGACCACAGGCTGTGTGCTCGGTCGTCACAGGCAGTGCCTAGCTCTTCCACAGGCAATGCACAAGCTGTGCCTTGCTCTACCATGGGCGACGCCTTGCCTGACCATGAGTGAAGCCTTCTCAACCACAGGCTGTACCTGGCTCTGCCTCAGGCAATGTCATCTTGACCATGGTCTGTGCCTTGCTCTACCATGGGCAATGCCTTCTTGACCACAGGCTGGGCCTCCCTCTACCACGGGCGATGGTTGGGTCGGCCACGGAGAATGCCCTCAGTCAACCACAGGTTGTGTCCTCAGTTGCTAATAGACACTGCCATGCTCTACCACCCGCAATGCCTCGCTCCACCAGGGGCTGTGCCTCGCTCCACCATGGGTGATGCCTTCTTGACCATGGGCTGTGCCTCACTCTACCACACATGATGCCTTCTCAACCACGGGCTGTGCCTTGCTCTACCATGGGCAATGGTTTGGTTGACCACGGAGAGAGCCCACAGTTGACCACAGGCAATGCAGTCAGTCACTCACGGGCAGTGCCTCACTCTACCTTGGGCGATGCCTTGCTTGACCGAGGCTGTGCCTTGCTCTACCATGGGCAACACCTTTCTTGATCATGGGCTGTGCCTCCCTCTACCATGGGTGATGGCTTGGTCGACCAGGGTGACAGCCCTCGGTCAACCAGGAGCTGTGCACTCGGTTGCTCACAGGCAGTGCCTTGCTCTACCACGGGCGATGCCTTCCTCGACCACTGGCTGTGCCTTGCTTTACCAAGGGTGATGCGTTTCTCAACCATGGGCTGTGCCTTGCTCCACCACAAGCAATGGCTTGGTCGACCAAAGGCTGTGCCTCACTCTACCATGGGTGATGGCTTGCTCAACCATGGCCTGTGCCATCCTCTATCACAGGCATTGCCCTGCTCAACCACAGGATCTACCATGCTCTACCACGGGCAATGGCTTGGTTGACCATGGGCTGCGCCTCTCTCTACCACAGGTGATGTCTTGGGTGACCAAGAACACAGCACTCGGTCGGCCATCAGCTGTGTGCTCGGTCGCTCAGGAGCAGTGGGTTGCTCCACCATGGGCATTGCCTTGCTAGACCACAGGCTGTGCCTGGCTCTACCATGGGAGATGCCTTGCTCGACCACAGGCTGTGCCTTGCTCTACCACGGGCAATGGCTTGTTCAACCATGGGCTGTGCCTTGCCCTATCACAGGCAATCTGTTGCTCGACCACAGGCTGTGCCTTCTTTAACACGGGCAATGGCTTGTTTGACCGCAGTTTGTGCCTCACTCTACCATGGGTGATGCCTTCTTGACTGCAGGCTGTGCCTTGCTCTACCACAGGCGATGGCTTGTGCAACCATGGAGACAGCCCTCAGTTGGCCATTGGCAGTGCCTTGCTCCACCCTGAGCAATGCCATGCTTGACCATGGGCTGTGCCTTGCTCTATGAAGGGCGATGGATTGGTCAACCACTGAGACAGCCCTCAGTTGACCACGGGCCTTGGCTTGCTCTGGCACAGGCATTGGCTTGGTCGACCCCGGAGACAGCCCTCAGTTGACCACGGGCTGTGCGTTGCACTTCCACAGGCAATGGCTTGGTCAAGCACAGGCTGTACGCTTAGTCTCTCATGGGTAGTGCCTATCTCTACCATAAGCAATGCCTTGATCGACCATGGGATGTGCCTTGCTCTACCATGGCAATGCCTTGCTTGACCATGGGCTGTGCCTTGCTCTACCACAGTCGATGCCTTGCTTGACCACGGGCTGTGCCTTGCCCAACCATGGGCGATGGCTTGGTCAACCATAGAGACAGTCCTGGGTTGACCACAGGCGGTGTGCTCAGTTGCTCACGGGCAGTGGCTTGCTCTACCATTGGCAATGCCTAGGTCCACCAGGGGCTGTGCCTTGCTCTACAATGTGCAATGCCTTGCTCGAACACAGGCAATGCCTTGTCGACCATGGGCTGCACCTTGCTCTACCACGGTGATGCCTTCTCAACCACAAGCTGTGCCTCACTCAACCTCAGGGGATGCCTTCTCAACCAAAGGCTGTGGCTCACCCTACCACAGGCGATGCCTTCTCAACCATGGGCTGTGCCTCACTCTATGATGGGCGATGGCTTAGTTGACCACTGAGATAGCCCTCGGTCGACCATGGGCAATGGCTTGCTCTGGCATGGGCATTGGTTTGGTTGACCCTGGCGACAGCCCTCTGTCAACCACAGGCTGTGCGTTGCACATCCATGGGTGATGGCTCGGTCGAGCACGTGTGGTACGCTTGGTCTCACACGGGCAGTGCCTGGCTGTACCACAGGCCATGCCTTGATTGACCATGGGCTATGCCTTGATTGACCACGGGCTATGCCTTGCACTACCACAGGCAATGCCTTGCTCGACCACAGGCTGTGCCTTGCTCTACCAAGGGCTGTGCCTCGCTCTACCATGGGTGATGCATTGCTCGACCGTGAGCTGTGCCTTGCCCAACCACAGGCGATGGCATGGTCGACCATGGAGACAACCCTTGGTTGACCACAGGCTATGTGCTCGGTCGCTCACGGGCAGTGGCTTGATCTACAACTGCCAATGCCTTATTCCACCACAGGTTGCACCTTGCTCTACCACAAGCAATGCCTTGCTCGACCATGGGGGATGCCTTGCTCAACCACGTGCTGCACCTGACTCTACCACGGGCAATGCCTTCTCAACTGCGGGCTGTGCCTCCCTCTACCATGGGCGATGCCTTCTCAACCACGGGCTGTGCTTCACTCTATCACAGGCGATGGCTTGGTTGACCATGGAGAAAGCCCTCAGTCGACCATGGGGAAAGCCCTCGGTTGACCACGGACTATGTGCTCAGCAGCTGAAAGGTAGTGCCATGCTCTGCCACTGGCAATGCCTTGCTCCACCATCAGCCTATGCCTTGCTCTACCATGGGCAATGCCTTCATGACCACAGGTTGTGCCTCTCTCTACCACAAAGACAGCCCTCGGTTGACCATGGGTTGTTTGCTCGGTCGCTCATTGGCAGTGCCTTGCTCTACAATGGGCAATGCCTTGCGTCACCATGGGCCGTGCCTTGCTCTATGACGGGCAATGCCTTGCTCTATGACGGGCAATGCCTTGCTCAACCATGGGCGATGCCTTCTTGACCACGGGCTGCACCTGGCTCTACCATGGGCGATGCCTTCTCAACCACAGGCTGTCCCTCGCCCTACCATGGGCGATGCCTTCACAACCACAGGCTGTGCCTTGCTCTACCATGGGCGATGGCTTGGTCAACCTCGGAGAAAGCCCTCAGTTGACCACGGGCTATGTGATCAGTCGCTCACAGGCTGTGCCATGCTCTAGCATGGTCAATGCCTTTCTCCACCATGGGCTATGCCTCGCTCTACCACAGGCAATGCCTTCTCGACCACAGGCTGCACCTTGCTCTACCACAGGCGGTGCCTTCTCAACCACGGGCCATGCCTCGCTCTAGCACAGGCAATGCTGTCTTGACCATGGGCTGTGCCTTGCAATACCATGGGCGATGGCTTGGTCAACCACAGAGAAAGCCCTCGGTCAACCACGGGCTATGTGGTCGGTTGCTCACAGGCTTGTGCCATGCTCTCGCATGGGCAATGCCTTGCTCCACCTTGGGCTATGCCTTGCTCTACCACGGGCGATGCCTTCACAACCATGGGCTGTGCCTTGCTCTACCACAGGCGATGGCTTGGTTGACCACAGGCTATGTTCTTGGTCACTCACAGTAGTGCGTTGCTCTACCATGGGCAATGCCTTGCTCCACCATGGGATGTGCCTCGCTCTACCATGGGTGATGCCTTGCTTGACTACTGGCAGTCCCCTGGTCTACCATGGGCAATGACTTGCTTGACCATGGAGACGGCCCTTATTTGACCACGGGCTGTGTGCTTGGTCACTCATGGGCAGTGCCTTGCTCTACCACTGTCCATGCCTTGCTCGACCGCGGCAACAACCCTTGGTCGATCATGGGGCGATGCCTTGATCGACCACCACGACAGCTCTTGGTCGACCATGGGCAGTGCCTTCTCTACCACAGGTGATGCCTTGTTCGATCATGGGCTGTGCCATGCTCTACCACTTGTGATGCCTTGCTACACCATGGGCAATGGCTTGGTTGACCAAAGGGTGTGCCTCGCTCTACCATGGCAATCACTTGCTCAACAACGGTCTGTGCCTTGCTCTACCATGGGCGTTCCCTTGCTCAACCACGGGTTGTGCCTGGCTTTACCCTGGGCAATGGCTTGGTTGAGCATGGGCTGTGCCTCGGCCTTCCCTGGGCGATGCCTTCTCGACCATCGGCTGTGCCTTGGTCTACGATGGGTGATGGCTTCATCGACCACAGAGACAGCCCTTGGTTGGCTACTGGCTGTGCATTCAATCACTCACTAGAGATGCCTTGCTCGACCACAGGCTGTCCCTTGCTCTACCATGGGAGATGCCTTGCTCTACCATGGGCTGTGTCTTGGTCTACCACGACAATGGCATGTTTGACCACGGCTGTGCCTCACCCTACAATGGGTGATGCCTTGCTCGACCATGGGCAATACCTTGCTCTACCGAGGGTGTTGGCTTGGTCAACCATGGGCCATGCCTTGCTTTGCCACAGGCGAAGGCTTGGTTGACCACGGGCTGTGCCATGCTCTACCATGGGTGATGGCTCGGTCAACCATGTGCTGTATGCTCAATCTCTCACTGGCAATGCCTGGCTCTACCATGGGTGATGCCTTCTTGACCACGGGCTGTGCCTTCCTATACCAAGGGCCATGGCTTGTTCTACCACAGGCTATGCCTCGCTCTACCACGGATGATGGCTTCTTGACCACGGGCTGTGCCTTGCTCTACTGCGTGCAATGGCTTGTTCGACCATGGGCTATACCTTGCCCTATCACAGGTGATGCTTTGCTTGACCATGCACTGTGCCTCACCCTACGATGGGCAATGCCTTGCTCAACGATGGGCAGTGCCTTGCTTTACCACCTGGAATGGCTTGGAGGACCACAGGCTATGCCTCGCTCTACCACGGGCAATGCCTTCTTGACCATGGGCCGTGCCTTGCTCTACCACATGCAATGGCTTGTTTGACCATGGGCCATGCCTTGCCCTACCATGGGCGATGCCTTGCTTGACCATGGGCTATGCATTGCTCTACCAAGGGCAATGGCATGTTCGACCACGGGCTGTGCCTCGCCTACCAGGGGTGATGCCTTACTTGACCACGGGCTGTGCCTTGATGTAGCATGGGCGATGCCTTGCTTGACCATGGCCAGTGCCTTGCTCTACCCTGGGCCAAGGCTTGGTCAACTACACACTGTCTCATTGTACCTCTGTCGACCACAGGCTGTACACTTGGTCTCTCATGCGTAGTGCCTGGCACTACCTCTGGCGATGCCTTGCTCAACCACGAGCTGTGCCATGCTCTACCAAGGGCGATGCCTTGCTCGAGGACATGCTGTGCATTGCTCTACCAAGGGCAATGCCATGTTTGACCATGGGCTGTGCCTTGCCCAACCATGGGTGATGTGTTGCTCAACCATGGGCTGTGCCATGCTATACCAAGGGCGATGGCTTGGTCCACCACAGAGACAACCCACAGTCAACCATGGGCAATGCCTTGCTGTGCCATGGCCAATGGGTTGGTTGACCACAGAGACAGCCCTCAGACAACCACGGGTTGCACCTTGCTCTACCACATCTGATCGCTTGGTCAACAATGGAGACAGCCCTTGGTTGACCACAGATTGTGCCTTGCTCTACCAAAGGTGATGGCTTGGTTGACCATGGAGACAGCCCTCCATCGACCACAGGCTGTGTGCTTAGTCACTCATGGGCTGTGCCTTGCTCCACCATGGTCGATGCCTTGGTCGACCACGGAGACAGCCCTTGGTCGACCACGGTTGATACCTTGATCGACCACGGGCTGTGCACTCGGTCGCTCATGGGCAGTGCCATGCTCTACCACAAGCAATGCCTTGCTTGATGATGGTGACAGTGCTGGTTCGATCATTGGGCGACACCTTGATCAGCCACAGTGACAATGCTTGGTTGACCATAGGCTGTGCCTTGCTCTACCCTGGGCGATGCCCTGCTCAACCACACGCTGTGCCTAGCTCTACAAGAGGCATTGCCTTTCTAGACAATGGGCTGTGCCTCATTGTACCACAGGCCATGGGTTCGTCGACCACGGGCTATGCGTCGCTCAACCACAGGCAATGACTTGGACGACCTTAGAGATAGCTCTTGGTCGTCCAAGAGCAGTGCACTCCGTCACTGACAGGCCGTGCCTTGCTCTACCATGTGCAATGCCTTGCTCGATCATGGGCTGTGCCTTGCTCTAACACAGGCAATGGCTTGGTCGACAAAAGGTTGTGCCTCGCTATATCACAGGCAATGGCTTGCCCGATTACAGTCTGTGCCTTGCTCTACCACAGGCGTTGCCTTGCTTGGCCATGGGCTATGCCTTGCTATACCACTGGCAATGGCTTGCTCGACCACAGGCTGGGACTTGCTCTACCACGGGCGATGGCTTCTTGGCCATGGGCTGTCCCTTGCTCTACCAAGGGCGTTGCTTGGTCGACCATGGAGATAGCCCTTGGTCAGCCACAGGCTGTGCGCTTTGTCGCTCATAGGCAGTGCCTTGCTCTACCATGAGTGATGCCTTGCTCAACCATGGCCTGTGCCTTACTCTTCCACAGGCGATGGCTTAGACTACCACGGGTTGTACGCTCTGTCTCTCACTTGCAGTGCCTAGCTCTACCTTGGGCGATGCCTTGCTCAGCCATGAGCTGGGCCTTGCTCTACCATGGGCAATGCCTTGCTCAATCACCTGCAATGCCTTTCTATACCGAGGGCAATGGCATGTTCGACCATGGGCTATGCCTCACTCTACCACAGGCATTGCCTTGCTAGACCATGAGCTGCGCCTTGCCCAGCCAGGGGCGATGCCTTGCTCGACCACATGCTGTGCCTTGCTCTACCAAGGGTGATGGCTTGGTTGGCCACCTAGACAGCCCTTGGTCAACAATGGGTGATGTCTTGCTCGACCATGGGCTATGCCTTGCCCAACCACGGGGGATGCCTTGCTTGACCACAGGCTGTGCCTTGGTCTACCAAGGGCGATGGCTTGGTCAATCACGAAGACAGCCCTCGGTTCAACAATGGGAAATGCCTTGCTCTGCCATGGGTGATGGCTTGGTTGACCATGGAGATAGCCCTTGGTCAACCACGGGCTGTGTACTCAGTTGCTCACAGGCAGTTCCTTGCTCTACCACGGGCAATGCCTTGCTCGACCACAGGCGATGCCTTCTCAACTACGGGCTGCAACTGGCTCTACCATGGGTGATGCCTCCTCGACCATGGGCTGTGCCTTGCTCTACCATGAGCAATGCCTTCCTCGACCACAGGTGATAACTTCTTGACCATGGGCTACATCTGGCACTACCACGGGCGATGCCTTCTCAACCATGGGCTGTGCCTCTCTACCATGGGCAATGCCTTCTCAACTGCTGGCTGTGCCTTGCTCTACCACAGGCGATGGCTTGGTCAACCACAGAGAAAGCCCTTAGTCGACCAAAGGCTATGTGCTTGGTCGCTCACAAGTAATGCCATGCTCTACCATGGGCAATGCCTTGCTCCACCATGGGTCTATGCCTCGCTCTACCATGGGCGATGGCTTTGTTGACCACAGAGACAACTCTAGATCGACCACAAGTTGTGTGCTTCGTCGCCCATGGGTTGTGCCTTGCTCTACCACAGGCAGTGCCTTGCTCTACGGTGGGCGATATCTTGCTTGACCACAGGTGATGCCTTCTTGACCACAGGCTGCACCTGGCTCTACCACGGGTGATGCCTTCTCGACCACAGGCTGTGCCTTGTTCTACAATGGGCAATGGCTTGGTCAACCATGGAGACAGCCCTTGGTTCAACCACGGGGAATGCCTTGCTTGACCACAGGCTTGGCCGTGCTCTACCACGGGCATAGCCTTACTCAACCACCCACTGTGCCTTTCTATACCAAGGG
Organism: Sonneratia alba; assembly: GCA_900174645.1. Lineage (NCBI taxonomy): Eukaryota > Viridiplantae > Streptophyta > Magnoliopsida > Myrtales > Lythraceae > Sonneratia > Sonneratia alba. The sequence continues at coordinate 4,726,903 of FWPY01000027.1, read as the reverse complement.
CGATGGCATGTTCAACCATGAGCTGTGCTTTGCTCAACCACGGGTGATGCCTTGCTCCACCACAGGCTGTACCTTGCCCAACCAGGGGTGATGCCTTGCTTTACCACAGGCTGTGCCTTGCTCTACCAAGGGAGATGGCTTGGTCGACCATGGAGACAGCCCTTGATTGGCCACGGGCGATGCCTTGCTTGACCATGGGCTGTGCCTTGCCCAACCACAGGTGATGCCTTCTCGACCACGGGCTGCACCTGGCTCTACCATGGGCTGTGCATTGCTCTACCAAAGGCGATGGCTTGGTTGACAATGGAGACAGCCCTCTGTCAACCTTGGGCTGTGGCTTGCTCTACCAAGGGCGATGGCTTGGTCGACCTTAGAGACAGCCCTCAGTCAACCACGGGCTGTGCACTCAGTTGCTCACGGGCAGTGCCTTGCCCTACCATGGTTGATGCCTTGGTGGACCAGGGCAACAACCTTTGGTTGATCACTGTTGATGCCTTGATCGACCCCAGGTGGTGCACACGGTCACTCACAGGCAGTGCCTTGCTCTACCATGGCAAATGCTCTTCTCTACCATGGTCGATGCCATTCTCTACCACGGTTGATGCCTTGGTTGATCATGGGCAGTGCCTTGCTCAACTTTAGGCGATGCCCTGCTCGACCACAGTCTGTGCCTAGCTCAACCATGGGTGTAGGCATGCTCAACCACGGGCTGTCCCTTCCTGTACCATGGACAATGGCTTGGTCAACCACGGGCTGTGCCTTGCTCTACCACGGGTGATGGCTTGGACGACCATGGAGACAGCCCTCAGTCAACCTGGATCTGTGCACTCGGTCGCTCAGGGGCCGTGCATTGCTCTACCACGGGCTGTGCCTGCCTCTACCACAGCCAATGCCTTGCTCAATCATGGCTGTGCCTTGGTCTACATGAGCATTGGCTTGGTCGACCAAAGGTTGTGCCTCACCCTACCATGGGTGATTGCTTGCTTGACCACGGCCTTTGCCTTCCACTACCATGGACATTGCCTTGCTCGACCATGGGCTGTGCCTTGATGTACCATGGGCAGTGGCTTGCTCGACCGCAGGCAGTGCCTCATTGCACCATGAGCAATGCTCTCTCGACCATGGGCTGTGTCTTGATCTACCATGGGCAATGGCTTGGTCGATGACTGAGACAGCCCTTGGTCGGCCATGGGCTGTACTCTCAGTTGCTCATGGCCAGTGCCTTGCTCTACCATGGGTGATGCCTTCCTCGACAATGGGCTGTGCCCTGCTCTACCACGGGAGATGCCTTGCTCAACCATGGGCTGTGCCTTGCCCCACCACGGGGCAATGGCTTGTTCGACCATGGGCTGTGCCTTGCCCAACCACGGGAGATGCCTTGCTCGACCATGGGCTGTGCCTTGCTCTGCCACCAGTGATGGATTGGTCAACCATGGAGACAGCCCTCAATCGACCATGGGCTGTGGGCTCAGTCGCTCATGGCCAATGCCTTGCTCTACCTTGGGTGATGCCCTGCTCGACCATGAGCTGTGCCCTGCTCTACCATGGGCTATGGCTTGCTTGGCCACAGGTTGTGCCTTGCTCTTCCATGGGCAATGGCTTGTTTGACCATGGGCTGTGCCTCACTCTACAATGAGCTATGTGTTGGTTGACCACGGTCTGTGCCATGCTCTCCCATGGGTGATGGCTTGGTTGACCATGGGCTGTGCGCTCAATCATTCACAAGTAGTGCCTGGCTCTACCACAGGTGTCACCTTTCTCTACCAAGGGCAATGGCATGTTCAACCATGGGTTGTGCATCACTCTACCATGGTTGGTGCCTTGGTTGACCACGGTAGTGCCTTGCTCAACTTTGGGTGATGCCCTGCTCGACCACAGGCTGTGCCCAGCTCAACCACGGGCGTTGCCATGCTCAACCACAGGCTGTCCCTTCCTGTACCACAGATAATGGCTTGGTCAACCACAGGCTGTCCTTGCTCTACCACACACGATGCCTTGCTTGACCACAGGGTGTGCCTTGCTCTACCACGGGCAATGGCTTGGATGACCATGGAGACAGCCCTCGGTCGACCAGGAGCTGTGCACTCAGTCGCTCGTGGGCCATGCATTGCTCTACCATGGGCTGTGCCTACCTCTACCACTGCCGATGACTTGCTCAATCACGGCTGTGCCTTGGTCTACCATGAGCAATGGCTTGGTTGACCAAAGGTTGTGCCTTGCCCTACCATGGTCTGTGCCGTGCACTACCATGGGCATTGCCTTGCTTGACCATGGGCTGTGCCTTGCCCGACCATGGACGATGCCTTGCTCAACCATGGGCTGTGCCTTGCTCTACCACGGTTGATGGCTTGGTTGACCAGGGAGACAGACCTTGGTTGACCACAGGCTGTGCGCTTAGTAGCTCACAAGCAATGCCTGGCTCTACCTCAGACGATGCCTTGCTCAACCATGGGCCATGGCTTGTTCGACCATGGAGGCAGCCCTCGGTCAGGCACAGGCTGTGTGCTTGGTTGCTCATGGGCAGCCCTTGGCTCTGCCATGGGCAATGGCTTGGTCAATCACAGGCTGTGCCTGGCTCTACCACGGGCGATGCCTTGATCAAGCAAGGGCTGTGCCTTGCTCTGCCACTGGTGATGGCTTGGTCAACCACTGACCCTACCCCCAGTCGACCACGGGTAGTGTGCTCAGTCTCTGACGAGCAGTGCCTGGCTCTACCTTGGGCGATGCCTTGCTCTACCCGGGCGACTCCTTGCTCTACCACAGGCTGTGCCTCACACTACCATGGGCAATGGCATGTTTGACCACAGGTGCACCTCACTCTACCACAGGTGATGGCTTGGTCAACCACGGAGATAGCCCTCGGTTGACCATGGGCTGTGTAGTCAGTTGCTCACAGGTAGTGCCTTGCCCTTCCACTTGCGAGTTGGTTGCTCATGGGCTGTACCTTGCTTTATCATGGGTGATGCCTTGCCCGACCACAGACTGTGCCTTGCTCTACAATGGGCAATCGCTTGGTAAACTGCAGGCAGTGCCTTGCTGTACTACAGGCGATGGCTTGCTTGACCATGGCCTGTGCGTTGCTCTACCATGGGCATTGCCTTGCTCAACCATGGCCGATGCCTTTCGACCAAGGGATCAGCAATCGGTCGACCAAGGGATGTGCACTCTGTCTTTCAAGGGTAGTGCCTTGCCCTACCACAAGTGATGCCTTGCTTGACCACACACTGTGCCTTGCTCTAACTCTGGCAATGCCTTGCTTGACCATGGGCTGAGCCTTCTTCCACCACAGGCAATGCCTTGTTCAACCTTGAGCAGTGCCTTACTCTACCACAGGTGATGGCTTGCTCAACCACGGTCTGTGCCTCACTCTACCAGGGACGATGCCTTGGTCAACAATGGAGACAGCCTTTCGTCAGCCATGGGCAGTGCACTCAGTTGCTTACGGGCAGTGCCTTGTTCTACCACAGCCTTTGCCTTGCTCAACCATGGCGATAGCCCTTGGTTGATCATGGGGTGATGCCTTGATCAACTATGGTGACAGCTCTTGGTTGACCATGGGCAGTGCCTTGCTCTACCATGTGTGATGCCTTGCTAGACCACGGGCTGTGCAATGCTCTACCATGAGCAATGCCTTGCTCCACCATGGGCAATGGCACGCTCAACAACAGGTGATGCCTTCTTCACCATGGGCTGTACCTTGCTCTACCATAGGCGATGGCTTAGTTGACCATTGACACAGACCTCAGTTGACTACAGGCTGTGTGCTCGGTCTCTCACATTCAGTGCCTTGCTCTACCACGGGAAATGCTTTGCTCCACCATGGGCTGTGCCTTGCTCTACGACTGGTGATGCCTTGCTCGACCACTGGCTATCACTTGCTCTACCATGGGCAATGGCTTGGTTGACCATGGAGACAGCCCCTAGCTCACCATGGGCTGCATGCTTGGTCACTCACAGGCAGTGCCTTCCTCTATGATGGTCGATGCCTTGCTTGATGATGGCGACATCCCTTGGCAACACCTTGATCAACCACGGTGACAGCTCTTGGTCGACTATGGGCAGTGCCTTGCTCTACCACGGGCTTTGTGCTTGGTCAACCATGGGCTGTGTGCTTGGTCGCTCATGGGCAGTGCCTTGCTCTGCCATGAGCAACGTCTTGCTCCACCACCAGCTGTGCCTTGTCTACCACGGGCCATGGCTTGCTTGACCACAGGCTGTGCTGCACTCTACCACGGGCGATACCTTGCTTGACCAAGGGCTGTGCCTTGCTCTACCACGAGTGATGGATTGGTTGACCATGGAGACAGGCCTTGGTTCACCACAGACTTTGCTCTTTGTCACTCACGGGCAGTGCCTTGCTCTACCATGGGCGATCCCTTGCTCGACGATGGGCTGTGCCTTGCTCTACCTCGAGTGGTGCCTTGCTCAACCATGGGCGATGGCTTGGTCGACCATGGAGATTGCCCTTCATCAATCATGGGCGATGCCTTGATCGACCACGGGCTGTGCACTCAGTCACACAAGGGCAGTGCCTTGCTCCAGCATGGGGGATGCCTTGCTTGACCACAGCGATAGCCCTTCATCTATCACAGGCGATGCCTTGATTGACCACGAGCTGTGTACTTGGTCTCTCATGGGTAGTGCCTTGGTCGACCACTGGCTGTGCCTCACTCTACAGTGGGCGATGCCTTGGTCAACCATAGGCTATGCCTTGCCCAACCACAGGCTGTGCCTCGCTCTACCACTGGCGATGGCTTGGTAGACCACAGAGACAGCCCTCAGTTGACTACAGGCTATGCGCTCGGTAGCTCACAGGCAGTGCCTGGCTCTTCCTCGGGTGTTGACTTGCTTGACCACGAACTGTGCCTTGCTCTACCACAGGCAATGCCCTACTCGATGATGGGTTGTGCCTGGCTCTACCAAGGGCAATGGCATGTTCGACCATAGGCTGTGGCTCACCCTACATTGAGTGATGCCTTGCTCCACCACGGGCGATGGCTTGGTCGACCATGGAGACAGCCCTCAGTCGATCACGGCTGTGCACTTGGTCTCTCATGGGCAGGGCCTGGCTCTACCTCGGGTGATGCCTTGCTCAACCACGGGCTGTGTGTTGCTCTACCACGGGCAATGCCTTACTCAACCATGGGCTGTGTCTTGCTCTAGCATGGGCGATGCGTTGCTTGACCACAGCCAGTGCCTTGCTCTACCACGGGCTATGCCTCAATGTACCTTGGTCGACCTTGGGCTGTATGCTCGGTCTCTCACAGGCAGTGCCTAGCAGTTCTTCAGGCGATGCCTTGCACAACCACGAGCTGTGCTGTGCTCTACCAAGGGCCATGGCATGTTCGACCCTGGGCTGTGCCTTGCCCAATCACGGGTGATCCCTTGCTTGACCACTGTTTGTGCCATGCTCTACCAAGTGCGATGGCTTGGTCGACCATGGAGACAGCCCTCAGTCGACCACGGGCTGTGCCTTGCTCTACCACAGGCGTTGTCTTGGCCAACCATGGAGACAGCCGTCTATTGACCATGGGCTGTGCACTCAGTCACTCATGGGCAGTGCCTTGCTCTACCACGGTCGATGCCTTGGTCAACCATGGTGACAGCTCTTGGTCGATCATGGTCGATGCCTTGATCGACCATGGGCTGTGCACTCGGTCGCTCATGGGTTGTGCCTTGCACTACCACGGATAATGCCTTGCTTGACCATGGGTGATGAATTGCTCCACCACGGGCGATGGCTTGCTTGATCTCAGAGACAAGCACTTGGTTGACCATGTGTGCACCCAGTTGACCACAGGCTGTGCATTCAGTCACAGAAGCACAGTGCCTTGCTCCACCACAAGCGATGCCTTGCTCCACCACCGGCTGTGCCTTGCTCTACCACCAGACATGGCTTGGTCAACCATGGGATGTGCCTCAGTCTACCATGGGTGAAACCTTGCCCGACCACAAGCTGAGGCTTGCTCTACCATGGGCGATGGCTTGGTTGACCATAGAGACAGACCTCGGTCGACCACGGCTATGCACTCAGTTGCTCATGGGCAGTGCCTTGCTCTACCATGGGTGATGCCTCACTCGACCATGGTGACAGCCCTTGGTCGATCATGGGGTGATGCCATGATCGACCAAGGCCACAGTGCTTTGTCGGCCAAGGGCAGTACCTTGCTCCACCATTGGCAATGGCTTGGTCAACCATGGAGACAGCCCCCAGTTGACCACGGGCTGTGAGCTCGGCTGAACATGGGCGATGCATTGCTCCACCACAGGTGATGCCTTGCTCGCCCACGGTGATAGCCCTTGGTCAATCACCTGTGATGCCTTGATGAACCACGGGTTGTGCACTTGGTCGCTCATGGGCAGTGCCTTGTGCTGCCACGAGCAATGCCTTGCTCGACCATGACAACAGCCCTTGGTCGATCATGGGGCAACTTTTTGATCGACCATACCGAGAGCTCCAGGTCAATGGCAGGCAGTGGCCTGGTCCACCACAGGCTGTGCCTTGCTCTTCTTGGGGTGATGCATTGCTCCCCCACGGGCTGTGCCTTTCCCTACCTTGGGCCATGGCTCAGTCAACCACGAAGACAGACACGGGCTGTGCACTTGGTCGCTCATGGGCAGTGCCTGGCTCTACATTGGGTGATGCCTTTCTCAACCATGGATTGTGCCTTGCCCATCCACCGGCAATGCCTTACTCTATGTCACAGGGGTCAGAATTCACCCAAAATTTTCTGTTCCTACAATGGTGCTGAGCGGTGTCCCGTACACTCTCCGCCAACCCAAACACACACAGAGCGAAATAGCTTGGCAAGGTTTAGCAATGAGGATTGGGATCAAGCAATGCAAGGTAAGGGAAATCTCACTTATATTCACAAACTCGAATTACAAGAACACACAAAACCCTTACACGACCTTGCACGGTCATGCCCAAGTATATGCCTCGTGTTTCCCGCACTTGCGCTCCTCACTTGGACTGGTGAACTTCGCCCCGAGAGTTCACGCTCGGCTTTGAGGGAACTGGTCACAATGCTGCCGGCTTTCTTTGCTCAACCTTCTGTGATGGAGTGCTTTCCTCTCGACTCTCTCCAGTTGCTCCCCTCAACCTTGAAGACCCGAGTCCTATTTATCCTTGCAGGGGGAGGATCCATGATCCCTGGGTTTTCAGGAAACAACCAAGCTTCCATAACCACCCTTATCCCTTATTTTCAGGATGCTGCAGTTGGATAAGGTTGACTGCTCGCCAGCTCAGTCACAGTCAGCACTTTGACCGTGACCCCGTCAATCACACGACTGGAGCCTGCCGGGTCTGCTTGAGTGCCATCCGCACTCAGTTCGGTTATGGGCACCGCGCCCTTGCCTTGGATCAGTCACTGATAGCCTGGAACATTAGTGTCGCTCGACCGTGAGCGACTTTCCCTAGCGAGTCTTGTGGAGGCTTAGGGCATCCCTATCACCCGCCCTTGAGCGCCTCTTGCGGGATCAGCCACCTGCCCCTCATTTACCAGCTCGCCTGGGAATGGGTCTTGCGAGAGGATAGGGCGTCCAAGTCACTCGCCCTTGACCAAGTCTTGCGGGATTGCCCACGCCCGCATTGCTTGACACTTGGTGTCTGCCTTGCTCGCCTAGGAGCAAGTCTTGCGGGAGGATAGGGCATCCAGGTCACCCGCCCTTGACCGAGTCTTGCGGGAGTGTCCATGTCTACATCGCCTGGCAGCTCACCCGTCCGTTCTAACTGATCCTTCGGCAGTCTTCCCTCGATCATGTTCCTGGCTGCCATGCCATCGAGGGTCTGCCTAGCAGCCATGTTTGTGTCTAAGCATCAAGGGGCTAACAGACCTCCCCCACTTGAGGAAGCTGATGCCCTCGTCGGACTAGAGTGGAGGTACTCCTGGATCTTGTCTTCGAATTGCCAGAGTGTTGCCTCCTTTTCCCAACTCGCTTCCGACATTGGCAAACCTTTCCATACAACTAGATACTCCGTTCTCCAGTTTTTCTTGTTGTACCCCAACACACGGCGGTCCAGCACGCGGTCAACTTCCCGATCCAATTCCGTGCACACATTCAGTGGAGCACGTCTTGCCCTAACGCGCTTAGCATCCGCATCTTCAAGGTAGGGCTTTAGGAAGCTGACATGGAAAGTGGGATGAATCTTCATCCTCTCAGGTAGCGCCAAGCGATAAGCCACCACTCCCACTCACTTCACTACCTTGAACAGCCCATCATACCGCTGAATGAGGCCCTTGTGCCATCTCTTGCTCATCACTTTCTTCCAAATTTGGGGCGTCAATTTCAGCATGACCTTGTCACTGACTTGAAATTCCAGCGGTCGACGCCCTTGATCCGCATATTTCTTCATGCAGTGGACAGCATTGGCAAGGTTGTCCTGTGCTTCCTCGAGCATCTCCTACTTATTCCGGGCAAAGCAGTAAGCAGCAGGACATGGCCCTTCCTTCTTTTGTAGGGCCACTTCAAAAGGGGATAATGGTTGATAGCCCAAAGCGAGTTCAAACGGACTGAACCCAGTTGTTGAGGAATGGTGCAAGTTGTACAAAATTGCACCGTGTCCAATAGTTCCAACCAATTTCGCTGACTGGCAGTGACATAGTGCGCAAGTACTCTTCCAGCAGCTGGTTCATCCTTTCCGTTTGTCTGTCCATCTGCGGGTGGTTTGCTGTCGAGAACTTTAGCTCCGTCCCCATCATATTGAAGAGATGGGTCCAGAATCTCTAGGTGAACCGTGCGTCTTGATCACTCACGATGTCCGTCAGGATCCCAAACAGCTTGACCAAGTGGCGATAGAACACTTCTGCCGCCATTTCCGCAAGCAATTCTTCGGGTAGGCCTGAAGATCCCATACTTCGAGAACCTGTCTACCACAACCATAATTCCATCAAAACCCTTAACCTCAGGGAAGCCGCTGATGAAGTCCATAGAAACCGACACCCAAGGTTTCTCTGGAATAGGCAAAGGTTGCAACAAGCCTGCCTCAATGCGCCGTTCTACCTTGTCTTGTTGACAAACAAGGCACATCTTGATGTAAAGCTCAACGTCACTCTCCATCTTCGGCCAGAAGTAGGAGCGTGTCAACAGTGCCAGCATCCTTTCCCGTCCAGGATGCCCAGCCCATTGCGCATCATGATGTTCATGCAACAGCTGAGTCCTCAGTCCTCCATTGGGGATGAACATGCAACCACCCTTCGCGTATAGCAAGCCATCCTCAAGCCAGTACCTCTGCACGGTACCATCCTGAACTTGCTCGACCAGCTTTTGGTACACCCGATCCTCCTTCGCCCGATCCTTTAGTTTGCCCATGAAGTCGGATTCCAGCTGGGTCAGCACAGCAATCATCTCTATTGCCTTCCTGCTCAATGCGTTGGCAACTTGGTTGTGGCGCCCCGACCTATGCTCCCACTCGAAGTCATACTCAGCCAGGAACTCCTACCATCGGGCCTGCCTTGGGGACAGCTTCTTTTGTGTCTTAAAGAAAGTGTTTGCAACATTATCAGTTTTGATCACAAAAGAAGTACCGAGTAGGTATACCCGCCATGCCTGTAGGCAGTGCACAACCGGCAACATCTCCTTCTCGTGCGTGGAGTAGCGTTGCTCAGCCGACTTCAGCTTCTAGCTCTCAAATGCAACAGGGTGCCCATCTTGCACGAGCACCCCACCCGCAGCATGATCATATGCATCCGTGTGGACTTTGAACGGCCATGTCGAAGTCTGGGAGCCTCAGCACAGGCTCGGCCACAATCCGGGACTTGATCTTCTTGAAGGCATCCGCACATGCCCCATCCCAAGTCCACGACTTACCCTTCTGCAGTAGATCAGTGAGCGGGGATGCCAGCTTTGAGTATCCCTTGATGAACTTGCGGTAGTAGTTTGCCAAACCAAGGAAACTCCGCAGCTCGCCCACCTTGGTGGGAGCAGTCCACTCCCTAATGGCTTGCACCTTTCAGGGATCCATCCGCACCATGCCCCCGCCAATCATGTGGCCAAGGAAGTTGATTTCCTTGGTGCAAAAATCGCATTTCTCCTTCTTTACGTACAACCAGTGTTCCCTTAACCGTTGGAACACAAAACATAAATGCCCAAGATGTTCCTCTATAGATTGGCTATAGACGACAATATCATCGAGATACACAACCACAAACTTGTCTATTATGTCATGAAACACATCATTCATGAGATTACAAAATGTGGCTGGTGCATTGGTTAAGCCAAATGGCATAACCTTAAACTCATAGGACTCATACCGAGTCACCATTGTCGTCTTTGGCTTGTCACCTTCCACTATGTGAACCTGCCAGTATCCTGATCTCAAGTCCAACTTGGTGAAGAACTCGGCTCCGCTAAGCCGATCAAACAAGTCTGCAATCAAAGGTCCGGGGTACTTGTTCTTCACGGTTACTTTGTTCAACCCACGGTAGTCCACGTACAACCGCAGCGTGCATCCTGCTTCTCCTGGAACAGCACTGGTGCTCCAAAGGGTGCCTTGGAGGGTTGAACTTTCCCCGAATCCAGCAAGTCTTGGAGTTGTTTCCTCAACTCCTTCAGCTCTTTAGGTGACATCCGGTAAGGTGCTTTAGTAGGTGGCCTTGTTCCCGGAATCAGCTCGATCTTGTGATCTACCTCTCACCTTGGCAGTAAGCCCTTGGGCAGCTCCTCCGGCATAACGTCACAAAAGTCGCCTAGGATCCCTTGCACTATGTCAGTAACCTCTGCCTTCACTCTTAGGTCAGGTTCTGACTCATGGATAGCTGCAAGGTATGTTGGCTGGCCCCTTTTCCAGCCTTTGGCTATCTGCATAGCCGAGACCCTTTCAGTCCGAATGTCCTCCGCATGGTTAAGGCCCTTGAATCCCCGAACAAAGCAAGGCTTCTTCGAGTCTATGATCAACAAACCAAACAAGTGTGGCATGACCGAAACACAAGCTTTCATAAGAAAGTTGTTATCGAGTATTACGTCAAAATCATCCATAGGAATGATCATAACGTCAATGTTCCCCGACCATTCACCGATCTGGACCGGCACTCCTTTGGCCATCCCAAGCACTGGCCTACTTTGGGAGTTGACAGCTTTGATGCGGCTGGCTTGCTTCTAGATCCGCAATCCATATGCTTGCACAACACGATCCGACACGAAGTGGTGCATCGCGCTAGTGTCCACCATTGCCACCGCCTCCTTGGCATTTAGGGTCATCGGTATGTACATCAATCCCTGCTCCTGTGCCTTCCTTCCCAAGCGGATGGCACCAAGTATTTGGAGAGGTGTCACTCTAGTTTGCTCATCATCCGAGTCAGAGTTAGTCCTATTCACTAGGGCCGACAACTTCTCTCGTTTTGGGCAATCACAAGCACGATGGGGGCCGTTGCAGATGAAGCACCCCGGGTGAGTCTTGGGGTCCTTAAGGGACGAACCTTCCATCGCCTTCCCCTTCCCTTTGTCTCCCTTGGGTGACTTCACCTTCTCGGCTTTGCCTGCACCCTTGCTAGGCTTGGCCACCTTGTCCTTTGACTTCTCGGCCTTCTTCCCCTTTGGGTCGCTCTTTGATACATGGATGTCAATCAATGCATCCACCTTTGCCATTGTGGTCTAGAGGTCTTGGACTCCTTGCCTTCGCAACTCAAGTTGAGCCCACGATTGAAGACCCCGCATGAAGTTGAACAACTTGTCCAACTTGAACATCTCTATGACATCAAGCAACAAGGAACTAAATTCCTTAACGTAGTCATGCACCATACCCATCTACCTCAAGTTGCACAATGCATCCCGAGCAGCCCACGAAGTGTTCATGGGAAGGAACTGCTCCTTGAGTTCCTTCTTCAGCGTAGGCCAATCTCTGATGCATGGCCGCCCACCAGTTGTACGTCTGCTCACGGGTTTGCCACCAGAGCTTCGCATCGCCTGACAGATACATGACTGCCATGGAGACTTGTTCCCCTCTTGGAACCTTTCCTGCCTCGAAGTAGTGTTCAATGTCCCACAGAAAGTTTTCGAGTTCCTTGGAACTCCAAGTGCCTGTAAAGGCATTGGGTTCAAGTATCTTTACCTTAGCCTGAGATCCCTCTGCTTCGGCTACACCACTAGCCAGCACACGTCGAAAGACGCCCACCTCCTCCTTCAAACGGACAACGTCTAGAACTAGAGCTGCCAGAACTTTTGCCACGGTTCCACTTACTCCAGACATGTTGCAGAGGGATGTTTCCAAAGCCTCCACTCGATCTCTTAACGCATCCATGTGGGACATTCAAGTCACCTTTCACTTGCTGTTAAAATTCCTCGCACACCACTGAACGCAGCTCTAATACCAGCTGTCACAGGGGTTGGAATTCACCCAAAATTTTCCATTCCTGTGATGGTGCTGAGCAGTGTCCCGTACACTCTCAGCCAACCCAAACACACACATAGTGAAATAGCTTGGCGAGGTTTAGCAATGAGGATTGGGATCAAGCAACGCAAGGTAAGGGAAATCTCACTTGTATTCACAAACTCGAATTACAAGAACACGCAAAACCCTTACACAACCTTGCACGGTCATGCCCAAGTATATGCCTCGTGTTTCTCGCACTTGTACTCCTCACTTGGACTGGTGAACTTCGCCCTAGGGGTTCACGCTCGGCTTTGAGGGAACTGGTCATAGTGCTGTCGGCCTTCCTTTGCTCGACCTTCTATGATGGACTGCTTTCCTCTTGACTCTCTCCAGTTGCTCCCCTCGACCTTGAAGACCCGAGTCCTATTTATCCTTGCTGGGGGAGGATCCACGATCCCTGGTTTTTAGGAAACAACTAGGCTTCCATAACCACCCTTATCCCTTATTTTCAGGATGCTGCAGTTGGATAAGGTTGACTGCTCGCCAGCTCAGTCACGGTTAGCACTTTGACTGTGACCCCGTCAATCACACAACTGGAGCCTACCGAATCTGCCTGAGTGCCATCCGCAATCAGTTTGGTCATGGGCACCGCGCCTTTCCTTGGATCGGTCACTGATAGCCTAGAACATTAGTGTCGCTCGACCGTGAGCGACTTTCCCTAGCGAGTCTTGCGGAGGCTTAGGGCGTCCCTATCACCAGCCCTTGAGCACCTCTTGCGGGATCAGCCACCTGCCCCTCATCTGCCAACTCGCCTGGGAACGGGTCTTGCGGGAGGATAGGGCGTCCAGGTCACCCACCCTTGACCGAGTCTTGCGGGATCGCCCACGCCCACATTGCCTGCCACTTGGTGTCCACCTTGCTCGCTCGGGAACAAGTCTTGCGGGAGGATAGGGCATCTAGGTCACCCGCCCTTGACAGAGTCTTTTAGGAGTGCCCATGTCTGCATCACCTAGCAACTCACCCGTTCGTTCCAACTGATCCTTCGATAGTCTTCCCTCAATCCTATTCCTGGTTGCCATGCCATCGAGGGTCTGCCTAGCAGCCATGTTTGTGTTCAAGCATCAAGGGGCTAAGACTCCACCACAGGCAATGGCTTGGTTGACCATGGGCTATGTGCTTAGTTGCTCACAGGCAATGCCATGCTCTACCACAGGTAATGCCTTGCTCCACTATGGGCTATGCCTCACTCTACCATGGGCAATGGCTTGGTCAAACATAGAGACAGCCCTTGGTCTACCAAGGGCAATGTGCTCGGTCACTCATGGGCACTACCTTGCTCAACCATGGGTAATTCATTGCTCCACCACGGGCCATGCCTTGCTCTACGACAGGTGATGCCTTGCTCAACCATGGGCGATGCCTTGCTCCTCCATGGGCTATGCCTTGCTCTGCCATGGCTGATACCTTTCACGACCACAGGCTATGCCTCACTCTGCCATGGGGACCATGGGCTGTGCCTTGCTCTATTACAGGCAATGGCTTGGTCAACCACGGAGAAAGGCCTCATTCAACCTTGGGCTGTATGCGCGGTGGCTCACAGGCACTGCATTGCTATACCAAGGGCAATGCCTTGCTCCACCATGGGCTGTGCCTCACTCTACCAGGGATGATGCCATGCTCAATGTTACGGCCATGAGCTATGAGTCGGAGTAATGTGTACCACAGGTTGTACCTCGTGATGGCAGGAGCGCATACATGCTTATGCGGGGCACATGGAGAGAAGGTTTGTGGTCATGAGGCTAAGCTGGGCAAGAGACTTGCTCAAGCATCCAAGCGGAGTGGTGTGGAGCAAGGACTTGGTGGGCCAAAGGCAAGTGCCGTGGCCTTGTGGTCGATGCTGGTTCGACTAAAGACAGCCCATGAATGCTAAGGCATGAGCAGAGAGTGATCAAGAGGCACTTGATCACTTCATGCCAGGGTCGATCAAAGGAGCCATGTGTTGCTGGTCGGTGACAGTGCATAGTGGACGAGTGGAGATGCAGACACACAAGTGGAGTCTTGATCATGTGGGACTCGAAGATTGAGTGTTTGGAGCGCGACTACTCACAGAAGGTGCGCAGGATGCTGTGGAGCACAGGGTTGGTGCTCACAGGATAAGGATCACTGACACCAACATGGAAAGGATCGATTGTTTCCTTATGCGGAGCAGCTGGTCATCAATCAAGAACCAAGTGGGGGCGTAGTTGTACGGTGCGTCTGAGAAGCTGTCTAGGTGTGGCCGAGAAGCTGTCCGGTGGGATGAACATGATCAAGATAGAAGATCATGTGATAATAGAAAATCAGGGAAAGATTCTCTCAAGATATGGCAAATCAACCTGTTATGGAAACAATCTTGGAGATTGCAGATCGAGGGCCAAGATTGGATGGATTATATCTGATAGAGAGAATCAAGGGATTCTGGTATACCAGCTGCCATATCTAGTCTGTCAAGCAACCTCTATATAAAGGGGGTTCAGTCTCATTCTAAAGGGGAGCAATCCAGAATTCTCAAAGGAGAAACCACAGAGGTCTCAAGGCATCTCAGAGAGGAGAGCCAAGGAGAGTAGCTAGAGAGAGCTGGGAAACATGAGCGAGAGCATGGGAGGCAGAGCATAGAGTTGTTGCTGCAAGTTGTAGCTCAGCGGTGAGTGGGGAGTGAGTCCCGTTTACCCTTGTAATGCCAAAGTGTGTCGGGGTAGGGTGCGTTGAGTGAGGAGTGTAAGTGGTGCGGAGGTCATGAGGCATATACTCGACAAGCTAAGTGAGTTTTTTTTTGTAAAGGGTTTTTCATACTTATGCAATTGTGAATACAAGTGGAGTTTTCCCTTTGTATATTGCTCGTGTTTGTTTCCTTGTGGTGTGATTGTGTGCCAGGTGACATCAAAACACGGTTGCGAGTGAGGGCTGGTTGGCAGGTGGAGCTGTCAATGCCAGTGGGACGCGGAAAAATTCGATCCCCGCATTGGTCCCATGACACTCGACCACTAGCTGTCCCTTGCGGTACCACGGGCAATCACTTGGTTGACCAAGGAGACAGCCCTTAGTCGACCACAGGTTGTGCACTTGGTCGTTCATCGGAAGCACCTCACTCTACCACATCGATGCCTTGATCGACCATTGCAATAGCTCTTGGTCGACCACAGGCTATGCCGATCCCCACGAGTCGTCAACTCCCTCGCCGCTAAGTGCTGAGCCTTCCTTAGCATCTGCCAGGCCTGTTGAGGCATGCACACTCCTAGAGTGCCCTTGCGTGGTTGTATCAGGTTCCCTGAACCTCCTAGAGCCTGGCACCATGCCTTGCTCGTGGGCATCCTCACTGCCCACCCACGCATTCGCCAACTTATGCATTGTGACACTCCCTTGCCACAATCTGGTCCTTCGGCACACTATCGAGCCTTTGATCGACCATCCCCTTCACTAGTGCCTTCGTGCACGCTTGTGTGACCATCTCCATCCTTGCCTGTTCATGGACTTGCAATTCTCTCAACACCATGCACCTGGTTGCCCACGCATCCTTGCATGCAGGCTTATGCACTACCACTACCCTGAGGTACGGACCTGTGGTATGCATTCTCTGGGGCTTGAGCTCAAGGGTCTAACAAACCTCCCCCACCCAAGGGGTTCAACGCCCTCGTCGAATGAGACTCATGGTACTGCCGGATGAGGTCTTCGTACTGCCATAGTGTGACATCCTTCTCCCAAGTCGTCTCTGACTCGAGTAGGTCCTTCCACTTGACCAAGTACGCCGTCCTCCAGTTCATCTTGCTGTAACCTAGCACTCGGTGATCAAGTATGTCTTCCACCTCCTTGTCAAGTTCCTTCCTTATGGTGAGAGGGGCACGCTTCACCCTATTGCGCTCCGGATGCTCCTTGTCTCGATAGTAAGGCTTAAGGAAACTGACGTGGAATGTCGGGTGCACCTTCATCCTCTCTGGTAGTGCTAGCTGATAGGCTACTGGCCCAACTCTCTTGATCACTTCAAACGGTCCGTCATACCGCTGGAACAAGCCCTTGTGCCAGCGCTTGCTCGTGATCTTCTTCCAGATCTGTGGGGTGAGCTTCAACATCACTAAGTCCCCCACCTGGAATTCCAGCGGCCTTCCGGTTCCTGTCCGCATACTTCTTCATTTGCCTGGCAGCTTTGGCGAGGCTATCTCTCGCCTCTTCAAGCATCTCCTGCTTGTCATGCGTGAATCGATATGCGGCCGGGCACGGCCCTTCCTTGCGCTGCAACACCACCTCCTGCGGCATTACCGGTTGGTAGCCCATTGCTAACTCAAACAGGCTATGACCTGTTGCGGAGGAGTGGTTCAAGTTGTAAGACAACTGAGCAGAGTCAAGCAAGTCTAACCAAATTCTGTTGACTTGCTGAGACATAGTGCCTCAAGTACTCCTCCAACAGCGCATTCACTCGTTCTGTCTGGCCATTCATCTGTGGATGATTGGCCATCAAGAACTTCAGTTCGGATCCCAGCAGTCCGAACAAACACATCCAGAAGTTGCCTATGAACCGAGCATCTTGGTCACTCACTATCTCCGTTGGCACTCCAAAGAGCTTCACCACAGAGCGATAGAAAGCCTCAGCCGCTGCCTCAGCTGTGCAATTCTTGGTCACGGGGGTGAAAATCGCATACTTGGAGAATCAGTCCACGACCACCATCACTGCCGTATAACCCCTCACTTCTGGAAATCCGAACACAAAGTCCATGAAAACTAATACCCAAGGCTTCTCTAGCACTGCCAAGGGTTGTAGGAGACTAGCCTCTGCTCGCCTCTCCACCTTGTCTTGTTGACAAACGAGACAAGTCTTGACATATAACTCCACGTCGTCGGCCATCTTTAGCCACACATAGGACCTCGACAATAGGGCTAGCGTCCGCTCGCAGCCTGGATGTCCAGCCCAAGGACTGTCGTGACTCTCCTTCATCAGCTGGTATCACAATCCCTCTCCGCTAGGGACAAGCAGACGGCCACCTTTGCCATAAAGCAGCTCGTCTTCCAGCCAATACCACCTCACTATCCTGTCCTTGACTTGCTCCACTAGGAGTTGATAGGTCTTGTCCCCTAGTGTAGCGATCTTGACCTCCTGGAGGAAGTCGGAGGTTACTTGAGTCAAAGTTGCCACTTGGTCCGAAGCCTTCCGACTAAGGGCATCTGCCACTAGGTTGTGCCTCCCCGATCGGTGTTCCCACTCAAAGTCATACTCCGCTAGGAACTCTTGCCACCATGCTTGCCTGGGTGACAACTTCGGTTGTGACTTGAAGAAGGTATTGGCGATGTTGTCCGTCTTGACCACGAATGTGGTTCCTAGCAAGTACACTTGCCACACCCTCAAGCAATGCACCACAGCCAGCATTTCCTGCTCATGTGCTGAGTAGCGCTGTTCAGCCGGCTTCAACTTCCAACTCTCGAACGCCACGGGATGTCTGTCTTGCACGAGAACTCCTCCTATATGCACCTCAAACGGCTTCTCAAAGTCCAGGAGCTTGAGCACAGGCTCCATCACAATGGCGGTCTTCACCTTGGAGAATGCCATTTCACAATCCTCGTCCCATGTCCACTTCTGCTCTTTTCGCAGTAGATCAGTCAAGGGACTCACTTTCTTTGAGTACCCCTTGATAAACTTGCAGTAGTAGTTGGCCAGCCCCAAGAAACTCTGCAGCTTGGACACTGACTTTGGTGGAGGCCAATCCTGGATTGCCTGCACCTTCTTGGGGTCCATCCGCACCTGCCCTTGGCCGATCACATGGCCAAGGAATCGGATCTCCTGCATGCCAAACTTGCACTTCTCCCTCTTCACATATAGGGAGTGTTGCCTAAGCCGCTCAAAAACAGCCTGCAAGTGCTGCACATGTTGTGCCAAGTCCCTGCTATACACAACAATATCGTCCAAATAGACGACCACAAACTGATCCAACATGTCGTGAAACACATCATTCATCAAGTTGCAAAATGTGGCAGGAGCATTGGTTAAACCAAATGGCATTACCAGGAATTCAAAGGATCCATAACGGGTTACCATTGTGGTCTTGGACTCGTCTCCTTTGGTGATGCGGACTTGCCAATATCCTGAACGCAAGTCCAGCTTGGAGAAGACCCTCACCTCACCTAGGCGATCAAATAGGTCTGCAATCAAGGGCACCGGGTACTTGTTCTTTACCGTGACCTTGTTCAATCCACGGTAGTCGACACACAACCGAAGAGAGCCATCCTGCTTCTCTTGGAATAACACTGGGGCTCCATAAGGGGCTTTGGAGAGCTGGATCTTTCCCGCATCCAGCAACTCAGTCAACTGACTCCGCAGCTCTACCAGCTCCTTCGGGGACATCCGGTATGGGGCTTTGGCTAGGGGAATGGTGCCTAGCAGTAGTTCTATCTTGTGATCTACCACTCGGCATGGCGGTAGCCCTCCTGGCAACTCCTTCGGCATCACATCCTGGAATTGCTCGAGCACTTCCACAACCTCGTGTGGAATCTCATGGTCCTCCTCCATCTCCTGCACGTCCACTTCCCTAATAGCCGCAAGGTAAGTGGGATACCCCTTCTTCATTCCTCATGCCAATTGCATTGTAGATACCTTCTCCGTGGCTACCTCCTCGGAGCGTGCAAGGCCTCGGTATCCTTGCACAAAACAAGGTCGTTGGGGATCTCCAATGACGATGCCTCCCACATGAGGCATGATGGTGATTGATGCATCTGCAAAGAAGTTATTCCCAAGGATGAGGTCGTAATCATCCAAAGGAACCACCATCAGATCAACTGTACCCTCCCAAGCCTCTATCTTGATGGGCACATCCCTTGCCAACCTGCCCATCGGTTGGCTCTTGGAGTCCACCGCCTTCAATCGGCTATGAGAGCGTTCCACTCACAACTCCAAGGTTCGTATCATCCGATCTGATACGAATGTGTTGGTGGCACCAGTATCCACCAAGGCTGACATCCGCCTGCCATTCAAGGTTACATCCACGAACAACAAATTGTGGCTTACCTTAGGGCGCTCACTCCGCATAGCACCGAGGGCCTGTAGTGGGGCAACACGCTGCACTTGGTCCTCGTCGGAGTCATCCGACCATAGGGCAGTAACCTTCCCCTCCCGCTTTGGGCACTCCTTTGCCCTATGGGGTCCGTTACATATGAAGCAACCTGGGTGCGTCCGAGGATCCTTCCTTCCATTGGCTCCCTCGATCACCTTTGCCTTCCACTTGTCTGGTCGGGTCAGCTGCTTCTCCTTGCCCTTCCCTGACTTTCCTTTCAGGTAGGACTTGGACTTCTTGTCCTTGTCCATCAGCTGGGCCTTCTTGCTCCCCTCCTCGGCACGAGCAATTCGTAAGTCCAGCAGTGCGTCTGCCGCAGCTAAGGCAGAAGGAAGGTCTCTTACCCCTTGCCTCCTTAGCTCGAGTTGAGCCCAAGGTTGCAATCCCTTCAGGAATGTGTACAGCTTGTCCGTCTCTGACATATCCATCACGTCCAGCATCAGTGCGCTAAACTCCTTCACTTAGTCCCGCACTGGTCCGCTGTGCCTCAGCTTGGCCATCGCATCCCGAGCAAGCCATGCTGTGTTGCTCGGCAAGAACTGCTCTTTCAGCTCCTTCTTCAGTGCCTCCATCTGGGGTCTACCTGCACTGAGATCATCTTGGACTCAGGTCCTCCACCATAGCTTCGCATCCTTGGCAAGATACATGGTGGTGATCGTCACCTTCTCGGTGTCGGGGATCTTCGCAGCAGCGAAGCAGTTCTCCATATCTCATATGAAGTTCTCTAGATCCTTGGAACTCCTTGTTCCTTCAAACGCCTTTGGGTCCAGGACCTTCATCTTCCCACGAGGCTCATTCGATGGCCCCGCCTGGGACACGAGTTGTCGCTTGATCAAGACCACATCATCCTTTAGGGTCGCTACGTCAAGCCTGATCTCCTTCAGCAGATCAGTCACTGTCCCTCCAAGATTGTCGCCTTCACCGACGTTGTCCTCCAAAGTAGCAACGCGGGGTTCCAGCATAGCGGTCGGGTCTGGTCATCCAGTGAGCTCTGCAAGGCGGCCTTCTAGCACCACCAATCGCTCCCACAACGCTTCCATTGCCCTGGTCCACACGTTGGCTGATTGTAGGGTACGCGTAGTGTTTGACAAAGGGGATCCTCCACCTGAACGTAGCACCATGATCACGGGTACTTCGGCTGGTCACGGGCAGAACCTCCGCTCTGATACCACTGTCATGGGGCCGATGCGGCTCACAAATTTTTCCGCACCCCGCTAGGCGTCGACACACCATTTGTCGACCAGCCACACACACACCGCGCATACCGTCGAGGCCAAACGATCACGGAACCGAAGAAGCAACACCGAGTGACACAAGAACACAATTGGGAAAATGCAACTCGTATTCACATCTATTACAAGTACACGAAAAACCCAATCCCAGATCAGAACACTTACACACAATCTCACGAGCCTATGCTTCACAGTCTCTTACTGCTTGCACTCCCTACCCGCTTGTGTCTTCCCTTAAGAGCACCGGATTGCTGCCCAACTCGACTTCCACTCCCTTGGAACCTCAGGCTCGTCGTGTCCCTCGACTGATCTGGTCGCTCCTGGTTCTCTCCTCACCTCTGCTCAGAGTCTGGTGTCTCTCGCCTCTTCTGGTCCCTCTTCCCAAATGAGGCCGACTCCCTTTTATAGAGGAGCGAAGCAAATCTTCCCTGGCAACCGATGGAAGGATCCCTTGATTCTCTCCATCATATCTTGACCCATTGAATCTTGGTTGTTGACCTGCGATTCTTCAAGATTGCCTCCATGACAGATTGACTGCCATATCCCAGGAGGATCTTCCTGGATTTCCCTGGATTGACTTGGCGCCAGCTTAGACTCATCATCCTGGTTCATCCCCCTCTAGGGTCCACGTCCCTGATCCCCACCTAGGATCACGGTCATCTGATTGCTGCGTCCAATGGTGCTCGGGCCTGGTCAAGGACTTAGCCGATCCCCATGAGTTGTCAACTCCCTCGCCGCTAAGTGCTGAGCCTTCCTTAGCGTCTGCTGGGCCTGTTGAGGCATGTGCACTCCTAGAGTGCCCTTGTGCGGTTGTATCAGGTTCCCTGAACCTCCTAGAGCCTAGCACTGTGCCTTGCTCATGGGCATCCTCACTGCCCACCCGCGCATTCGTTGACTTGTGCATTGTGACACTCCCTTGCCACAATCTGGTCCTTTGGCACACTACCTAGCCTTTGATCAACCATCCCCTTCACTAGTGCCTTCGTGCACGCTTGTGTGACCATCTCCATCCTTGCCTATTCATGAACTTGCAATTCTCTCAACACCATGCACCTGGTTGCCTGCACATCCTTGCATGCAGGCTTATGCACTACCACTACCCTGAGGTATGGCCTGTGGTACACATTCTCCTGGGCTAGAGCTCAAGGGTCTAACAGATGCCTTGCTTGACCACAGGCTGTGCCTTACTCTACCATGAAGACAACCCTCATTTGCCCATGGCCTGTGTGGTCAGTCACTCATGGGCAGTGCCTGGCTCTACCTCTGGTGATGCCTTGCTTGACCACATGCTGTGCCTTGCTCTACCACCGGCGATGCCTTGCTCGACCACTGGTTGTGCCTGGCTCTACCATGGGCTGTGCCTCGCTCTACCACGGGTGATGCCTTGCTCGACCATGGGCTGTGCCTTGCTCGACCATGGGCAATGGGTTGGACAACCACGGATAAAGCCCTCGGTCAACCATGGGTTGTGCGCTCAGTTGCTCAGGGCAATGCTAGGCTCCACCTCAGGTGATGCCATCCATTACCATGGGCAATGCCTTCCTCAACCATGGGTTGTTCCTTGCTCTACCAAGGGCAATGGGATGTTCGACCACAGGCTGTGCCTCGCTCTACCACGGGGGACGCCATGCTTGACCATGGGCAGTGCCTTGCTCCACTACAGGCTATGGCTTGGTCAACCATGAAGAAAGCCCTAGGTTGACCACGGGCTGTGCGCTTGGTTTCTTAGGGCAATACCTGGCTCTACCTCAAGTGTTGCATTGCACGACCATGGGCTGTGCCTGTGCCGTACCATGGGCAATGCCTTCCTCGACCACATGCTGTGCTTGGCTCTACCAAGGGCAATGGGATGTTCAACCATGGGCTGTGCCTTGCTCTACTACGGGCGATGCCTTGCTTGACCACAGACTGTGCCTTGCCCAACCACAGGTGATGGCTTGGTTGACCACCGAGATAGCCCTCGGTTGACCATGGGCTGTGTGCTCAGTCACTCATAGGCAGTGCCTTGCTGAAGCAAGGGTTGTGCCTTGCTCTACCTCGGACAATGCCTTCCTCAACCATGGGTTGGGCCTTGCTCTACCAAGGACAATGGGATGTTCAACCACAGGCTGTGCCTTGCTCTTCCATGGGTGATGCCATGCTTGACCACAGGTTGTGCCTTGCCCATCCATGGGCGATGGCTTGCTCAACCACAGAGACAGCCCTCAGTCAACCATGGGCTTTGTGCTCAGTCACACACAGGCAGTGCCTTGCTCTACCATGGGCAATCACTTGGTTGACCAAAGGCTGTGCCTCACTCTACCACAAGTGATGGCTTACTCAACTATGGCCTCTGCTTTGCTCTACCATGGGCATTGCCATGCTTCACCATGGGAGATGCCTTGCTCAACCACAGGCTGTGCCTTGCTCTATGTCACAGGGGTCAGAATTCACCCAAAAATTTCCGTTCCTATGATGGTGTTGAGCAGTGTCCCGTACACTCTCAGCCAACCCAAACACACACACACAACGAAATAGCTTGGTGAGGTTTAGCAATCAAGGATCGGGATCAAACAATGCAAGGTAAGGGAAATCTCACTTGTATTCACAAACTCGAATTACAAGAACACGTAAAACCCTTACACGACCTTGCACGGTCACGCCCAAGTATATGCCTTGTGTTTCTGGCACTTGCACTTCCTCACTTGGACGGGTGAACTTTGCCCCGGGAGTTCACGCTCGGCTTTGAGGGAACTGGTCATAATACCGCCGGCCTTCCTTTGCTCGACCTTCTGTGATGGAGTGTTTCCTCTCGACTCTCTCTCCCAGTTGCTCTCCGACCTTGAAGACCTGAGTCCTATTTATCCTTGCAGGGGGGGATCTACGATCCCTGGTTTCCAGGAAACAACCAAGCTTCCATAACCACCCTTATCCCTTATTTTTAGGATGCTGCAGTTGGATAAGGTTGATTGCTTGCCAGCTCAGTCATGGTCAGCACTCTGACCGTGACCCCGTCAATCACACGACTGGAGTTCTGCTGGGTCTGCTTGAGTGCCACCCGCACTCAGTTTGGTCATGGGCACCATGCCCTTGCCTTGGATCAGTCGCTGATAACATGGAACATTAGCGTCGCTCGATTGTGAGTGACTTTCCCTAGCGAGCTTTGCGGGAGCACCTGCGTGCACATTGCCTGCCAGCTCGCCTTGAACGGATCTTGCAGGAGGATAGGGCATCCAGGTCACCCGCCCTTGATCGGGTTTGTGGGATCGCCCATGCCCGCATTGCCTGCCACTTGGCGTCCACCTTGCTTGCCCGGGAGCAAGTCTTGTGGGAGGATAGGAAGTCCAGCTCACCCGCCCTAGACCGAGTCTTGCGGGATTGCCCCTTCCCGCATAGCCTAGCAGCTCGCCCTTCCATTCCAACTGATCCTTCGGCAGTCTTCCCTCGATCCTATCCCGAGCTGCCATGCCATCGAGGGTCCGCCTAGCAGCCATGTTCGTGTCCGAGCATCAAGGGGCTAACAAACCTCCCCCACTTGAGGAAGCCGATGCCCTCATCATTGGCAACTCGCTTCCGACATTGGCAAACCTTTCCATAGAACTAGATACTCCATTCTCCAGTTCTTCTTGCTGTACCCCAACACACGTCGGTCCAAGCACGCGGTCAACCTCCCTTTCCAATTATGTGCGCACATTCAATGGGGCACGTCTTGCCCTAACGCGGTTAGCATCCGCATCTTTATGGTAGGGCTTTAGGAAGCTGACATGGAAAGTTGGATGAATCTTCATCCTCTCGGGTAGTGCTAAGCGATAAGCCACAGCTCCAACTCGCTTTACTACCTCAAATGGCCCATCATACCGTTGAATGAGGCCCTTGTGCCATCTCTTGCTCATCACTTTCTTCCAAATTTGGGGTGTCAATTTCAGCATGACCTTGTCACCGACCTGAAATTCTAGCGGTCGATGCCCCTGATCTACATATTTCTTCATGCGGCGGACAGCTTTGGCAAGGCTGTCCTGCGCTTCCTCGAGCATCTCTTGCTTATTCCAGGCAAAACGGTAGGCAGTAGGACATGGCCCTTCCTTCTTTTGTAGGGCCACTTTGGAAGGGGTCAATGGTTGATAGCCCAAAGCGAGCTCAAATGGACTGAACCTAGTGGCTGAGGAACGGTGCAAGTTGTAACAAAACTGAGCCATGTCCAACAGTTCCAGCCAATTCCGCTGACTGGCAGTGACATAATGTTGCAAGTATTCTTCTAGCAACTGGTTCATCCTTTCCGTTTGTCCGTCCATCTATGGGTGGTTAGCCATTGAGAACTTTAGCTTCGTCCCCATCATATTGAAGAGATGGGTCCAGAATCTCCCGGTGAACTGTGCATCTCGATCACTCACAATGTCCGTCGGGATCCCAAACAGCTTGACCAAGTGGCGGTAGAACTCTTCTGCCGCCGTTTCCGTAGAGCAATTCTTTGGGGAAGGCCTGAAGATCCCATACTTCGAGAACTTGCCTACCACAACCATAACTCCATCAAAACCCTTAACCTCAGGGAAGCCGCTGATGAAGTCCATAGAAACCGACACCCAAGGTTTCTCTGGAATAGGCAAAGGCTGCAACAAGCCCGCCTCAATGTGCCATTCCGCCTTGTCTTGTTGACAAACAAGGCACATCTTGACGTAAAGCTCCACGTCGTTCTCCATCTTCAACCAGAAGTAGGAGTGTGTCAACAGTGCTAGCATCCTTTCCTGTCCAGGATGCCTAGCCCATTGCGCATCATGATGTTCACGCAATAGCTGAGTCCTTAGTACTCCACTAGGGATGAATACGCGACCACCCTTCGCGTATAGCAAGCCATCCTCAAGCCAGTACCTCTGCACGGTACCATCTTGAACTTGTGCGACCAGCTTTTGGTATACCCAATCCTCCTTCGCCTAATCCTTCAGTTTGCCTACGAAGTTGGATTCTAGCTGGGTCAGTGCAGCAATTGTCTCTACTGCCTTCCTGCTCAAAGCATCGGCAACTTGGTTGTGGCGCCCTGGCCTATGCTCCCACTCAAAGTCATACTCGGCCAGGAACTCCTGCCACCAGGCTTGTCTTGGGTACAGCTTCTTTTGCGTCTTAAAGAAAGTGTTTGCAACATTATATGTTTTGATCACAAAAGAAGTGCCGAGTAGGTATACCCGCCATGCCTGTAGGCAGTGCACAACCGCCAACATCTCCTTCTCATGCACGGAGTAGCATTGTTCAGCCGGCTTCAACTTCCAGCTCTCGAATGCTATTGGGTGCCCGTCCTGCACCAAAACTCCGCCTGTAGCACGATCGGAGGCATCCGTATGGACTTTGAACGGCATCAAAGTCCAGAAGCTTTAGCACAGGTTCGGCCACAATCCGGGACTTGATCTTCTCGAAGGCATCCGCACATGCCGCATCCCTAGTCCAAGGTTTGCCTTTCTGCAGTAGATCAGTGAGCGGGGATACCAGCTTCGAGTATCCCCTGATGAACTTGCAATAGTAGTTTGCCAACCCAAGGAAACTCTGCAATTCGCCCACCTTGGTGGGAGCCATCCACTCCCTAATGGCTTGCACCTTTCAAGGATCCATCCTCACCATGCCCCCACCAATCATGTGGCCAAGGAAGTTGATTTCCTTGGTGAAGAACTTGCACTTCTCCTTCTTAATGTACAACCAGTGTTCCCTTAACCGCTGGAACACAAAACGTAAATGCCTGAGATGTTCCTCTAGAGATCAGCTATAGACGACAATATCATTGAGATACACAACCACAAATTTGTCTATAATGTCATGAAACACATCATTCATGAGATTGCAAAATGTGGCTGGTGCATTGGTTAAGCCAAACGGCATAACCTTAAACTCATAAGACCCATACCGAGTCACCATTGTCGTCTTTGGCACGTTGCCCTCCGCTATGCGAACGTGCCAGTATCCCAATCTCAAGTCAAACTTGGTGAAGAATTTGGCACCACTGAGACAATCGAACAAGTCTGCAATTCAATGGCACGGGATACTTGTTCTTCACGGTTACTTTGTTCAACCCACGGTAGTCCACGCACAACCGTAGCGTGCCATCCTGCTTCTCCTGGAACAACACTGGTGCTCCAAAGGGCACCTTGGAGGGTTGAACTTTCCCCGAATCCAGCAAGTCCTAGAGTTGTTTCAGTAACTCCTCCAGCTCTTTAGGCGACATCCGGTAAGGTGCTTTAGCAGGTGGCCTTGTTCTCGGAATCAACTCGATCTTGTGATCTACCACCCGCCTTGGCGGTAAGCCCTTGGGCAGCTCCTCGAGCATAACATCACAAAAGTCACCTAGGATCCCTTGCACCACATCAGGAATCTCCACATTCCCACCCACTTCAGGCCCTAGCTTGTGGATAGCTGCAAGGTATGTCGGTTGGCCCCTCTTCCAGCCTTTGGCTATCTGCATAGCCGAGACCCTTTCGGTCCTGAATGTCCTCTGCATGGTTAATGCCCTTAAACCCCCAAACGAAGCAAGGCTTCTTCGGGTCTGTGATCAACAAACCAGACACATGTGGCATGACCGAAACACAAGCTTTCATAAGAAAGTTGTTACTGAGTATTACATCAAAATCATCCATAGGAATGATCATGACGTCAATGTTCCCCGACCAATCGCCAATCTGGATCGGCACTCCTTTGGCCATCCCAAGCACTGGCCTACTTTGGGAGTTAACAACTTTGATGCAGCTGGCTTGCTTCTGGATCTACAATCCATAGGCTTGCACAACACAATCCTGACACGAAGTTGTGCATCGTGCCAGTGTCCACCATTGCCACCACTTCTTTGGTATTCAGGGTCATCGGGATGTACATCAGTCCCTGCTCTTGTGCCTTCCTTCCCGAGCGGATGGCACCAAGTATTTGGAGAGGTGCCACTCTAGTTTGCTCATCATTTGAGTCGAAGTCAGTCCTGTTCACCAAGGCTGACAACTTCTCTCGTTTTGGGCAATCACAAGCATGATGGGGGCCATTGCAGATGAAGCACCCCGGGTGGGTCTTGGGGTCCTTAAGGGACGAGCCCTCCATCGCCTTCCCCTTCCCCTTGTCCCCCTTAGATGGCTTCCCTTTCTCGGCTTTGCCCGCAACCTTGCTAGGCTTGGCCGCCTTGTCCCTCGACTTCTCGGCTTGTTTCCCCTTCGGGTCGCTCTTTGATACATGGATGTCAATCAATGCATCCGCCTTTGCCATTGCGGTTTGGAGCTCTTGGACTCCTTACCTTCACAGCTCAAGTTGAGCCCACGATTGAAGACCCCGCATGAAGTTGAACAACTTGTCCAACTTAGACATCTCTGTGACATCAAGCAACAAGGAACTAAATTCCTTAATGTAGTCACGTACCGTACCTATCTGCCTCAAGTTGCACAATGCATCCCGAGCAGCCCATGAAGTGTTCGGGGGAAGGAACTGCTCCTTGAGTTCCTTCTTCAGCATAGGCCAATCTCTGATGCATGGTTGCCCACCGGTTGCAGCGTCCTGCTCACGAGTTTGCCACCAGAGCTTTGCATCACTCGACAGATACATGACTACCATCGAGACTTGTTCCCCTCCTGGAACCTTTCTTGCCTCGAAGTAGTGTTCGATGTCCCACAGAAAGTTTTTGAGTTCCTTGGAATTTCGAGTGCCTATAAAGGCATTGGGTTCGACTGCACCACTAGCTAGCATACATCAGAGGACGCCCACCTCCTCCTTCAAATGGACAACGTCTGGAACTAGAGCTGCTAGAACTTCCGCCACAGTTCCGCTTGCTCCAAACATGCTGCCGAGGGATGTTTCCAAAGCTGCTACTCGATCCCTTAACGCATCCATACGGGACATCCAAGTCACCGCTCACTTGCTGTTAATATTCCTCGCACACCGCTGAACGCAGCTCTGATACTAGCTGTCACAGGGGTCATAATTCACCCAAAAGTTTCCGTTCCTGCGATGGTGCTAAGCAGTGTCCTGTACACTCTCAGCCAACCCAAACACACACACAGAGTGAAATAGCTTGGCGTGGTTTAGCAATCAAGGATCGGGACCGAACAATGCAAGGTAAGGGAAATCACACTTGTATTCACAAACTCGAATTACAAGAACACGTAAAACCCTTACACGACCTTGCACTGTCATGCCCAAGTATATGCCACGTGTTTCCGGCACTTGCACTCCTCACTTGGATGGGTGAACTTCGCCCCGGGAGTTCACGCTCGGCTTTGAGGGAACTGGTCACAATACTGCTAGCCTTCCTTTGCTCGACCTTTGTGATGGAGTGTTTCCTCTCGACTCTCTCTCCAGTTGCTCTCTGACCTTGAAGACCTGAATCCTATTTATCCTTGCAAGGGGGGATCTACGATCCCTGGTTTCCAGGAAACAACCAAGCTTCGATAACCACCCTTATCCCTTATTTTTAGGATGCTGTAGTTGGATAAGGTTGACTGCTTGCCAGCTCAGTCACGGTCAGCACTTTGACCGTGACCCCCCCGTCAATCACAAGACTGGAGTTTGTTGAGTCTGCCTGAGTGCCACCGCACTCAGTTCGGTCATGGGCACCATGCCCTTGCCTTGGATCAGTCGTTGATAGCATGGAACATTAGCGCCGCTCGACTGTGAGTGATTTTCACTAGCTAGCTCTGCGGGAGCACCCATGCGCATGTTGCCTGCCAGCTTGCCTTGAACGGGTCTTGTGGGAGGATAGGGCGTCTAGGTCGCCCGCCCTTGACTGGGTCTTGCGGGATCACCCATGCCCACATTGCCTGCCACTTGGCGTCCGCCTTGCTTGCCCGGGAGCAAGTCTTGTGGGAGGATAGGATGTCCAGCTCACCCGCCCTAGACCAAGTCTTGCGGGATTGCCCCTTCTCGCATAGCCTGGCAGCTCACCCTTCCGTTCCAATTGATCCTTCAGCAGTCTTCCCTCAATCCTGTCCCTGGCTGCCATGCCATCGAGGGTCCGCCTAGCAACCATGTTCATGTTCGAGCATCAAGGGGCTAACACTCTACCACAAGCAATGGCTTGCTTGACTATGGCCAGTACCTTGTTCGACCATGGGTTGTGCCTTGCTTTACCCGGGGCAATGGCTTGGTTGACCATGGGATGTGCCTCACTATACAATGGGTGATGCCTTCTCGACCTTGGGCTGTGCCATGCTCTACCACGGGTGATGGCTTGCTTGACCACAGAGATAGCCCTCAGTCAGCCACAAGCAGTGCGCTCGGTTGCTCACAAGCAGTGCCTTGCTCTACCATGAGCGATGCCTTGCTCGACACAGATTATGCCTGGCTCTACCATGGGGGATGCCTTACTGGACCATGGGTTGTGCCTTGCCCTACCATGGGCAATGCCTTGCTCTACCAAGGGCGATGGCTTGGTCAACCTTGGAGATAGCCCGTGGTCAGCCACTGGCTGTGCCTTGCTCTACCACCAGCGATGGCTTGGTCCATCACGAGCTATATGCACAATCTCTAATGGGCAATGACTAGCTCTACCTCGAGGGATGCCTTGCTAGACTAGGGGCTGGGCCTTTCTCTATGACGTGCGTTGCCTTGCTCAACCACTGGCTGTGCCTTGCAATACCAAGAGCCATGGCATGTTCGACCACAAGCTGTGCCTCACTCTGTGTCAAAAGATGCCTTGCTAGACCATAGGCTATACCTTTCTCTACCAAGGGCATTGACTAGGTTAATCACAGAGACAACCCTCAGTCGACCACAGACAATGCCTTCCTTGACCACAGGCTGTGCCATGCCCAACCACAGGTGATGCCTGGCTCAACCACGGGTTGTGCCTTGCTCTACCAAGGGCGATGGCTTGGTCAACCACAGAGATAGCACTTGGTTGACCATGGGCTGTGCCTTGCTTTTCCATGGGCAATGGCTTGGTCAACCAAAGAGACAGCCCACAGTTGACCACGGGCCATGCACTGGGTTGCTCATGGGCAGTGCCTTGCTCTAGCACGGTCAATGCCTCGGTCGACCATGGCGATAGTGCTTGTTCAATCATTGGACAATGCCTTGATTGACCATGGCGACAGTGCTTGGTCGACTATGGGCAGAGCCTTGCGCTACCATGGGTGATGCCCTACTCAACCATGGTGTGTGCCAGGGTCTACCACGAGCCATCGCTTGGTCAACCCCAGGCTGTGCCTAGCTCTGCCATGGGCAATACGTTGATTGACCATGGGCCGTACCTTTCTCTACGAAGGGTGTTGACTTGGTCAACCACAGAGACAACCCTCAGTTGACCTCAATCAATGCCTTCCTTGACCACGGGCTGTGCCTTGCCCAACCACAGGTGCTGCCTGGCTTGACCACGGGTTGTGCCTTGCTCTACCAAGGGTGATGGCTTGGTCAACCATGGAGATAGTGCTCGGTTGACCATGGGTTGTGCCTTGCTTTCCCATGGGCAATGGTTTGGTCAACCAAAGAGACAACGCTTGGTTGACCATGGGCTGTGCCTTGCTTCACAGGCGATGGTTTGGTCAACCAAAGAGCCAGTGCTCGGTTGACCATGGGTTGTGTGCTTAGTTGCTCATGGGCAGTGCCTTGCTCTAGCACGGTCGATGCCTTGGTCAACCACGGCACCAGTGCTTGTTCGATCATTGGGCGACACCTTGATTGACCACAGCAACAGTGCTTGGTTGACAATAGGCAGAGCCTTGCACTACCATGGGCAATACCTTCCTCAACCATGGCGACAACCCTTGGTCAATCCTGGGTCAATGCGTTGATTGACCATGGCGACAGCTCTTGGTCAACCATGGGCAAGTGCCTTGGTCCACCATGGGCAATGCCTTGCCCAACCATGGCTGTGCCTCACTCTACCGGGGGTGATGGCTTGGTCGACCATGGAGACAGCCCTCAGTTAACTACAGGCTGTGCACTCTGGGCAGTGCCTGGCTCTTGCTCACGCAATGCCCTGCTAGACCACGGGCAGTGCCTTGCTCTACTGTGGACAATGCCTTACTCAACCACGAGCTGTGCCTGGCTCTACCAAGTGCAATGGCATGTTCAACCACGGGCTGTGCCTTGCTCCACCACGGGTGTTGGCTTGGTCGACCACAGAGACAACCCTCAGTCGACCACAGGCTCTGTGCTCAGTTGCTTAGGACAGTGCTTGGCTCTACCTCAGTCAATGCCTTGCATGACCACTGGTTGTGCCTTGCTCAACCACGTGCATTACCTTGCTCAACCACGGGCTGTGCCTTGCAATACCAAAGGGCCATGGTATGTTCAACCACTGGTTGTGCCTTGCTCTTTGACGAGTGATGTCTTGCCCGACCACGGACTGTACCTTTCTCTACCAAGGGCGTTGACTTGGTCAACCATAGAGACAACCCTCTGTCAACCTTGGGCAATGCCTTCCTTAACCACGAGCTGTGCCTTGCCCAACCACAGGCGATGCCTAGCTCAACCACAGGTTGTGCCTTGCTCTACCAAGGGCAAAGGCTTAGTTGACCACTGAGATAGTGCCTGGTTGACCATGGGCTGTGCCTTGCTTCACGGGCGATGGTTTGGTCAACCAAAGAGCCAGTGCTCGGTTGACCATGGGCTGTGTGCTCGGTTGCTCATGGGCAGTGCCTTGTTCTAGCATGGCCAATGCCTTGGTCAACCATGGTAACAGTGGTTGTTTGATCATTGGCCGACGCTTTGATTGACCACGGCGACAGCGCTTGGTCGACTGCAGGCAGAGCCTTGCACTACCATGGGTGATGCCCTGCTTGACTACAGTCTGTGCCAGGGTCTACCATGAGCCATGGCTTGGTCGACCCCAGGCTGTGCCTAGCTCTACCACGGGCGATATGTTGCTTGACCATGGGCTGTTCCCTGCCCTAACACAAGTGATGGCTTGGTTGACCTCGAAGGCAGGCCTCAGCTGACCTGGACTGTGCACTTGGTCACTCATGGGTTGTGCCTTGCTCTAGCCCGAGCGATACCTTGCTCGACCACAGGCTGTGCCTCACTCTACCAGGGGCGATGCCTTCCTCAACCACAAGCAATGCCTGGCTCTACCAAGGGAAATGGGATGTTCGACCATGTGCTGTGCCTCTCTCTACCATGGGCAATGCCTTGCTCAACCATGGGCTGTGCCTTGCTCCACCCTGGGCGATGGCTTGGTCAACCACAGAGATAGCCCTCGGTCGACCACGGGCTGTGCACTCGGTTGCTCAGGGCAATGCTTGGCTCTACCTTAGTCCATGCCTTGCATGACCACGGGCTGTGCCTTCTTTCACCACGGGCGTTGCCTTCCTCGACCACAGGCTATGCCTGGCTCTGCCAAGGGAAATGGGATGTTTGACCATGGGCTGTGCCTCGCTCTACCATGGGTGTTGCCTTGCTCGATCATGGGCTGTGCCTTGCTCTAGCACGGGCAATCCCTTGCTCGACCACAGGTGATGCCTTCTAGACCACGGGCTGCACCTGATTCTACCACAGGTGATGCCTTCTTGACCACGAGCTGTGCCTCACTCTGCCATGGGGGATGCATTGCTCAACCACGGGCTGTGCCTGGCTCTTATTGGGGCTTCTCCTTGCACAACCATGGGCTATGCATCACTCAACCATGGGCGATGGCTGGGTCGACCTTGGAGACAGCCCTTGGTAGACCAGGAGTTGTACACTCAGTCACTCATGGGTCGTGCCTTGCTCTACCATGTGCAATGCCTCATTCGACCATAGGCAATGGCTTGTTCAACCACAGGCTGTGCCTCGCCCCACCACTGGTGATGCCTTGCTCAACCATGTGCTGTGCCTTGCTTTGCCACCGACAATGGCTTGGTTGACCATGGAGACAGCCCTCACTTGACCACGGCCTGTGCGCTCAGTTGCTCACACCCAGTTCCTAGCTCTACATCGAGCGATGCCCTGCTCAACCATGGGCTGTGCCAGGCTCGACCAAGGGCGATGGCTTGCTCGACCATGGGCTGTGCCTCACTTGACCACGGGCTTTGCTTTGCTCAACCATGGGCAATGGCTTGGTTGACCTCAGAGACAGCCCTTGGTCGACCAGGAGCTGTGTGCTCGGTTGCTCATGGGCCGTGCCTTGCTCTATGACATGCGATGCCTTGTTCAACCATGGGCAATGGCTTCATCAACCAAAGGGTGTGCCTTGCCATATCATGGGTGATGGCTTGCTCAACCATGACCTGTGCCCTGCTCTACCATGGGCATTGCCTTGCTCTACCATGGGCAATGTCTTTCCATCACCCATGGTAGAGTGAGGCATAGCTAGTGGTCGACCGAGGGCTATCTCCATGGTTGACCAAGCCATCACCCTTGGTAAAGCGAGGTGCAGCCCATGGTCCAGCAAGGCAGCACCCGTGGTCCAGCGAGGCTGAACATGTGGTCAACCAAGGGCTGTCTACGTGGTTGACCAAGCCATCGCCCGTAGTAGAGCGAGGCACAACCCATGGTCGAGCAAGGCATCGCCCCATGGTAGAGCAAGGCGCAGCCTGTGGTCGACCAAGGGCTGTCTCCATGGTTGACCAAGCCATCGCTCATGTTAGAAAGAGGCACAGCCCATGGTTGAGCAAGGCATCCCTGTGGTAGAGTGAGGAGCAGCCCGTGGTTGACCGAGGGCTGTCTCCGTGTTTGGCCAAGCTATCGCCTGCGATAGAGTGAGGCACAACCTGTGGTCGAGCAAAGCATCACCCATGGTAGAGCTAGGCACTGCCTGTTAGTGACTGAGCACACAGCCCGTGGTGTACCAAGGGCTGTCTCCATGGTCAACAAAGGCATGGCCTGTGGTACAGCAAGGCACAGCCCATGGTCGACCAAGGCAATGCCCGCGGTAGAGTAGGGCACTGCTCATGGTCGACCCAGCGCTGTCTCAGTGGTAAGGGCTGTCACCATGGTGGAGCAAGGCACTTCCCATGAGCGACCAAGTGCACAACCCATGGTCAATCATGGAATCGCCCATCATCAACCAAGGGCTGTCGCCTTGGTTGAGCAAGGCATTGCCCGTGGTACAGCAAGGCACAGACTGTGGTCAACCAAGGCATCACCCATCGTAGAGTAAGGCACTACCTGTGGTCAACCTAGCACTATTGCCAGGGTCGATCAAGGCATTGCCCCATGATCGACCAAGGGCTGGTGCCCTGGTAGAGCAACACACTACCCACAAGCGACCAAGTGCACAACCCATGGTCAATCAAGGCATCGCCCATCATCCACCAAGGGCAATCACGTTGGTCGAGCAAGGCATCATCCATGCTAGATGAAGGCACAGCCTGTGGTCGACCAAGAGCTATCTCCCTGGTCGACCAAGCCATCGCCCATTGTAGAGAATGGCATTGCCCACGGTCATGCAAGGCAACACCCATGGTAGAGTGAGGCACAGCCTGTGGTGGACCGAGGGCTGTCTCTGTGGTCGACCAAGCCATCGCCCATGGTAGAGCAAGGCACAGCCTGTGGATGAGCAAGGCATCACCCATGGTAGAGCGAGGCATACCCAGTGGTTGATTGAGGGCTGTCATCATGCTCGACCAAGCCATAACCCATGGTAGAGCAAGGCACAGCCCGTGGTCGAGCAAGGCATCGCTGGTGGTAGAGCAAGGTGCTGCCCGTGCTCAACCCAGGGCTATTTCTGTGCTTGATGAAGCCATCACCCATGGTGGTGTGAGGCACAGCGCATGGTTGAGCAAGGCATCACCCGTGGTAGAGCAAGGCATAGGCTGTCTCCATGGTCAAGAGGTATCGCCCGTGGTAGAGCAAGGCATAGCCTGTGGTCACGTGAGGCATCACCCGAGGAAGATTGAGTGAGGCATCACCCTAGGCACTTCCCATGATTGAGTGAGGCATTGCCTGTGGTAGAGCAAGGCACAGCAGGTGGTCGAGCAAGGAATTGCCCGTGGTCGACCGAGGGAAGTCTCCATGATCGATCAAACCATTGCCCATGGTCGGGCGAGGCATCACCTGTGGTGGGGTGAGGCCCAGCCCGTGGTTGACCAAGGGCTGTTTCCATGGTTGACCAAGGCATTGCCCATGCTAGAGCAAGGCACAGCTCGTGGTCAACCGAGGGCTGTCTCCCTGGTCAAGCAAGGCATCGCCCATGGTAGAGTGAGGCACAGCCCATGGTAGAGCTAGGCACTTCCCATCAGTTACTGAGCACACTGCATGTGGCCGACTGAGGGTTGTCTCCATGGTTGACCAAGCCATTGCCCATGGTAGAGCAAGGCACAGTCCATGTTCGAGCAAGGTATCGCTCATGGCAAAGCGAGTCGTAGTCAGTGGTAGACTGAGGACTGTCTCTGTGGTCGAAACAGCCATCGCCTGTGGTAGAGTGAGGCACAACCCATGGTCAATCATGGCATCACTCATGATGGAGCAAGGTGCTGCCCATGGTTGACCAAGGGCTGTCTCCGTGGTTCTCCAAGCCTTCGCCTGTGGTAGAGCAAGGCACAGCTTGTGGTTGAGCAAGGCATCACTTGTGGTAGAGCGAGGTGCAGCTAGTGGTTGACCGAGGGCTGTCTCTGGGGTCAACCAGGCCATCGCCCATGGTACAGCTAGCAACAGCTGGTGGCCAAGTGAGGCATCATCCATGGTAGAGTGAGGCACTGCCTGTCAGTGACTGAGTGCACAGCCCATGGTCAACCAGGGGCTGTCACCATGGTCGAACGAGGGCTATCTCCATGGTCAAGCAAGGCATCGCTCAGGCTAGAGTGAGGCATAGGCTGCGATCATGCGAGGCATCACCCATGGAATAGCTAGGAACTGCCCATCAGCGACTGAGCGCACAGCCCGTGGTCAACCATGGGCTGTCTTCATGGTTGACCAAGCCATCGCCCATGGTAGAGCAAGGCACAGCCCATGGTTGAGCAACACATTGCCTGTTGTAGAGCGAGGCACAGCCCGTGGTCGACCATGGGCTGTCTCCATGGTCGAGCAAGGCATCGCCATGGTAGAGTGAGGCACAGCCCGTGATCGAGTGAGGCCCTGCCTGTGGAAGAGATAGGCACTGCCCATCAGCAATCCAATGAACAGCCCATGGTTGACCGAGAGCTGTCTCCATGGTTGGCTAAGCCATCGCCCGTGGTGAAGCAAGGCACAGCCCATGGTCGAGCAAGGCATCGCCCATGATCTAGCATGGCATAGCCTGTGGTCGACCAAGGGCTGCCTCCATGGTCAACCAAGCCATCGCTCGGAGTAGAGCAAGGCATAGCTCATGGTTGAGCCAAGGTGTTACACCCCTGAGCTCCAGCCCCAGGGAATGCGTGCCACAGGCCATACCTCGGGGTAGTGGTAGCGCATAGCATGCACGCGAGGATGCGCGGGCAGTGAAGTGCGAGGTGTTGGGAGGAATTGCAAGTCCTTGAACGGGCAAGTAGGGAGATGGTCACGCAGGCGTTCGCAGAGGCACCAGCGGAAGGGACGATCAATCAAGGCTCGGTAGAGTGCCGAGGGATCAATTGTGGCCATGGAGGGTCACACTTCACAAGTCAGCAAATGCGCGGACGGGTGGTAATGATATCCAGGAGCAAGGCACGATGCAACGCTCAAGGATGCTCGGTGTACAAGAGGTGACCGAGCAAAGGCACTCCAGGAGTGCGCACTACCCGATTGGCATGGCAGACGCTAAGGGAATGCTCAACACTTAGCGGCTGGTGAGTTGACTTTTGTGGAGATTGGTTAAGTCCTTGACCATGCTCGAGCACCGTTGGATGCAGCAATCCCGATCGGACGGCTGTGATCGTAGGAGGCGATCATGGACGTAGGCCCCGGAGGAGAGTGGATAGGATCGACGATGATGAGTCAGCGCCTCGTCATCAGGATCGGGTCAAACAGACAATCCAGGAAAGATTCTCCTGGGATATGGCAAATCAATCTGTTATGGAAACAATCTTGGAGATTGCAGATCAACGGCCGAGATTGAACAGATCGAGATCTGATGGAGAGAATCAAGGGATTCATATATATCAGTTGTCATATCTAGTCTGCTAGGCTCCTCTATATAAAGGGGGCCAGTCTCATTCTCAAAACACACCACAACTGAGAGAGGACAACCGAGAGGGCACAAGGAGGAGCGATCCAGAATTCTCTGAGGAGAAACCACGGAGGTCTCAAGGCGTCTCAGAGAGGAGAGCCAAGGAGAGCAGCTAGAGAGAGCTGGAAACACGAGGGAGAGCAGGCGAGGTAGAGCATAGAGTTGCTGCTGCAATTGTAGCTCAGCAGTGAGTGGGAGGTGAGTCCCGTTTACCCTTGTAACGCCGAAGTGTGTCGGATTAGGGTGTGTCGAGTGAGGAGTGTAAGCGGCGCAGAGGTCGTCAGACACATACTCGACAAGCTGAGTGAGTTTGCTCGTGTAAAGGGTTTTTCATACTTGTACAATTGTGAATACAAGTTGAGTTTTTCCCTTTTGTATATTGCTCGTGTTCGTGTGGTGTGATCGTGTGCCAGGTGACTTCGGAAAACCTCGGTTGTGAGTGAGGGCTGGTTGACAGGCGGAGCGGTCAACGCCTAGCGGGGTGCGAAAATTTTGTGTTCCGCATCGGCCCCGTGACACAAGGCATCTCCCATGGTAGAGCAAAGCACAGCCCATGGTTGACCGAGGGCTGTCTCCATGGTCGACCAAGCCAGTGCCTGAAGTAGAGCAAGGCACAGCCCACAGTCGAGCAAGGGATTGCCCATGGTAGAGTGAGGCGCAGCCCATGGTCGACTGAGGGCTGTCTCCATGGTAGACCAAGCCAATGCCCGTGGTAGAGCAAGGCATTGCCCGTGGTAGAGCAAGGCACAGCTCGTGGTTGACCAAGGCATTGCTGGTGGTAGAGCAAGGCATTGCCTGCGGTCCACCAAGTGCTGTCGCCGTCGTCAATCAAGGTGTTGCCCCATGATTGACCAAGGGCTGTTGCTGTAGTTGAACAAGGCATCGCCCATGATACAGCAGGGCACTACCCATGAGCGAGCAAGTGCATAGACCGTGGTTAGTCAAGGGCTGTCTCCGTGGTCAACCAAGCCATTGCCCATGGTAGGGCAAGCAAGGCACATCCCGTGGTCAACCAAGCCATCATCCGTGGTAGAATGAGGTACAACCCGTACTCAAGCATGGCATCACCCATGGTAGAGCAAGGCATTGCCCTTGGTAGAATGAGGCACAGCCCTTGGTCGACCAAGCCATGGCCCATGGTCGAGCAAGGCACAGCCCGTGGTCGACGAAGGCATCACCCACGGTAAAGCAAGGCACTGCCATGCTCAACCTAGTGCTGTGGCAGTGGTTGACCAAGGTGTCACCCCATGATCGACCATGGGCTGCCGCTGTGGTTGACCAAGGCATTGCTCATGGTAGAGCAAGGCACTGCAAATGAGTGACCGAGTGCAAAACCCATGGTCGATGAAGGCATCGCCCATCATCGACCAAGGGCTGTCACGCTGGTCCAGCAAGGCCTTGCCCATGGTAGAGCAATGCACTGCACATCAGCAACCGAGTTCATAAGCTCATGGTCGACTGAGGGCTATCTCTATGGTTGAGCAAG
This sequence comes from Sonneratia alba, assembly GCA_900174645.1. Lineage (NCBI taxonomy): Eukaryota > Viridiplantae > Streptophyta > Magnoliopsida > Myrtales > Lythraceae > Sonneratia > Sonneratia alba. Next base: position 4,687,833 of record FWPY01000027.1, on the reverse strand, counting down.
CCATCACCGGAGGTAGGGCAATGCACAGCCCGTGGTAGAGCAAGGGGTTGCATGTGAGTGACTGAGTGCACAACCCATGGTCGACCAAGGGCTGTCTCCGGGGACAAACAAACCATCGCCCATTGTAGGGCAAGGCACAGCCTGTGGTCGAGCAAGGCATCACCCGTTGTAGAGCGAGGCACAGCCTATGGTCGACCAAGGCATCACCCGTGGTAGAGCTTGGCACACCCTGTGGTTGAGTAAGGCATCGCCCGTGCTAGAGCAATGCATAGCCCTTTGTCGACCAAGCCATTGCCAGTGGTAGAGCAAGGCACAGCCCGGTGTCAACCAAGGCATCGCCTGTGGTAGAGCAAGGCACTGCCCGTGGTTGACCTATGCTGTTGCCGTGATTAATCAAGGGTTCGCCCCATGATCGACCGAGGGCTGTCGCTGTGCTCAAGCAAGGCATTGCCCCTGGTAGAGCAAGGCACTGCCCCTGAGTGAGCAAGGCTCCACCTGTGGTAGAGCTTGGCACAACTCATGGTTGACCCAGCGCTATCGCCATGGTGGATCAGGGTATCGCCTCATGATCAAACACAGGCTGTCACCATGGTCGACCAAGGCATTGCCCATGAGTGACCGAGCATGCAACCCATGATCGACCAAGTGCTATTGTCATGATCAATCAACATGTCACCCCAAGATCGACCAAGGGTTGTTGCCGTGTTGAGTAAGGCATCGCCTGTGGTAGAGCAAGGCACTACCCGTGATCGTCTAAGTCCACAGCTCATGGTCGATCAAGGCAATGCCCATGAATGACCAAGTGCTGTCAATGTGGCTGAGCAAGGCATCGCCCGTGGAAGAGCAAGGCACAGCTTGTGGTTGACTAAGGCATTGCTGGTGGTAGAGCAAGGCAGTGCCGGTGGTCCACCAAGCTCTGTCACCGTCATCGATCAAGGTTTTGCCCCAAGATCAACCAAGTGCTGTCACCATGGTTGAGCAAGGCATTGCCCGTGGTACAGCAGGGCACTGCCCATGAGCGAGCAAGTGCATAGACTGTGGTCAGTCAAGGGCTGTCTCTGTGCTCGACCAAGGCATCACCCATGGTAGGGCAAGGCACATCCCATGGTCGACCAAGCCATCACCTGTGGTAGAAGGAGGTGCAGCCTGTGCTTGAGCATGGCATCACCCATGGTAGAGCAAGGCATTGCCAGTGGTCAAGCAAGGCATCGCCCTTGGTAGAATGAGGCACAGCCCATGGTCAACCAAGCCATGGCCCGTGGTAGAGCAAGGCACAGCCTGTGGTCGAGCAAGGCACCACCCATGGTCGATGAAGGCATCACCCATGGTAAAGCAAGGCACTGCCTGTGGTCAACCTAGCACTGTGGTAGTGGTCAACCAAGGCGTCGCCCCATGATCGACCATGGGCTGTCACTGTGGTCAACCAAGGCATCACTTGTGGTAGAGCAAGGCACTGCCAATGAGTGACCAAGTGCAAAACCCATGTTGATGAAGGCATCGCCTGTCATCGACCAAGGGCTGTTGCCCTGGTCCAGCCAGGCATCGCCCGTGGTAGAGCAATGCACTGCCCATCAACGACTGAGAGCATAGCTCATGGTCAACTGAGGGCTATCTCCATGGTTGATTAAGCCATTGCCCTGGGTAGGGCAAGGCACAGCCCGTGGTCAAGCAAGACATCGCCAGTGGTAGAGCAAGGCGTTGCCCATGAGTGGCTGAGTGCACAACCCATGGTCAACCAAGGGCTGTCTCCAAGGACGAACAAACCATTGCCCATTGTAGGGCAAGGCACAGCCGTGGTTGAGCAAAGCATCGCCCGTGGCAGAGCAAGGCACAGCCTGTGGTCGACCAAGGCATTGCCCATGGTAGAGCAATGCATAGCCCTTCATCGACCAAGCCATTGGCCGTGTAAGAGCAAGGCACAGCCCGGGGTCAACCAAGGCATCTCCTGTGGTAGAGCAAGGCATTGCCCGTGGTTGGCCTGTGCTGTCACCGTGGTCGATCAAGGGTTCACCTCATGATCGACTGAGGGCTGTCACCATGCTTGAGCAAGGCATTGCCCCTGGTAGAGCAAGGCACTGCCCCTGAGTGAGTGAGGCATCACCTATGGTAGAGCTTGGCACAACTCATGGTCGACCTAGCATTATTGCCATGGTCGATCAGGGTGTCACCCCATGATCCATGATTGACCACGGGCTGTCACCATGGTCAACCAAGGCATCGCCCATGGTCGACCTAGCGCTATCGCCATGGTCGATCAGGGCGTCACCCCATGGTCGATCACAGGCTGTTGCCATGGTTGACCAAGGCATTGCCTGTGGTAGTGCTAGGCACTGCCCATGAGCATCCGAGTGCAGAACCCGTGGTCAATCAAGGCATTGCCCATCATCGACCAAGGGCTGTCACCCTGGTCAAGCAAGCCATCATCCGTGGTTGACCAAGGGCTGTTTCTGGGGTTGACCAAGCCATTGGCTGTGGTAGAGCAAGGCACACCTATGGCAGAACAAGGCATTGCCCGTCAGTGACCAAGCATGCAACCCATGGTCGACCAAGCGCTATCATCATGGTCGATCAATGCATCACCCCAAGATTGACCAAGGGCTGTTGCCATGGTTGAGTGAGGCATCGCCCATGGTAGAGCAAGGCACTGCCCGTGATCAACTAAGTCCACAGCTTGTGGTCAATCAAGCCATCGCCCGTGAATGACCAAGTGCTGTCGCCGTGACAGACCAAGGCATTGGCTGTGGAAGAGCGAGGCACAGCCCATGGTCGACCAACACATTGCCCATGGTAGAGCAAGGCACAACTGATGGTCGAGCAAGGCATCCCCCGTGGTAGAGTAAGGCACAGCCCATGGTCAACCATGGCATTGCTTGTGGTAGAGCAAGGCACTGCCCATGGTCGACCAAGCGCTGTCGCCATCGTCGATCAAGGCATCTTCCCATGATTGACCATGGGCTGTCATCATGGTCAAGAAAAGCATCACCCGTGGTGGAGTGATGCACAACCCTTCATCAACCAGGCCATTGGCCATGGTAGAGCAGGGCACAGGCCATGGTGGAGCAAGGCATTGCTTGTGGTAGAGCACAGCACTGCCCATGGTCAACCATGCGCTGTCGCCATGGCCGATCAAGGCTTCTCCCCATGATTGACCAACAGCTGTCACCATGCTCGAGCAAGGCATCGCCCATGGTAGAGCAAGGCACTGCCCCAGAGCAAGCAAGGCATCACCTGTGGTAGAGCGTGGCACAGCTTGTGGTCGACCAAGCCATTCCCCATGGTAGAGCAAGACACAGCCTGTGATCGCACAAGGCATCACCCATGGTAGAGGAAGGCACAACCCATGGTCAAGCAAGGCATCGCCTGTGGTTGAGCGATGCACAGCCCTTGGTCAACCAAGCCATTGCCTGTGTTAGGGCATCACACAGCCCATGGTGGAGCAAGGCATCGACAGTGGTAGGGCAAGGCACAGCCTGTGGTCAAGCAATGTATCGCCCATGGTAGAGCAAGGCATATCCTGTGGTTGACCAAGCGCTATCGCCATGGGCAATCAACACGTTGCCCCAAGATCGACAAAGGGCTGTCGCCATGGTCAAGCAAGGCATTGGCCATGGTAGAGCAAGGCACCTCCTGTGATCAACTGAGTCCACAGCTCATGGTTGATCAAGGCATAGCCTGGGAATGATCAAGGCATTGCCTGGGAATGACCAAGTGCTGTTGTTGTGGTCGAGCAAGGCATCGCCTGTGGAAGAGCTAGGCACAGCCCGTGGTCAACCAAGACATTGCTCATGGTAGAGCAAGGCACAGCCTGTGGTCGAGCAAGGCATCCCCCATGGTAGAGCAAGGCACAGCCCATGATTGACCAAGGCATTCCTCGTGGTAGAGCATGGCACTACAAATGGTCAAGGAAGTGCTATCATCATCATTGATCAAGGTGTCACCCCTTGATCGACCAAGGTTTGTCACTGTGGTCGAGCAGGGCACTGCCTGTGAGCGAGCGAGCACATAGCCGGTGGTCGGTCAAGGGCTGTCTCCATGGTTATTAAATTCGCTGTGAGCCCATAAGGGATCGGGCCCATTTCCACTTAAAAGCTTGAGCTAATAGGTGGCGGTACGCAACCTTCTTATAAACCCACAACTTTTTCTTCATTTAATTGATGTGGGATCGTGTATCTCAACACCCGCCCTCACGTGGCAACATGATCCACTTTGCCACGTGCCATTAAACACCCGTCCTCAACAACTATCTACGAGCTGGGCATTCTTCTTCCAGTCTCAAATGAGGGGGACATCTGGCCACAAGTCGGGCAATTTTCTTACATACTCAGGCTTATATCAACTGACCACAAGCTAGGCTTCTGGACTCGGGTCGGGCGAGGTGAGAGCCCACTGGCTCTAATACCATATTAAATTCATTGTGAGTCCATAAGGGATCGGGCCCATTTCCACTTAAAAGCTCAAGCTAATAGGTGGCGGTGTCCAACCTTCTTATAAGCCCACAACTTTTTCTTCATTTAATCAATGTGAGATTGTATATCTCAACAATGGTCGACCAAGCCATTGCCCATGGTATGGCAAGGCACATCCCGTGGTCGACCAAGGCATCACCAGTGGTAGAGCAAGGCACTGCCCATGAGCAACCAAGTGCACAACCCATGGTCAATCATGGCATCACAAGTCATCAACCAAGGGCTGTCACCCTGGTCAAGCAATGCATCACTCGTGGTAGAGCAAGGCACTGCCCGTCAGTGACCGAGCACACAGCCCTGGGTTGACCGAGGGCTGTCTCTGTGGTTGAACAAGCCATCGCCATGGTAGAGCAAGGCACATCCCATGGTCAATCAAGGCATAGCTCATGATTGATGAAGGGCTATCTCCATGGTCGAGCAAGGCATCACCTGTGGTGGAGCAAGGCACCACCTGTGGTAGAGCATGGCACAGCCCTTGGTCAAGAAGGGCATCACCTGTGGTAGAGCAAGCCACTGCCTGTGAGCAACAAAGTGCCCAATCCATGGTCAACTGAGTCCTGTCTCCAGGGTCGACCAATCCATCACTCGTGAAAGGGCAAGGCACAGCCCATAGTCGAGCAAGGTATCACCCATGGTAGATTGCAGCACAACCCATGGACGACCAAGCCATTGCCGATGGTGGAGCAAGGCATTGCTCGTGATAGAGCAAGGCACTACCCATAGTTGACTAAGAGCTGTTGCCGTGGTCGATTGAGGCGTCGCCCCTTGATCAACCAAGGGATGTCATTGTCATCAAGCAACGCATCAACATTCATAGAGGAAGGCACTGCCAGTGAGCGACTGAGTGCACAGCCTGTGGTCAACTAGGGGCTGTCTCCATGGTTGACCAAGCCATTGCTGGTGGTAGAGCAAGGGACAACCAGTGGTCGACCAAGGCATCGCCAGTGGTAGAGCGAGGCACAACCCATGGTGGAGCATTCCATTGCCCATGGTAGAGCAAGGCACTGCCCTTGAGGGATCGAGCACACAGCCCATGGTTGACTGAGGGCTGTCTCCGTGGTCAACCAAGCCATCACCTGTGGTAGAGCAAGGCATCGCCCATTGTCAAGAATGCCATTGCCCATGGTGGAGCAATGCATCACTCATGGTAGAGCGTGGCACAGCCTGTGGTCCACATGGCATCACCCATGGTAGGGTGAGGCACTACCCATGGTCCACCAAGTGCTGTCACCATGGTCAATCAAGGCATCGCCCCTAGATCGACCAAGGGCTATTGCCATGGTTGAGCATGGCAAAGGCTGTGGTAGAGCAAGGCACTGCCCATGAGCAACCAAGCTTACAGCCCATGGCCAATCGAGGGCTGTCTCCATGGTCAACCAAAACATCGCCTCTGGTAGAGCAAGGCACAGCCCATGGTTGACCAAGCCATCGCTCATGGTAGAGTAAGGCAGAGTTAGAGGTCGAGCAAGGCTCAGCCCATGGTCGAGCAAGGCATTGCTCATGATGGGGCAAGGCACTGCCCATGAAAGACCGAGTGCACAGCCCATGGTCGACCATTGGTTGTCTCTGTGGTCAACCAAGCCTTCGCCCATGGTAGAGCAAGGCAACGCCCATGGTAGAGCAATGCACAAGCCATAGTCAAGCAAGCCGTCACCCTTGGTAGAGCAAGGCACAACCTGTGGGCAACCAAGTGATTACCCGTGCTAGAGCAAGGCACAGCCCGTGAGCAACTGACCTGCATGTGGTAGGGCAAGGCACTGCCCGTGGTCGACCGAGGGCTATCTCTGTGTTCGACCAGGCTGTCAGCCATTGTAGAGTGAGGTACACCCATGGTGGAACATGCTATTGTGCTTGGTAGTGCAAGGCACAGCCCGTGGTTGAGCAAGGCATTGCCCAGGGAAGAGCAAGGCATCACCCAAGGTAGAGCTAGGCACTCCTCATGAGTGACCGAGCACACTGTACATGGTCAACCGGGGGTCGTCTCCATAGTTCACCAAGCCATCGCCAGTGGTAGAGCAAGGCACAAGCCGTGGTCAAGCAAGGCATCACCCATGGTTGGTCAAGGCACAGTCCATGGTTGAGCAAGGCATTGCCCAGGGAAGAGCAAGGCACCGCCTGTGGTCGAGCAAGGCATTGTCCAAGGTAGAGCCAGGCACTCCTCATGAGTGACTGAGTGAACTGCACATGGTCAACCGGGGGTTGTCTCCATAGTTCACCAAGCCATCACCGGTGTTAGAGCAAGGCACAACCCATGGTCAAGCAAGGCACCACTTGGGGTGAAGCCAAGCACAACCCATGGTCACCAAGCCATTGCCTGTGGAAGAGCGAGGGACAGCCTGAGGTCAAGCAAGGCATCGCCCATGGTAAAGCTAGGCACAACCCGTGGTCAAGCAAGGCATCGCCTGAGGTAGATACAGGCACTGCTCTAAGCAACCAAGCACACAGACCTTGGTCGACCAAGCCATCACCCATGGTCCAGCAAGGCACTTCGTGGTCTAGCAAGGCATCACCCGAGGTATAGCCAGGGACTGCCTGTGAGCGACTGAGTGCACTGGCTGTGCCCGACCGAGTGCTGTCTCCACGGTTGACTAAGCCATGGCCCATGGTCGAACAAGGCATCGTCCATGGTAGAGAAAGGCACAGCCCGTGGTCAACCAAACAATCTCCCGGGGTAGAGCAAGGCACAGCCCGTGGTTGATTGAGCACTGTCTCCATGGTGGACTAAGCCAACACCCGTGGTAGAGGAAGGCACCGTGCGTGGTCGAGCAAGGCATCACCTGTAGTAGAGCAGGGCACAGCTTGTGGTTGACCAAGCCATTGCTCATCATGGAGCATGGCACCACCCGTGGTAGAGTAGGACACAGCCTGTGGTCAACCAAGGCATCGCCCATGGTTCAAGGAGGCACTGCCCATGGTCGACCAAGAGCTGCCACCATGGTTAATCAAGGTGTTCCCCCATGATCGACCTAGGGCTGTCGCCGTGGTCGAGCAAGACTTCTCCAGTGGTAGAGCAAGGCACTGCCCATGAGGGACTGGGTGCACAGCCTGTGGTTGACCGAGGGCTGTCTCCATGATTGACCAGGCCATTGCCCGTGGTATAGCATGGCACAGCCCATGATCGAGCAAGGTGTCGCCCATGGTAGAGTGGGGCACAACCTGTGGTCGAACATGCCATTGCCCGTGGTGGAGCCAGGCAAAGCCTGTGGTTGATTGAGGCCTATCTTTGTGGTCGACCAAGCCATTGCCCATGGTAGAGCAAGGCAAAGCCCTTGGTCGAGCAAGGCGTCACCGGTGGTTGGGCAAGGCACAGCCCATGGTCGAGCTGGGCATCACTCAAGTTATTGCAAGGCATTGCCTGAGAGCGACCAAGTGCACAGACTGTGGTCGACCATGCCATGGCCCATCATAGAGGAATGCATGGCCCGTGGCCGAGCAAGGCATTGCCCATGGTAGAGCAAGGCACAGCCTGTGGTCGACCATGGCTTCGGTCATGGTAGAGCAAGGCATGGCCTGTGGTCGACCAAGAGCCGATGCCATGGTCGACCAAGGGCTGTCGCTGTGCTCAAGCAAGACTTCACCCATGGTGTAGCAAGGCACTGCCTGTGAGCAACCGAGTGCACAGCCCATGGTCATTCAAGGTGCCCTTGATTGACCAAGGGCTATCACTGTGGTGGAGCAAGGCATTGCCTGTGGTGGAGCAAGGCATCGCCTGTGGTAGAGCAAGGCACCGCCTGTGGTCAAGCAAGGTATCGCTTGTGGTAGGGCAAGGCACTGCCCATTAGAGACCGAGTGCACAGCCTGTGGTCAATCAATGGCTGTCTCCGTGGTCGACGAAGCCATCGTCTGTGGTAGAGCAAGGCACGGCCCATGAGCAACTGACTCATACGTGGTAGGGCAAAGCACTGCCCATGAGCAACCAACTACATAGCCCGTGGTCAACCAAGGGCTGTCTCCAAGGTTGACCAACACATCAGCCATGGTAAAGCGAGGTGCACCTGTGGTTGAACATGCCATTGCCCTTGGTAGTGCAAGGCACAGCAAGTGGTCAAGCAGGGCATTGCCTGGGGTACAGCAAGGCACACTCGTGGTCAAGCAAGGCATTGCCCGAGGTAGAGCCAGGCAGTGCTCATGAGTGACCAAGCGAACTGCCTGTCGTCGACTGGGGGTTGTCTTCGCGGTCGACCAAGCCATTGTCAGTGGTAGAGCAAGGTACAACCTGTGGTCGAGCAAGGCATCACCCGTGCTAGAGCTAGGCACAACCTATGGTTGACCAAGCCATTGCTTGTCCTAGAGCAAGGCACAGCCCGAGGTCGAGCAAGGCATCGCCCGCGGTAAAGCCAGGTAGAGCCCCTGGGTGAGCAAGGCATCTCCTGAGGTAGAGCTAGCCAGTGCCCTGAGCAACCAAGTGCATAGACTGTGGTCGACCAAGCCATCACCAATGGTACAACAAAGCACTGCCCGTGGTCAAGCAAGGTATCCCAAGGGATAGCCAGGGACTGCCTGTGAGCAACCGAGCACACCTCTTGTGCCCAACCGAGGGCTGTCTCCATGGTAGAACAAGGCACAACCCATGGTCGAGCAAGGCATCACCCATGGTAGAGCAAGGCACCACCTGTGGTCAAACATGCCATTGCCCATGGTGGAGCCAGGCACAGCCTGTGGTCAAGCAAGTTATCGCCTGTGGTAGAGCAAGGCACTGGCTGGGGACAAACAAGACATCACCCATGGTAGAGCTAGCCAGAGCCTGTTGTCGAGCAAGGCATCACCTGTGGTAGAGCTAGGTACAGCCCATTGTCGAGCAAGGCATCACCTGAGGAAGTGCCAGGCACTGCCTGTGAATGATCGTGCGCACAGCCCATGCACAACTGTGGGCTGTCTCCCAGGTCAACCCAGCCGTTGCCCATGGTAGAGCAAGGCATAACCCATGGTCACGCAAGGCATCATCCGTGGTAGAGCAAGGCATCGCCCCTGGTTGGGCAAGGCACAGCCCATGGTCGAGCAGGGCATCACTCAAGATAGAGCAAGGCACTGCCCGTGCGCAACTGAGCGCACTGCCCATGGTCGATCAAGCCGTGGCCCGTTGTAGAGCTATGCATAGCCCATGGTGTAGGAAGGCAACGCCCGAGGTAGAGCAAGGCGCACAGCCCATGGTTGACCACGGCTTCGCTCGTGGTAGAGCAAGGCACTGCCCATGGTTGACCAAGAGTTGTCGCCATGGTCGATCATGGCATCGCCCCTAGGTCGACCAAGGGCTGTCGCTGTGGTCGACCAAGACTTTGCCTATGGTAGAGCAAGGCACTGCCCATGAGTGATTGAGTGCACTGCCAGTGGTCATTCAAGGCATTGCCCGTGATCGACCAAGGGCTATCACCATGGTCAGGCAAGGCATCGCCCATGGTGGAGCTAGGCACTGCCTTTGTGTGATCGCATGCACAGCTTGTGGTCAACCGAGGGCTGTGTCCGTGGTCGACCAAGGCCAGGCTCGTGGTGGAGCAAGGCATTGCCCATCATAGAGCAAGGCAACGTCCATGGTAGAGCAAGGCACAGGCCATGGTTGAGCAAGGCATTGCACGTGGCAGAGAAAGGCACTGCCCGTTAGTGACCAAGCACACTGCCCGTGGTCGACCAAGGGCTGTCTTCATGGTCGACCAAACCATCGCCCATGGTACAGCAAGGCTCAGTCCATGGTTGATCAAGGCATCACCCGTGGTTGAGCAAGGCATGGCCCGTGGTTGAACAAGCCATTGCCCTTGGTACAGTAATGCACAGCTTGTGGTTGAGCAAGGCATCGCATGAGGTAGAGCCAAGCGCTGCTTGTGAGCAACCGAGCACACTGCCCGTGGTCAGCCAGGGGCTGACTCCGTGGTCAACCAAGTCATCACCCATGGTACTGCAAGGCACAGCCCGTGGTCGAGCAAGGCATCGCCTGAGGCAGAGCCAGGCACTGTCCTGAGCAACCAAGCGCACAGACTGTGGTCAACTGAGGACTGTCTCTGTGGTTGACCGAGCCATCACCCGTGGTAGAGCAAGGCACAGCCCGTGATCAAGCAAGGCATTGCCCGAGGCAGATCAAAGGACTGCCCATAAGTGACTGATCACACAACCTGTGGCTGACCAAGGGCTATCCCCATGGTCAACCAAGCCATCACCCATGGTAGAGCAAGGCAGAAGCCATGACTCGTGGTAGAGCAAGGCACAACTCGTGGTGAAGCAAGGCATCACCTGCAGTAGAGCAAGGCAGGGCCTGTGGTTGACCAAAGGCAGTTTCTGTGGTCGACCAAGCCAACGCCGGTGTTGGAGCAAGTCACAGCTGTGGTTGAGCAAGGCATTGCCCGTGGTAGAGCTAGGCACAGTGCGTGTCCGACCAAGTGATGGCCGGTGGTAGAGCAAGGCATAGCCTGAGGTCAAGCTAGGCACAGCCCATGGTTGAGGAATGCATCGCCTAAGGTAGAGCCAGGCACTGCCCTTAGCAACCAAGCACACAGACCATGGTCAACTAAGCCATCACCCATGGTACAGCAAGGCATAGCCCATGGTCATGCAAGGCATCGCCCAAGGTATGGCCAGGGATAGCCCGTGAGAGACTGAGTGCACAGCCTGTCCTGGATCGAGGGCTGTCTCCATGCTCGACCAAGCCATTGCCCATGGTAGAGCGAGGCACAGTCTGTGGTCAACCAAGCCATGGCCAGTGGTAGAGCAGGCACAGTTCATGGTCAACCACGCGATCGCCCGTGGTAGAGCAAGGCACAGCTCATGGTCGACCAAGCGCTGTCTCCATGGTCAACTAAGCCTTCGCCCATGGTAGAGCCAGGCACATCCCATGGTTGAGCAAGGCATCACCCATGGAAGAGTGGGGCAAAGCCCATGGTCAACCAAGCCATTACGCATTCGTGGAGCAAGGCATCACCCATGGTAGAGCAGGGCACAACCCCTGGTCGACCATGGCATCACCCGTGGTAGAGGGTGGCACTGCCCGTGGTCAAGCAAGAGTTGTCACCATGGTTAATGAAGGCATTGCCCCCTGATTGACCTAGGGCCGTTGCCATGGTTGAGCAAGACTTCACCCATGGTAGAGCAAGGCACTGCCCATGAACAACCAAGTGCACAATCGGTGGTCGACTGAGGGCTGTCTCCTTGATTGATCAAGTCATTGCCCATGGTAGAGCAAGGCACAACCTGTGGTCTAGTAAGGCATCGCCTGAGGTAGAGCCAGGCACTGCCCTGAGCAACCAAGTACACAGATCATGGTCAACCAAGGGCTGTCTCCATGGTCGATCAGGCCATCACCCATGGTAGAGCAAGGCATAGCCAATAGTTGAGCAAGGTATCTCTTGAGGCAAATCCAAGGACTTCCCATGAATGACTAGGCGCACAGCCCATGGCCAACCAAGGGCTGTCTCCATGGTAGACAACGCCATCATCCGTGGTAGTACAAGGCATAGCCCATGGTTGGCCAAGCCATGGCCTGTGGCAGAGCAAGGCGCAGCCCATGGTGGAGCAATGCATCGCCTGTTGTAGAGCAAGGCACAGCCTGTGGTAGACCAAGGGATCACCCGTGGTAGAGCAAGGAATGGCCCGTGGTTGACCGAGGGCTGTCTCTGTGGTCGACCAAGCCATTGTCTGTGGTAGAGCATGGCACTGCCCATGAGCAATGGAGCACACAACCTGTGGCTGACCAAGGGCTGTCTCCTTGGTCGCCCAAGCCATCGCCCTTGGTAGAGCAGGGAACAGCCTGTGGTCGAGCAAGCCATCGCTCGTGGTAGAGCAATGCATAGTATGTGGTCTGCCAAGCAACTGCCCAAGGTAGACTAAGGCACCGCCCATGGTCAAGCAAGGCATCACATGTGGCAGGCAAGGCATTGCCTGTGAACAATAGAATGCACAGCCTGTGGTCAAACGAGGGCTCTCTCCACGGTCAACCAAGCCATCACCCGTGGTAGAGCTAGGTGCACACATGGTTGAACATGCCATTGCTCGTGGTAGAGCCAGGCAGAACCCATGGTCAAGCAAGGCATCACCTGAGGAAGTGCTAGGTACTGCCCATGAGCGACCAAGAACACAGCCCGTGGTTGACTGAGGGCTGTCTCCATGGTTGGTCAAAAACATCCCATGGTCGAGCAAGGCATTACCCGTGGTTGCTCAAGGCATAGCTTGTGGTCGAGCTTGGCATCACCTGAGGTAGAGCAAGGCACTGCCCATGAGCAACCGAGAGCATTCTGTGGTCGAGCAAGCCTTCACCTGTGGTCAACTGAGGGCTGTTATGGTTGACCAAGCCATCGCCAGTGGTAGAGCTAGGCATAGCCCGTGGTCGAGCAAGACATCCCCCATGGTTGTGCCAAGGCACAGCCTGTGGTCACGCATGGCATCACCCGAGGTAGAGCAAGGCAGTGCTGTGAGTGACCAAGCGCAGAGTCCGTGGTTGACCAAGCCATGGCCCGTCGTAGAGCAAGGCACAGCCCATGGTCGAGCAAGGCATCACTGGTGGTAGAGCAAGGCATAGCCCATGGTTGACCAAGGCATTGCCTGTGGTAGAGCACGCCACTGCTCGTGGTTGACCAAGAGCTATCACCGCGGTCGATCAAACCATCGCCCCATGATTGACCATGGGCTGTTGCTGTGGTTAAGCAAGGCAATGGCCGTGGTAGAGCAAGGCACTGCCTGTGAGCAACTGACCACACACCCCGTGGCCGACCAAGGGCTGTCTCCATGGTCGACCAAGGCATTGCCTATGGTAGTGTGTGGCACAGCCCATGGTCGACCTAGCCATCGCCCATGGCAAAGTAAGGCACAGCCCAAGGTTGAGCAAGGCATCACCAGTGGTAGAGCATGGCACGGCCCATGGTCAAGCAAGGCATCGTTCGTGGTAGGGCATGGCACTGCCCATGAGACACAGAGCGCACAGCCTGTGGTCGACTGATGGCTGTATCCATGATCGACCAAGCCATCGCCCGTAGTAGAGCAAGGCATTGCCTATGGTCGAGCACGGCAACGCCTGTGGTAGAGCAACGCACAGGCCATGGTCGAGCATGCCATGGCCTGTGGTAGAGCAAGGCACAACCTGTGGTCAGCCCAGCAATTGCCCATGGTAGACCAGGGCATAGCCCATGGTCGAGCTAGGAATCCACCATGGTAGAGCATGGCACAACCCATCATCAAGCAAGGCATCACACATGGTAGGGCAAGGCACTGCCTGTGAACAACTGAGTGCACAGCTCGTGGTCGACTAAGGGCTATCTCCGTGGTCAACCAAGCCATCACTTGTGGTAGAGTGAGGTGCACCTGACGCGATCCTCACCAACCTGTGATAAGATCCAATGCCAAGAGTGACAAGAAGCTTACCAATGCGTGATGAGACCTAAATCGAATAAGGTCACCAAAGATCTTGTTCGACTGTTCGACAGCTAACTTGGTGGAACCGTGACCCATTACCTATAAAGTTGGTAAGAACCTTGGTATGGTGAAGACGCCACAATCAACTATGGAAGGGTTGATTGACAAGTTGAGGGAGAATGCCATGGAAGACTCTGAGAAGTTCAAAGGTTCATCAAGAACCGAAGATAGAGTAAAATCTCACATCTTATTCTTCTGAAAACTTTATGTGTGTGTGTTTTGTCCAAGCTCTATCACAAGCCTTTAAATAGGCCAATTTTCAATATTTGCAACTCATTGTGTTTCCTAAAGTGTTCCCATAGGTTGGGCAGCTAAAATAAAGAAAACATGCAAGTTTAGCAACTAGAAATCCTAACATATATGCTATCTAAACAAAATAGGAAAGTGATATGTGCTCAATCACAATAATATTTCAGCATATTATCTTCCAAAAATCTTCATATATTGCAACATTCTTGCATCCATGTGCAGTAATCATGAGCTTGAATCCTAATACTTAATGTAGCCGGATTCACATCATTCCCCTCCTCTTGAAAGGGATTTGTCCTCAAATCCACAGCACTCTTCTTAATGTATTGTTGTTGGAGACACCTGGTGATGAAGTTGATGCTTTGATGCCATAGCCAGATTCACATCATTCCCCTCCTCTTGAAAGGGATTTGTCCTCAAATCCGCTGCACTCTTCTTCTCGTTTTCTTCTCTTTTCTTGAAATAATTGTAGAGCACAACACTTGACAGCTTGACACTAAAGCAGAACCTAACTTTAACTAACTGAATGAGTGAATGACACAAGGATTGACACTGACTAATTGACACAAACAAAAGACTCGAGGATAGATAGATGGAACTTGTCTTAGAACCCAAAGATCTAATACCAATTGATGAGAACCTTAGCAACTCATGGTGAAACCTAATACCAAAGATGACGAGAACATCACCAACATATGAAAAAACCCAACATCAAAATGTGATAAAGAACCCCAAGAATTGCAAAGAATAAGTTTTGAAGGATAGATTGATGAAACTTATCTTAGAACCCAAAGATCTAATACCAACTGATGAGAACCTAAACAACTAGTGGTGAAACCCAATGCCAAAGATGATAATAACGTCACCAACATGTGATAAAACCCAACATCAAAATGTGGTAAAGAACCACAAGAACTGCAAAGAACAAGTTTCGAAGGATAGATTGATGAGCCTAACCTAGAACATTGGCTTTGATACCAGATGATGCATAGAGGGAGTTGGTCCCGATCTTCATGATGTAGGTTGAAAGGATAGGATTTGGTTCAAAACCAAGCGGGTGCAAATAGCCAACCAACGAAAGAAAACGTGATCTGCTACTTAGACCACTCGCCTAACCATGAACTCAAAAACCAATCCACACAATGACTCACCTAGGTCGAGGCACGAATTGGGGGCTTTGAGAAACTTGAATCACCAAACTAATAAATAGTTTGAAAAAAGCAAGGTTTCACAAGAGCAAAGGAGAGATAATTACCTCATAAGGAGAACACATTTTGTATTCAAAGGATTCAATATCCAAAAAGTTGAATTACATAGTAAATGAGAGCACCTATATATAGATGCTTGGCTAATAAATAGTTTCCCAATATACCAGATAACAATCAACCAAATTATGGCACTTGCCTCTATTATAGAAATCCCAAATTAGGAAACTCTATAAATATGGAAACTACTTTATTTGATTATAACAACAAATTATATACTTATTTAACTCTTCTGATTGCCACAAATCATGCAAATTGGTCAAGTTTCCTTGTGTGCAAGCTGAGCAGCTCTAATCAGCCTTGGGCTTGAAGAGAAGAAGAAAAATGCATCCTTTGTCTTGGTCTTCAGCCTCTTGGGCCAAATATACATTAGTAAGGATGCCAATAGCTTCTTGCAATCTCTTCTTCCTTCCTCTTGTCATCGAGCCTCCTCCATCCAAGATTAGGTCCTTCTCTAGCCAGATCGGGTCTTTGGAGTCAAAGCCACCATTGCACTCATCAGCTCCCATGGTTGAACATGCCATTGCCCTTGGTAGTGCAAGGCACTGCCCGTGGTTGAGCAAGGCATCGCCCAGTGTAGAGCAAGGCCCAGCCCTTGGTAGTGCATGGCACAGCTGAAGGCAGAGCCAGGCACTGCTCGTGAGCGACCAAGTGCACTGCCCGTGGTCGACCAGGGGTTGTCTCCACGGTCAACCACGCCATTGCTGGTGGTAGAGCAAGGCACTGCCCAGGGTTGGGCAACGCATCACCCATGGTAGAGCCAGCCACAGCCTGTTTTTGACCAAGCCATTGCCTATGGTAGAGTGAGGCACAACCCCATGGCATCGCCTGAGGTAGAGCTAGGCACTGCCCAGAGCAACCAAGCTCACAGCCCGTCGTCAACTGAGGGCTTTCTCCATGGATGACCAAGCCATCGCCTGCGGTGGAGTGAGGCACAACCCATGGTTGAAGAAGTCGTGGCCCATGGTAGAGCCAGGCACAGTGGGTGGTCGAGCAAGGCATCGCCCATGGTAGAGCAAGACACAGCATGTGGTTGGGCAAGGCATTACCCAAGGTAGAGCCAGGCACTACCTGTGATTGACCGAGCACTCAGCCTGTGGTCAATGGAGGGATGTGTTCATGGTTGACCAAGCCATTGCCGGTGGTAGAGCGAGGCACAGCCCATGGTAGAAACAGGCACTGCCCTGAGCAACCAAGCACACAGACTGTGGTCGACCAAGGGCTGTCTCCATGGTCAACCAAACCATCACCTGTGGTTGAGCAAGGCATTGCCTGAGGCAGATCCAAGGACTGCCCATGAGTGACCAAGCATACAGCCTGTCACCAACCAAGGGCTGTCTCCATGGTCGCCCAAGGCAGCGACTGAGCACACAACCCATTGCCAACCGAGGGCTCTCTCCATGGTCATCCAAGGCATCACCCATGGCAGAGTGAGGCACGACCCATGGTCAAACATGCCATTGCCCTTGGTGGAGGAAGGCACAGCCTGTGGTAGAGCAAGGCATCATCCAAGGTAGAGCCAGGCACTGTTCTGAGCAACTGACTGCACTGCCTGTGGTCTACTGGGGCTGTGTCACGGGGCCAATGCAGACCACAAATTTTCCGCACCCCGCTAGGCGTTGACAGCTCCGCCTGCCAACCAGCCCCCCCACTCACAACTTAGGTTTGATGTCACCTAGCACACGACCACACCACAAGGAAACGAACACGAGCAATATACAAAGGGAAAACTCCACTTGTATTTACAATTGTACGAGTATGAAAAACCCTTTACAAGAGCAAACTCACTCAGCTTGTCGAGTATATGCCTCACGACCTCCGTGCCGCTTACACTCCTCACTCGACACACCCTAACCCGACACAGCGTTACAAGGGTAGACGGGACTCACTCCCCACTCACTGCTGAGCTACAACTTGCAGTAGCAACTCTATGCTCTGCCTCTCCCACTCTCCCTCGTGTTTCCTAGCTTTCTCTAGCTGCTCTCCTCGACTCTCTTCCCTGAGACATCTTGAGACCTTTGTGGTTTCTCCCTCTCTTGGGTTGTGCCTCCCGGTTGTGTTTTGAGAATGAGACTGACCCCCTTTATATAGTGGAGCCTAGCAAACCCGATATGGCAACTGATATATTCGAATCCCTTGATTCACTCCATCAGGTTTCCAATCTGTCCAATCCCTCTAGGATTGTTTCCATAACAGACTGATTGTCATATCCCTGAGAAACATTCCCGGATTGTTTGCTATCACATGATCTTCTATCTTGACCATGTTCGTCCCACCTGGACAGCTCTTGGCCGCACCTGGACAGCTTCTCGGACGCACTTGGACACCTGCGCCCCACTTGGTTCCTGATTGATCACCAGCTGCTCCACATATGGAAACAATCGAATCTTTCCATGTTGGTGTCAGCGATCCTTATCCCGTGAGCACCGATCCTGCGCTCCACAGCATCCCGTGCACCTTCTGTGAGTAGTCGCACTCCACGCACTTGATCATCGGGTCCTGCATGATCGAGACTTCACTTGCATGTCTGCATCTCCACTCGTCCACTGTGCACTGTCGTCGACCAGCAACACATGGCTCCTTCGATCGTCCCTAGCATGAAGTGATCAAGCGCCTCTCGATCACTCTTCGCTCATGCCTTAGCATTCCTAGGCTGTCTAGCGATCATCCACCTTTGCATTGGTCGACCAGCATCAACTCCAAGGCCATGGCACTTACCTTCAGTCCACCAAGTCCTTGCTCCGCACCACTCCGCTTGGTTGCTCGAGCAACTCTCCTGTCCAGCTCAGCCTCCTGACCACAAACCTTCTCTCCACGTGCCCCTCATAAGCACATGTGCGCTCCCACAGTCCCGAGGTACGACCTGCGGTATGCATTGTTCCGGCTCATAGCTCATGGCCGTAACAGGCTGCCTCTGTGGTCGACCAAGCCATTGCCCATGGTAGAGTAAGGCACAGCCCGTGTTCAACCACAAAATCGCCTGTAGTAGAGCAGGACACAGCCCATGGCCGACCCAGGTGCAGCATGGTGTTGCCTGTGGTAGAGCAAGGCACAACCTGTGGTCAACCAAGGCACTGCCCATGGCAGAGCAAGGCACTGTCTTTGGTTGACCTAGAGCTGTTGCCATGGTAGAGCAAGGCACTGCCCGTGAGCAACAGAGAGCACAACCCATGGGCAACCGAGGGCTATCTTCTTGGTTGACCAAGGCAACGCCCGTGGTAAAGTGAGGCACAGCCCAGCAAGGCACAACCCATGGTGGAGCAAGGCATCGCCTGGGGTAAAGCAAGGCATTGCCCACGAGCTACTGAGTGCACGGCCCGTGGTCCAGCAAGGGCTGTCTTCGTGGTCGACCAAGCCATCACCTGTTGAGCAGCAAGGCACAACCCATGGTTGAGCAAGGTGATGCCCATGGTCGAGCAAGTGATCACCCATGGTAGAGTAAGGTACATCCCGTGGTTGAGCATGGCAACGCCTGTGGTAGGGCAACGCACAGACCATGGTCAACCAAGCCATCACCCATGGAACAGCGAGGCACAACCCATGGTCAAGCAAGGTAACGCCCATGGTAGAGTAACGCACAGGCCGTGGTTGAGCAACCCATCGCCCGTGGTAGAGCAAGGTGCAACCTGGGGTTGGCCAAGTGATTGCCCGTGGTAGAGCAAGGCACAGCCCATGGTCGAGCAAGGCATTACACATGGCAGGGCAATGGACTGCCTGTGAGTGACTGAGTGCAAGCCCGTGGTTGACCTAGGGCTCTCTCCATGGTCAACCACGCCATTGCCCATGGCAGAGGTAGGCACAACCCATGGTTGACCAAGTTCACACCTGTGGAAGCCTGGGGTTGGCCAAGTGATTGCCCATGATAGAGTAAGGCACAGCCCATGGTCGACCAAGCCATCACCCATGGAACAGCAAGGCACAACCCATGGTCGACCAAGTGATTGCCCATGGTAGAGCAAGGCATCGCCCCTGGTAGAGCAAGGCACAGCCTGTGGTTGGGCAAGGCATCTGGTAGGGCAAAGGACTGCCCGTGAGTGACTGAGTGCACAGCCCATGGTCGACCCAGGGCTCTCTCCATGGTTGACCGTGCCATCGCACATGGCAAAGGAAGCCACTACTCATGGTTGACCGAGGGCCGTGTCTCCGTGGTCGAACAAGGCATCGCCCTTGGTGGAGCATGGCACAGCCCGTGCTTGAGCAGCCATCACCCATGGTTGGGCAAGGCACAACCGTGGTCAAGGGAACAACCGAAGTAGAGCACGGCACTACCCATGAGCAGCTGAGTGCACAGCCGTGGTCAACCAATCCATGGCCTGTCGTAGAGCAAGGCACAGCCCGTGGTCGACCAAGCCATCGCCCGGGTAGGAGTGAGGCACAGCCCATGGTTGAAGATGCCATGGCTCATGGTAGAGCCAGGCACAGCCAGTAGTCGAGCTAGGCATCGCTGGTGGTAGAGCAAGGCACAACACGTGGTTGAGCAAGGCTTCACCTGAGGTAGAGCCAGGCACTACCCATGATCGACCAAGCACTCAGCTTGTGGTTAACCAAGGGCTGTCTTCATGGTCAACCAAGCCATTGCCCGTGGTAGAGTGAGGCACAGCCCATGATCTAGCAATGCATCGCCTGAGGTAGAGCCAGGCACTGCCCTGTGCAACCGAGCACACAAATGGTGGTTGACTGAGGGCTGTCTCCACAGTCAACCAAGCCATCACTTGTGGTAGAGCAAGGCATAGGCCGTCGTCAAGCAAGGTACTGCCCGAGGCACATCCAAGGACAGCCCATGAGTGACTGAGCACACAGCCCATCACCAACCAAGTGCTGTCTCCATGGTTGACAAAGCCATTGCCCGTGGTAGAGCAAGGCACAGCCCGTAGTGGAGCAAGGCAGCACCCATTGTAGAGAAAGGCACAGCCCGTGGTTGATAGAGGCATTGCCAGTGGTAGAGCAAGGCACAGCCCATGGTTGACTGAGGGCTGCCTTTGTGCTCAAGCCAGGCATCGCATGTGGTAGAGCAAGGCACAGCCCGTGGTCAAGCATGGCATCGGCCCAGGTGTTAGACCCTTGAGCTTTAGCCCTAGAAAATGCGTACCACAAGCCGTACCTCAGGGTAGTGGTAGTGCATAAGCCTGCATGCAAGGATGCGCGGACAACCAGGTGCATGGTGTTGAGAGAATTGCAAGTCCATGAATAGGCAAGGATGGAGATGGTCACACAAGTGTGCACGAAGGCACTAGTGGAGGGGATGGTCGATCAAAGGCTCGGTAGTGTGCCGAAGGACCAGATTGTGGCAAGGGAGTGTCACAATGCACAAGTGGCGAATGCGCAGGTGGGCAGTGAGGATGCCCATGAGCCAGGCACGGTGCCAGGCTCTAGGAGGTTCAGGGAACCTGATACAACCACGCAAGGGCACTCTATGAGTGCACATGCCTCAACAGGCCCGGCAGACGCTAAGGGAGGCTCAGCACTTAGCAGGGAGGGAGTTGACGACTTGTGGGGATCGGCTAAGTCCTTAACCAGGCTCGAGCACCGTTGGATGCAGCAATCAGACGACCATGATCCTAGGTGGGGATCAGGGACGTGGACCCTAGAGGGGGATGAACCTGGACGACAAGGCTAAGCTGGCGCCAAGTCAATCCAGGGAAATCCAGGAAGATCCTCTCGGATATGGTAGTCAATCTGTCATAAAGGCAATCTTGAAGAATCGCAGGTCAACAACCGAGATTCAACGGGTCAAGATATGATGGAGAGAATCAAGGGATCCTTCCATCGGTTGCCAGGGAAGATTTGCTCGGCTCCTCTATAAGAGGGAGTCGGCCTCATTCGGGATGAGGGACCAGAAGAGGTGAGAGACACCAGACTCCAAGCAGAGGCGAGGAGAGAACCGGGAGCGACCAGATCAGTTGAGGGACACGATGAGCCCTAGGTTCCAAGGGAGTGGAAGTCGATTTGGGCAGCAATCCGGTGTTCTTGAGGGAAGACACAAGACGGGTAGGGAGTGCAAGCAGTAAGAGACTGCGAAGCATAGGCTCGTGAGATTGCGTGTAAGTGTTCTGATCTGGGATTGGGTTTTTCGTGTACTTGTAATAGATGTGAATACGACTTGTGTTTTCCCAATTGTGTTCTTGTGTCACTTGGTGTTGCTTCTTCAGTTCCGTGATCGTTTGGCCTCGACAGTACGCGCGGTGTGTGTGTGGCTGGTCGACAAACGGTGTGTCAACACCTAGCGGGGTGCGGAAAAATTTGTGAGCCGCATCGGCCCCTTGACAGTGGTATCAGAGCGGAGGTTCTGCCCGTGACCAGCTGGAGTACCTGTGATCGTGGTGCTGCATTCGGGTGGAGGATCCCCTTTGTCAAAGACCACGCGCACCCTACAATTAGCTAACGTGTGGACCAGGGCGATGGAAGCGTTGCGGGAGCGATTGGCAGTGCTAGAAGGCCGCCTTGCAGAGCTCACTGGACGAGCAGACCCAACCGCTATTCTGGAAGCCCATGTTGCTGCTTTGGAGGACAATGTCGGCAAAGGCGACGATCTTGGAGGGACCGTGACTGATCTGCTGAAGGAGATCAGGCTTGACGTAGTGACCCTGAAGGATGATGTGGTCCTGATCAAGCGACAACTCATGTCCCAGGCGGGGCCATCAAATGAGCCTTGTGGGAAGATGAAGGTCCCGGAGCCAAAGGCGTTTGAAGGAACAAGGAGTTCCAAGGATCTAGAGAACTTCATATGGGATATGGAGAACTACTTTGCTGCTGCGAAGATCCCCAACGCCGAGAAGGTGACGATCACCACCATGTATCTCGCCAAGGATGCGAAGCTATGGTGGAGGACCCGAGTCCAAGATGATCTCAGTGCAAGTAGACCCCGGATGGAGACCTGGGAGGCACTGAAGAAAGAGCTGAAAGAGCAGTTCCTGCCAAGCAACACAGCATGGCTTGCTTGGGATGCGATGGCCAAGCTGAGGCACAGCAGACCAGTGCGGGACTACGTGAAGGAGTTTAGCACGCTGATGCTGGACGTGACAGATATGTCAGAGACGGACAAGCTGTACACGTTCCTGAAGGGATTGCAACCTTGGGCTCAACTCAAGCTAAGGAGGCAAGGGGTAAAAGACCTTCCTCCTGCCTTAGCTGCGGCAGACGCACTGCTGGACTTACGAATTGCTCATGCTGAGGAGGGGAGCAAGAAGGCCCAGCCGATGGACAAGGACAAGAAGTCCAAGTCCTACCCGAAAGGAAAGTCAGGGAAGGGCAAGGAGAAGCAGATGACCCGACCAGACAAGGGAAAGGCGAAGGTGATCGAGGGAGCCAACGGAAGGAAGGATCCTCGGACGCACCCTGGCTGCTTCATATGTAACGGACCCCATAGGGCAAAGGAGTGCCCAAAGCGGGAGGGGAAGGTTACTGCCCTACGGTCGGATGACTCCGACGAGGACCAAGTGCAGCATGTTGCCTCACTGCAGGCCCTCAGCGCTATGTGGAGTGCGCGCCCTAAGGTACACCACAGTTTGTTGTTCATGGATGTAACCTTGAATGGCAGGCAGATGTCAACCTTGGTGGATATTGGCGCCACCAACACATTCGTATCAGATTGGATGATACGAACCTTGGAGTTGTGAGTGGAACGCTCTCACAAGCCGATTGAAGGCGGTGAATTCCAAGAGCCAACCGATGGGTAGGTTGGCAAGGGATGTGCCCATCAAGATAGAGGCTTGGGAGGGTACAGTCAATCTGATGGTGGTTCCTTTGGATGATTACGACCTCATCCTTAGGAATAGCTTCTTTGTAGATGCATCAATCACCATCATGCCTCATGTGGGAGGCATCGTCATTGGAGATCCCCGATGACCTTGTTTTGTGCAAGGATACGAGACCTTGCATGCTCCGAGGAGGTAGCCACGGAGAAGGTATCTGCAATGCAATTGGCATGAGGAATGAAGAAAGGGTATCCCACTTACCTTGCGGCTATTAGGGAAGTGGACGTGCAGGAGATGGAGGCGGACCATGAGATTCCACACGAGGTTGTGGAAGTGCTCGAGCAATTCCAGGATGTGATGCTGGAGGAGTTGCCAGGAGGGCTACCGCTGCGCCGAGCGGTAGATCACAAGATAGAACTACTGCCAGGCACCATTCCCCCAGCCAAAGCCCCGTACTGGATGTCCCCGAAGGAGCTGGTAGAGTTGCGGAGTCAGTTGACCGAGTTGCAGGATGTGGGAAAGATCCAGCCCTCCAAAGCCCCTTATGGAGCCCCAGTGTTATTCCAAGAGAAGCAGGATGGCTCTCTTCGGTTGTGTGTGACTACCGTGGATTCAACAAGGTCACGGTAAAGAACAAGTACCCGGTGCCCTTGATTGCAGACCTGTTTGATCGCCTAGGTGAGGTGAGTGTCTTCTCCAAGCTAGACTTGCGTTCAGGATATTGGCAAGTCCGCATCGCCAAAGTAGACGAGTCCAAGACCACAATGGTAACTTGTTATGGATCCTTTGAATTCCTGGTAGTGCCATTTGGTTTAACCAATGCTCCTGCCACATTTTGCAACTTGATGAATGATGTGTTTCACGACATGTTGGATCAGTTTGTGGTCGTCTATTTGGACGATATTGTCGTGTATAGCAGGGACTTGGCACAACATGTGCAGCACTTGCAGGCTGTTTTTGAGCGGCTTAGGCAACACTCCCTATATGTGAAGAGGGAGAAGTGCAAGTTTGGCATGCAGGAGATCCGATTCCTTGGCCATGTGATCGGGCAAGTGCAGGTGCAGATGGACCCCAAGAAGGTATAGGCAATCCAGGATTGGCCTCCACCAAAGTCAATGTCTGAGTTGCGGAGTTTCTTGGGGCTGGCCAACTACTACCGCAAGTTTATCAAGGGGTACTCAAAGAAAGTGAGTCCCTTGACTGATTTGTTGCGGAAGGAGCAGAAGTGGACATGGGACGAGGATTGTGAAGTGGTGTTCTCCAAGGTGAAGACCGCCATTGTGACGGAGCCTGTGCTCATGCTCCCGAACTTTGAGAAGCCGTTTGAGGTGCATACGGATGCCTCAGATCGTGCTGTAGGAGGAGTTCTCATGCAACACTGACATCCCGTGGTGTTCAAGAGTTGGAAGTTGAAGCCGGCTGAATAGTGCTACTCAGAACATGAGAAGGAGATGCTGGCTGTGGTGCATTGCTTGAGGGTGTGACGAGTGTACTTGCTAGGAACCACATTTGTGGTCAAGACGGACAACGTCGCCAATACCTTCTTCAAGTCACAACCGAAGCTGTCACCCAAGCAAGCGCAGTGGCAAGAGTTCCTAGTGGAGTATGACTTCGAGTGGGAACACCGACTAGGAAGGCACAACCTAGTAGCTGATGTGCTCAGTCGGAAGACTTCAGATCAGTTGGCAGCTTTAACTCAAGTTACCTCCGACTTCCTCTAGGAAGTCAAGATCGCTACCCTAGGGGACAAGACCTATCAACTCCTTAGTGGAGCAAGTCAAGGACGGGATGGTGAGGTGGTATTGGCTGGAAGATAGGCTGCTTTATGGCAAAGGTGGCCGTCTGCTTGTCCCTAGTGGAGAGGGATTGCGATACCAGTTGATGAAGGAGAGTCACGACATTCCTTGGGCTGGACATCCAGGCCACGAGCGGATGCTAGCCCTATTGTCGAGGTCCTATGTGTGGCCAAAGATGGCCGACGATGTGGAGTTATACGTGAAGACTTGTCTCATTTGTCAACAAGACAAGGTGGAGAGGCGAGCAGAGGCCGGTCTCCTACAACCCTTGGCAGTGCCAAAGAAGCCTTGGGTATCAGTTTCCATGGACTTTGTGTCCGGATTTCCAGAAGTGAGGGGTTATACAGCGGTGATGGTGGTCGTGGACCAATTCTCCAAGTACGCGATTTTCACCCCCGTGACCAAGAATTGCATAGCCGAAGCAGCGGCTGAGGCATTCTATCACTCCGTGGTGAAGCTCTTTGGAGTGCCTGACGGAGATTGTGAGTGACCAAGACACTCGGTTCACAGGCAACTTCTAGATGTGCTTGTTCGGTTTGCTGGGATCCAAACTGAAGTTCTTGACAGCCAATCATCCACAAAACGGCTAGACAGAACGAGTGAATGTGCTGTTGGAGGAGTACTTGAGGCACCATGTCTCAGCAAGTCAACGAAATTGGTTAGACTTGCTTGACTCTGCTCAGTTGTCTTACAACTTGAATCGCTCCTCTACAACAGGTCATAGCCCGTTTGAGTTAGCAATGGGCTACCAACCACTAACGCTGCAGGAGGTGGCGTTGCAGCGCAAGGAAGGGCCATGCCCGGCTGCATATTGATTCGCGCGCGACAAGTAGGAAATGCTTGAAGAGGCGAGAGATAGCCTCACCAAAGCTGCCAGGCGAATGAAGAAGTATGCGGACAGGAACCGGAGGCCGCTGGAGTTCCAAGGTGGGGGACTTAGTGATGTTGAAGCTCACCCACAGATCTGGAAGAAGATCACGAGCAAGCGCTGGCATAAGGGCTTGTTCCAGCGGTATGACGGACCCTTTGAAGTAATCAAGAGAGTCGGCCAGTAGCCTATCGGCTAGCACTACTAGAGAGGATGAAGGTGCACCCGACATTCCACGTCAGTTTCCTTAAGCCTTACTATCGAGATGAGGAGCATCCGGAGCGCAACAGGGTGAAGCGCGCCCCTCTCACCGTAAGGAAGGAACTTGACAAGGAGGTGGAAGACATACTTGATCAACGAGTGCTAGGTTACAGCAAGATGAACTGGAGGACGGAGTACTTGGTCAAGTGGAAGGACCTACCCGAGTCAGAGGCGACTTGGGAGAAGGATGTCACACTATGGCAGTATGAAGACCTCATTCGGCGGTACTGTGAGTCTCATTTGACGAGGGCGTCGAACCCCTTGGGTGGGGGAGGTTTGTTAGACCCTTGAGCTCTACCCCTAGAAAATGCATACCACAGGCCGTACCTCGGGGTAGTGGTAGCGCATAAGCCTGCATGCAAGGATGCGCGGACAACCAGGTGCATGGTGTTGAGAGAATTGCAAGTCCATGAACAGGCAAGGATGGAGATGGTCACACAAGTGTGCACGAAGGCACTAGTGGAGGGGATGGTCGATCAAAGGCTCGGTAGTGTGCCGAAGGACCAGATTGTGGCAAGGGCGTGTCACAATGCACAGGTCAGCGAATGCACGGGTGGGCAGTGAGGATGCCCATGAGCCAGGCATGGTGCTAGGCTCTAGGAGGTTCAGGGAACCCGATACAATCACGCAAGGGCACTCTATGAGTGCGCATGCCTCAACAGGCCTGGCAGACGCTAAGGGAGGCTCAGCACTTAGCAACGAGGGAGTTGACGACTCATGGGGATCGGCTAAGTCCTTGACCAGGCTCGAGCACCGTTGGACGCAGCAATCAGACGACCGTGATCCTAGGTGGGGATCAGGGATGTGGACCCTAGAGGGGGATGAACCTGGACAACAAGGCTAAGCTGGCGCCAAGTCAATCCAGGGAAATCCAAGAAGATCCTCCCGGGATATGGCAGCCAATCTGTCATGAAGGCAATCTTGAAGAATCACAGGTCAACAACCGAGATTCAACGGGTCAAGATATGATGGAGAGAATCAAGGGATCCTTCCATCGGTTGCCAGGGAAGATTTGCTCTACTCCTCTATAAAAGGGAGTCAGCCTCATTCGGGAAGAGGGACCAGAAGAGGCAAGAGACACCAGACTCCGAGCAGAGGCGAGGAGAGAACCGGGAGTGACCAGATCTGTTGAGGGACACGACGAGCCCGAGGTTCCAAGGGAGTGGAAGTCGAGTTGGGCAGCAATCCAGTGTTCTTGAGGGAAGACACAAGACGGGTAGGGAGTGCAAGCAGTAAGAGACTGCGAAGCATAGGCTCATGAGATTGCGTGTAAGTGTTTTGATCTGGGATTGGGTTTTTCGTGTACTTGTAATAGATGTGAATACGAGTTGCGTTTTCCCAATTGTGTTCTTGTGTCACTCGGTGTTGCTTCTTCAGTTCCGTGATCGTTTGGCCTCGACAGTACGCGCGGTGTGTGTGTGGCTGGTCGACAAACGGTGTGTCGATGCCTAGCAGGGTGCAGAAAAATTTGTGAGCCGCATCGGCCCTGTGACACCAAGAGAGTAGGGCAGAGACCATGGTCGACCATGCCATTGCCCATGGTGGAGCATGGCATCGCCCATGGTAGAGCAAGTAACAGCCCATAGTCGACCAAGGCACCGGCCATGGTATATCATGGCCCAGATAGTGGTCAACCAAGAGCTGTCACTGTGGTCAAACAAGGCAATGACCATGGTAGAGCATGGCACTACCCATGAGCGAGCAAGCTCACAACCCGTTGCTGACCGAGGGCTATCTCCATGGTCACCCAAGGCATCGCCCATGGCAGAGTGTGGCAGGGCCCAGGGTCAAACATGCCATTGTCTTTGGTGGAGCATGGCATCGTCCGAGGTAGCGCCAAGCACTGTTCATGAGCAACCAAGCGCATTGCCTGTGGTCGACCAGGGCCTGTCTCTGTGGTCGACCAAGCTGTCACCTATGGTAGAGCAAGGCACAGCCCATAGTCAACCAAGCCGTCGCCCGTGGTAGAATGAGGCACAGCCCAAGGTCGACCACGACCACACCTCTAGTAAAGCAGGGCATAGCTTATGGCCAACCAAGCCATTGCTCATTGTGGAGCATGGCATCGCCCATGGTAGAGCAAGGCACAACCCGTGGCCAACCTAGGCATTGCCCATGGTAGAGCAAGGTGGTGTGTTTTGTTAAATTCATTGTGAGCCCATAAGGGATTGAGCCCATTTCCACTTAAAAGCTTAAGCTAATAGGTGGCAATACCCAACCTTCTTATAAGCCCACAAAGTTTTCTTCATTTGATTGATGTGAGATTGTATATCTTAACACCCACCCTCACATGGCTGCATGGTCCACTTTGCCACCTGCCATTAAACACCCGCCCTCAACAACTATCTATGAGCCGAGTATTCTTCTTCCGGTCTCGGACAAGGGGGACAACTGGCCACGAATCGAGCAATTTTCTTCCATACTCACGCTTATATCAACTGACCACGATTCAGGCTTTTAGACTTGGGTTGGGCGAGGTGCGAGCCCACTAGCTCTGATACCATGTTAAATTTATTGTGAACCCATAAGGGATCGGACCCGTTTCTACCTAAAAGCTTAAGCTGATAGGTGGCAGTACTTGTCATGGGACCAATGTAGGGATTGAATTTTTCCGCGTCCCGCTGGCATTGACAAATCTACCTGCCAACCAGCCCTCACTCGCAACCGGGTTTTGATGTCACCTGGTACACGATCACACCACAACAAAATGAACATGAGCAATATACAAAGGGAAAACTCCACTTGTATTCACAATTGTACAAGTATGAAAAACCCTTTATAATAGCAAACTCACTCAGCTTGTTGAGTATATACCTCACGATCTCTGCGCCGCTTACACTCCTCACTCGACACACCCTAACCCAACACACATCAGCGTTACAAGGGTAAATGGGACTCACTCCCCACTCACTGCTGAGCTACAACTTGCAGCAGCAACTCTATGCTCTGCCTCCCATGCTCTCCCTCGTGTTTCCTAGCTCTCTCTAGCTGCTCCCCTTGGCTCTCCTCTCTGAGATGCCTTGAGACCTTTGTGGCTTCTCCTTTGAGAATTATGGATCGCTCCCTCCTAGAATGAGACTGAACCCCCCTTTATATAAATGTGCTTGACAGACTAGATATGGTAGCTGATATACTTGAATCCCTTGATTCTCTCCATCAGATATCAATCCATCCAATCTTGGCCCTCGATCTGCAATCTCCAAGAATGTTTCCATAACATATTGATTTGCCATATCCTGGGAGAATCTTTCCCTGATTGTCTGTTATCACATGATCTTCTATCTTGATCATGTTCATCCCACCTGGACAACTTCTCGGCCGCACCTAGACAGCTTCTCAGATGCACCTGGACAACTATGCCCACTTGGTTCTTGATTGATCACCAGCCGCTCCACATAATGAAACAATCAATCCCTTCTATGTTGGTGTCAATGATCCTTATCCTGTGAGCACCGATCCTACACTCCACAGCATCCCGCACACCTTCTGTGAGTAGTCGCGCTCCACGCACTTGATCATCAAGTCCTGCATGATCAAGACTCCACTTGCATGTCTGCATCTCCCCTCGTCCACCGTGCACTGTCACCGACCAGCAACACATAGCTCCTTTGATCGACCCTGGCATGAAGTGATCAAGCACCTCTTGATCACTCTCCGCTCATGCCCTAGTGTTCCTGAGCTGTCTTTAGTGATCATCCACCTTGCATTGGTTGACCAACATCAACCCCAAGGCCATGGCACTTGCCTTCTATCCACCAAGTCCTTGACCCACACCGCTCCGCTTGGTTGCTCGAGCAAGTCTCTCATCCAGCTTAGCGTCTTGACCACAAACCTTCTCTCCACGTGCCCCGCATTAGCACGTATGTGCTCCCGCATTCATGATGTACAACTTTTGGTATGCATTACTCCGGCTCATAGCTCATGGCCATAACAAACCTCCCCCGCCCGAGGAAGTTGACACCCTCGTCAACAGGGCTCGATCATGCATGCTGGATCTGGATCTCTGCCTCCGCTGATCCTTCACAGCCACCAGCAAGGCTGTTCCACTCTCAGTCTTCTTTCCCTTGCTGCCACCGTCCCGCTTGATTCCCCACACAAAGCTTGGTTGTTTGGGATCTCCTATCAAGCATCCACCTAAACAAGGCATAATGGTAACAAAAGCTTCGACAAAGAAACTATTACTGAGAATCACGTCGTAGTCATCCAGCTCTACGACCATCACATCCAACTTGCCTTCCCACTCTCCAACTCGGATTGGCACATCTCTTGCCATGCCTCTCATCTACTGGCTCTGGGAATTCACCGCCTTCATGCAGTTTGGGCACCGTTGCACCTGCAACCCCAACTTTGCCACTATCATCTCGGAGATAAACACGCTTGTGGCACCAATATCTACCAATGCTGCCACCTCAATGCCATTTATCACAGCATTCACGTGCATTGAGTCATAGTGATCTCCTTGGCGTTAGGTCTGTAATGCACTCAGCAACTAAAGTGGCGCCGCCCTCTCAATCGGCTCTTCATGATTCCTCCTGCCATCGACTTGTACCTATTCCATTCTTCTTCTTCAGGCACTCTCTTGCATGGTGAGGACCATCACAAATGAGGCATCCTTGGCGAGTTCAGGAGTCCTTCTTTGGCCCACTCTCGATCGCCTTTCCCTTGTCCTCTTCAGTTCTGGCCAGTTGACCATACTTGCCTTTCGCTCAACTTCTTCTCCTGCCCCTTCTTGGATCCGTCCTCCTCCTAAGCAGAATGCAAATCCACCAGTGCATCTGCTGCAGCCAAGGCAATGGGTAAATCCCTCATGCCCTGCCTTCTCAACTCAAGTTGTGCCCACGACTGTAGGCCCTTCAAGAAGGTATACAACTTGTCCATCTTGGACATGTCCATGACATCCAGCATCAGGGAACTGAACTTCTTCACGTACTCTCTCACAGAGCCATTGTGCTTCAGCTTGGCCAACGCGTCCCAAGCAACCCATGAACTGTTGCTTGGTAAGAACTGCTCCTTGAGTTCCCGCTTCAAGGCCTCCCATGTCTCAATTCTGGATTGTCCAGCACTGATCACATCTTGGACATGAGTTCTCCACCACAACTTAGCATCACTAGCTAAATACATAGTTGTGATCATTATCTCCGAGTCTGGTACCTTCGCAGCAACAAAGTAATTTTCCATGTCCCAAATAAAGTTCTCCAACTCCTTGTAACTCTGAGAACCATTGAATGGCTTTGGCTCAGGGATCTTCATCTTCCCACGAGTCTCACCTGCCAACCCACTCGCGGTTTGTGTGGCCAACGGCCGCTTGACCAACACCATGTCGTCCTTCAAGGCATCGAGCTCCTGTCACAATGCCTTCATGATGTCTGTTAGCATCTCGCCAAGGTCATTGCCTTTGCCCACATTGTCTTCAAGGGCAGAAATCTGCTCCCCCAATCTATCAATTGAAGGAGTCCTGGTTGTGACATCCACCATCTGACCCCCAAGAGCCTGCACATGCTCCCACATCGCCTCCATCGATCGGGTCCATATGGTTGCTACAGGTTGTACTGTCATGGCCACCAGCTTCGCTTGGATACCTCTAGGTTCTCCCAACCTAGACTCCTGGCACCCTTTGCATGACCAGCTAGGCAGTACCTTCTTCACAGCCAACCTTCCTCTAATACCGCTATGCTCCTCCTAGGCATTACCAGACCTTGAACTAGTACCAACTGTCACGAACGTAGCTCCGGTACCAATTGTCACGAACCAACCCTGTGGTCTGATACCACGATCACGAACCTTGGCTCTGATACCAACTTGTCACGGACTTGGCTTTGATGCCACTTCATCACGGACCCAAGCTTTGATACGTCTTTGTCAGGGGCACCCTAGCTTCGATACCTCTATCACAGGACCAATGCGGCGATCGAATTTTTCCGCATCCCACTCATTGACAGCTCCGCCTGCCAACCAGCCCTCACTCGCAACCGGGTTTTGATGTCACCTGGTACATGATCACACCACAACGAAACAAACACGAGCAATATACAAAGGCAAAACCCCACTTGTATTCACAATTGTGCAAGTATGAAAAACCCTTTACAAGAGCACACTCACTCAGCTTGTCGAGTATATGCCTCACAACCTCTGCGCCGCTTACACTCCTTACTCGACACACCCTAACTGGACACACTTCGGCGTTATAAGGGTAAATGGGACTCACTCCCCACTCACTGCTGAGCTACAACTTGCAGCAGCAACTTTATGCTCTACCTCCCATGCTCTCCCTCGTGTTTCCTAGCTCTCTCTAGTTGCTCTCCTTGGCTCTCCTCTTTGAGTTGCCTTGAGACCTTTGTGGTTTCTCCTCTGAGAATTCTGGATCTCTCCCTCCTAGCATGAGACTGAACCCCCCTTTATATAAATGTGCTTGACAAACTAGATATGGTAGCTGATATACTTGAATCCCTTGATTCTCTCCATCAGATATCAATCCATCCAATCTTGGCCCTCAATCTGCAATCTCCAAGATTGTTTCCATAACATATTGATTTGCCATATCCTGGGAGAATCTTTCCCTGATTGTCTATTATCACATGATCTTCTATCTTGATCATGCTCAACCCACCTGGACAGCTTCTCGGCTGCACCTAGACAGCTTCTCGGACGCACTTGGACAACTACATCCCACTTGGTTCTTGATTTATCACCAGCTGCTCCGCATAAGGAAACAATCGATCCCTTCCATGTTGGTGTTAGTGATCCTTATCCTGTGAGAACCGATCCTGCGCTCCGCATCATCCCGTGCACCTTTTCTGAGTAGTCGCGCTCCACGCACTCGATCATTGGGTCCCGCATGATCAAGACTCCACTTGCATGTCTGCATCTCCACTCGTCCATCGTGCACTATCGCCGACTAGCAACACATGGCTCCTTTGATCGACCCCGGCATGAAGTGATCAAGCACCTCTCGATCACTCTCCGCTCATGCCTTAGCATTCCCGGGCTATCTTTAGTGATCATCCACCTTGCATTGGTCAACCAGCATCGACCCCAAGGCCACGGCACTTGCCTTCCATCCACCAAGTCCTTGCCCCACACCGCTCCGCTTGGTTGCTCGAGCAAGTCTCTCGTCCAACTCAGCCTCTTGACCACAAACCTTCTCTCCACATGCCACGCATTAGCACGTATGCGCTCCCGCAGTCACGAGGTACAACCTGCAGTATGCATTACTCTGGCTCATAGCTCATGGTCGTAACAATACCCAACCTTCTTCTAATTCCACAACTTTTTCTTCATTTAATCGATGTGGGATCATATATCTCAACACCTGCCCTCACGTGGCAATGTGGTCCACTTTGCCACGTGCCATTAAATACCCACCCTCAACAACTGTCTATGAGCCAAGAATTCTTCTTTCGGGTCTTGGACGAGGGGGACAACTGACCACGAGTTAGGCAATTTTCTTAAGTACTTGGGCTTATATCAACTGACCACAAGCCAGGGTTCTGGACTGGGGTTGGGTGAGGTGTAAGCCCACTGGCTCCGATACCATGTTAAATTCATTGTGAGCCCATAAGGGATTAGGCCCATTTCCACTTAAAAGATTAAACTGATAGGTGGCAGTACCCAACCTTCTTATAAGGCGCAACATTTTCTTCATTTAATCAATGTGGGATCGTATATCTCAACACCTTTGGTCGACAAAGTGCTGTCACCGTGGTCGAGCAAGGCATTGCCCATGTGCAATTGAGTGCACAACCCACGGCCGACTGAGGGCTATCTTTGTGGTCAACCAAGGCAACACCCGCGGTAGAGTGAGGCACAACCCATGGTTGACCAAGCCATGGCCCCTTGTAGGGCAAGGCACAACCTGTCACAGGGGTCGGAACTCACCCGAATTTTTCCGTTCCTGCGATGGTGCTGAGCAGTGTCCCGTGCACTCTCAGCCAACCCGAAGCACACACACGCAGCGAAATAGCTTGGCGAGGTTTAGCAATCAAGGATCAAGATCGAACAATGCAAGGTAAGGGAAATCTCACTTGTATTCACAAACACGAATTACAAGAACACACAAAACCCTTACACGACCTTGCACGGCCACGTCCAAGTATATGCCTCGTACTCCAGCACTTGCACTCCTCACTTGGACGGGTGAACTTCACTCCGGGAGTTCACACTCAGCGTCAGGGGACTGGTCACACTGTTGCCGGGACTTCCTTGCTCGACTATCGGTGATAGAGTGTTCTCTCTAACTCTCTCCAGTTGCTCTCCCCTTCTGCCTCCTCGACCTTGGGACCCAGGGGCTATTTATACTTGCAGGTGGGGGAATCCTCATCCCTAGTTTCTAGGGAACACCTCAGCTTCCATAACCACCCTTATCCCTTATTCCTAGGGATAAGATCGACTGCCAGCACAGTCCTCGGTCAGCACCTTGACCGAGACTCCATCGTTCCACGACCGGAGTATATCGGGCCTGATTGAGTGCCACCCGCACTCAGTTCGGTCATGGGCACCGCGCCCTTGCCTTGGATCAATTGCATGGAACATTAGCGTCGCTCGCCCCCGAGCGACTTCCCTAGCGAGTCTTCGGGAGAACCCGCATGCCCGTTGCTTGCCAGCTCGCCTTTGAACGGGTCTTTCGGGAGGTTGGGGCGTCCAGCCCACTTGCCCTTGACCGGGTCTTGCGGGAGTGCTCAGGCCCGCACGGCCCGCCACCTGTCTTCCGCCTTACTCGCCCAAGAACAAGTCTTCCGGGCGGTTAGGGCGGCCAGCTCACTCCCTGACCGAGTCCTTAGGGAAGTGGGGAAGTCCAGCTCGCCTTCCCACTTAGCTTGGCCCTCGCCCTATATATATCCCATTGATCCTTTGGCATTCCTTCCCTCGATCCTTTCCCGGGCTGCCATGCTATCGAGGGTCCACTTGGCAGCCATTTCCGTGTCCGAGCATTAAGGGGCTGACACAACCCCTGGTGTAGCAAGGCATCGCCCAGGGTGGAGCAAGGCATTGCCCATGAGCTACCGAGTGCACAGCCTGTGGTCCACTGAGGGCTGTCTCTGTGTTCGACCAAGGCATCACCCTTGGTAGAGCATGGCACAGCTCGTGCTTGAGCAAGGCATTACCTGTGGTTGGATAAGGCACAACCCGTGGCCAAGCAAGGGATCGCCCGAGGTAGAGCACAGCACTACCCATGAGTGGCCAAGAGCACAGCCCATGGTCAACCAACCCACGGCCCATTGTAGAGCAAGGCATAGCTTGTGGTGGAGTAAGGCATCACCCAAGGAAGTGCAAGGCATAGCCCATGGTTAGGCAAGGCATTGCCCATGGTAGAGCAAGGCACTACTTGTGGTCAACCAAGGGCTATCACCGTGGTTGATCAAGGCATCTCCCCATGATCGACCAAGGGCTGTCATTGTGGTTGAGCAAGGCAACGATGGTGGTAGAGCAAGACACTGCTCATGAGTGACCGAGCGCACTCCCTGTGGCTGACCAAGGGCAATCTCCATGAACGACCAAGGCATCACCAATGGTAGAGTGAGGCACTGCCCCTGGTCGACCAAGCCATTGCCCGTGGTAGAGTAAGGCACAGCCCGAGGTCAAGCAAGGCGTCACCCATGGTAGAGCAACGCACAGCCCGTGGTCGAGAACGGCAACACCCATGGTTGAGCAAGCCATCAGCTGTGGTAGAGCAAGGCACAGCCTGTAGTTGGCCAAGCGATTGCCCATGGTAGACATAGGCACAGCCCACAGTCAAGCAAGGCATCACCCATGGTAGAGCAATGCACAGCCCGTCGATGAGCAAGGCATCATACAAGATTGGGCAAGGCATTGCCCATGAGCAACTGAGTGCATAGCTGGTGGCTGACCGAGGGCTATCTCCGTTGTCAACCAAGACATCGTTCGTGGTAGAGCGAGGTGCACCCAGGGTCGAACATGCCATTGCCCTTGGAGCAAGGCGTCGCCTGGGGTAGAGCAAGGCACAACCCTTGGTAGTGCATGGCACAGCTCAAGGCATAGCCATGCACTGCTCGTGAGTGACTAAGCGCACTGCCCGTGGTCAACCAGGGGTTGTCTCCATGGTCGACCAAACCATCGCCGGTGGTAGAGCAAGGCACAACATGGCATCACCCATAGGAGAGTAGGGCATAGACTGTGGATGACCATGCCATTGCCCGTCATGGAGCCTGGCATTGCCTGTGGTAGAGCAAGGGACAGCCCATCATTGACCAAGGCATCGGCTGTGGTATAGCTAGGCTGAACCAATGGTTGACCAAGAGCTATCGCTGTGGTCGAACAAGGCAACGACCATGGTAGAGCATGGCACTGCCCATGAACAACCGAGTGCACAACTTGTTGCCGACCGAGGGCAGTCTCCATGGTCACCCAAGGCATCGCCCATGGCAGAGTGAGGCACAGCCCATGGTCTAACATGCCATTGCCCTTGGTGGAGGAAGGTAGAGCCTATGGTCGAGCAAGGCAACATCTGAGGTAGAGCCAGGCACTGTTCATGAGTGACCGAGTGCACTGCCAGTGGTCAACTGGGGGCTGTCTTTGTGGTCAACCAAGCCATTGCCTGTGGTGGAGTGTTAGCCCCTTGATGCTCGGACACGAACATGGCTGCTAGGCGGACCCTCGATGGCATGGCAGCTAGAGATAGGATCGAGGGGAGACTGCCGAAGGATCAGTTGGAACGAAAGGGCGAGCTGCCAGGCTATGTGGGAAGGGGCGATCCTGCAAGACTCGGTCTAGGGCGGGTGAGCTGGACTTCCTATCCTCCCGCAAGACTTGCTACTGGGTGAGCAAGGCGGACGCCAAGTGGCAGGCAATGTGGGCATGGGCGATCTCGCAAGACCTGGTCAAGGGCAGGTGACTTGGACACCCTATCCTCCCGCAAGACCCGTTCAAGGCCAGCTGGCAGGCAATAGGCGCACGGGTGCTCCCGAAAGACTCGCTAGGGAAAGTCACTCACAGTTGAGCGGCGCTAATGTTCCATGCTATAAGCGACTAATCCAAGGCAAGGGCGCGGTGCCCATGACTGAACTGAGCGCGGGTGGCGCTCAGTCAGACCTGGTATACTCTAGTTGTGGAACGATGGAGTCTCAGTCAAAGTGCTAACCAAATGACTGAGCTGGCAAGCAGTCAACCTTATCCAACTACAACCCCTAGAAACGTGGGAGTGGGTGGTTATGGAAGCTGAGTTGTTTCCTGGAAACTAGGGGCAGTGGATCCCCCCCTGCAAGGATAAATAGGACTCGGGTCTCAAGGTCAAGGAGGAGCAACTAGAGAGAGTTGAGAGGAAACACTCCATCACAGAAGGTCGAGCAAAGGAAGGCCAGCAGTATTGTGATGAGTTCCCTCAATGCCAAGTGTGAACTCCCGGAGTGAAGTTCACTCGTCTAAGTGAGGAGTGCAAGTGCCGGAGACACGAGGCATATACTTGGGCATGACTGTGCAAGGTCGTGTAAGGGTTTTGCATATTCTTGTAATTCAAGTTTGTGAATACAAGTGAGATTTCCCTTACCTTGCATTGTTCGATCCCGATCCTTGATTGCCAAACCTCGCCAAGCTATTTCGCTGTGTGTGTTTGGGTTGGCTGAGAGTGTATGGGACACTGCTCAGTGCCATCGCAGGAACGAAAAAATTTGGGTGAGTTCCGACCCCTGTGACAGCTGGTATCAGAGCCGCGTTCAGCGGTGTGCGAGGATTGGAATAGCAAGCGAGTGGTGACTTGTGAATGTCCCGCATGGATGCGTTAAGGGATTGAGTAGCAGCTTTGGAAACATCCCTCGGCAACATGTCTGGAGTAAGCGGAACTGTGGCGGAAGTTCTGGCAACTCTAGTTCCAGACGTTATCCATTTGAAGGAGGAGGTGAGCGACCTCCGATGTGCACTGGCTACTTGAGTAGCCGAAGCAGAGGGGTCTCGGGCTAAGGTAAAGATACCTGAACCCAAAGCCATTACAGGCACTCGGAATTCCAAGGAACTCGAGAATTTCTTGTGGGACATTGAGCACTACTTTGAGGCAGGAAAAGTTCCAGATTGGCAATTGGTCGGGGAACATTGACGTCATGATCATTCCTATGGATGATTTTGACGTAATACTCGGTAACAACTTTCTTATGAAAGCTTGTGTTTCGGTCATGCCACACTTGTCTGGTTTGTTGATCACAGACTTGAAGAAGCCTTGCTTTGTTCAGGGATTTAAGGGCCTTAACCATGCAGAGGACATTCGGATTGAAAGGGTCTCCGCTATGCAGATAGCTAAAGGCTAGAAAAGGGGCCAGCCAACATACCTTGCAGCTATCCATGAGTTAGAACCTGACCTAAGAGTGAAGGCGAAGGTTCCTGACAGAGTGCAAGGGATCTTAGGTGACTTTTGTGACATTATGCCTGAGGAGCTGCCCAAGGGCTTACAGCCAAGGTGGGCTGTAGATCACAAGATCAAGCTGATTCCAGGAACAAGGCCACCTGCTAAAGCACCTTACCGGATGTCGCCTAAAGAGCTGGAGGAGTAGAGGAAACAACTCCAGGACTTGCTGGATTCTGGAAAAGTTCAACCCTCGAAGGCGCCCTTTGG
Organism: Sonneratia alba; assembly: GCA_900174645.1. Taxonomy (NCBI): domain Eukaryota; kingdom Viridiplantae; phylum Streptophyta; class Magnoliopsida; order Myrtales; family Lythraceae; genus Sonneratia; species Sonneratia alba. The sequence goes on along the minus strand of FWPY01000027.1, from coordinate 4,649,288 downwards.
AGCTCCAGTGCTGTTCCAAGAGAAGCAAGACGGCACGCTGTGGTTGTGCGTGGACTACCGCGGGTTGAACAAGGTAACCGTGAAGAACAAGTACCCCGTACCTTTGATTGCAGACTTGTTTGACTGGCTTAGCAGAGCCAAGTTCTTCACCAAGTTGGACTTGAGATCAAGATATTGGCAGGTTCGCATAGCGGAAGGCAATGAGCCAAAGACAACAATGGTGACTCGGTATGGGTCCTATGAGTTTAAGGTTATGCTATTTGGCTTAACCAATGCACCAACCACATTTTGTAATCTCATGAATGATGTGTTTCATGACATAATAGACAAATTTGTGGTTGTGTATCTCGATGATATTGTCATCTATAGCCGATCTCTAGAGGAACATCTTGGGCATTTACGTTTTGTGTTCTAGTGGTTAAGGGAATACCAGCTATACGTAAAGAAGGAGAAATGCGAGTTCTGCACCAAGGAAATCAACTTCCTTGGCCACGTGATTGGCGGGGGCATGGTGTGGATGGATCCCTGAAAGGTGCAAGCCATTAGGGAGTGGACTGCTCCCACCAAGGTGGGTGAGCTGCAGAGTTTCCTTGGTTTGGCAAACTACTACCGCAAGTTCATCAAGGGATACTCGAAGCTGGTATCCCTGCTCACCGATCTACTGCAGAAGGGCAGGCCGTGGGCTTGGGATGGGGCATGTGCGGATGCCTTCGAGAAGATCAAGTCCCGGATTGAGGCCAAGCCTGTCCTAAAGCTTTCGGACTTCGATAGGCCATTCGAAGTCCATACGGATGCCTCTGATCGTGCTGCAGGCGGAGTGTTGGTGCAGGATGGGCACCCAGTAGCATTTGAGAGCTAGAAGCTGAAGTCGGCCAAGCAACGCTACTCCGTGCACGAGAAGGAGATGTTGGCGGTTGTGCATTGCCTATGAGTGTGGCGGGTATACTTGCTGGGCACTTCTTTTGTAATTAAGATGGATAATGTTGCAAACACCTTCTTTAGGATGCAGAAGAAGCTGTCCCCAAGGCAGGCTCGGTGGCAGGAGTTCCTGGCCGAGTATGACTTCGAGTGGGAGCATAGGCCGGGGCACCACAACCAAGTTGCCGACGCTTTGAGCAGGAAGGCAGTAGAGACGATTGCTGCACTGACCCAGCTGGAATCTGACTTTGTGGGCAAACTGAAGGATCAAGCAAAGGAGGATCGGGTATACCAAAAGCTAGTCGCGCAAGTTCAAGATGGTACCGTGCGGAGGTACTAGCTTGAGGATGGCTTGCTATACGTGAAGGGTGGTCTCGTATTCGTCCCTAGTGGAGGACTGAGGACTCAGCTGTTGCATGAACATCATGATGCACAATGGGCTAGGCATCCTGGACAGGAAAGGATGCTAGCGCTGTTGACAGGATCCTACTTCTGGCCGAAGATGGAGAATGACGTGGAGCTTTATGTCAAGACGTGCCTTGTTTGTCAACAAGACAAGGCGGAACGGCGCATTCAGGCAGACTTGTTGCAGCCTTTGCCTATTCCAGAGAAACCATGGGTGTCAATTTCTATGGACTTCATCAGTGGCTTCCCTGAGGTTAAGGGTTTTGATGGAGTTATGGTTGTGGTAAGCAGGTTCTCGAAGTATGGGATCTTCAAGACTACCCCAAAGAATTGCTCTGCGGAAACGGCAGTAGAAGAGTTCTACCGCCACCTGGTCAAGCTATTTGGAATCCCGACAGACATTGTGAGTGATTCTGGACCCATCTCTTCAACATGATGGGGACGGAGCTAAAGTTCTCAATGGCCAACTGTTAGCCCCTTGAGGCTCGGACACGAACATGGCTGCCAGGCGGACCCTCGATGGCATGGCAGCTAGGGAAAGGATCGAGGGAAGAATGCCAAAGGATCAGTGGGATATATATAGGGCAAGGGCCAGGCTATGCGGGAAGGAGCACTCCCGCAAGACTCGGTCAAGGGAAGGAGAGCTGGACTTCCCAACCTCCCTAAAGACTCGGTTAGGGAGTGAGCTGGACGCCCTAACCACCCGGAAGACTTGCTCCCGAGCGAGGAAGGCGGACGCTAGGTGGCGGGCAATGCGGGCCTGAGCACTCCCGCAAGACCCGGTCAAGGGCAAGCGGGCTGGATGCTCTAACCTCCCGAAAGACCCGTTCAAAGGCAAGCTGGCAAGCAACAGGCGCGCGGGTTCTCCCGAAGACTCGCTAGGGAAGTCGCTCGCGGTCGAGCGACACTAATGTTCCATGCAACTGATCCAAGGCACGGGCGCGGTGCCCACGACCGAACTAAGTGCGGGTGGCACTTAGGCAGACCCGGTATACTTCCGTGGTGGAACGAGGGAGTCTCGGTCAAGGTGCTGACCGAGGACTGTGCTGGCAGTCGATCTTATCCCTAAGAATAAGGGATAAGGGTGGTTATGGAAGCTGAGGTGTTCCCTAGAAACTAGGGATGAGGATTCCCCACTTGCAAGTATAAATAGCCCCCGGGTCTCAAGGTCGAGGGGAGCAACTGGAGAGAGTTAAGAGGAAACACTCCTTCACAGAAGGTCGAGCAAAGGAAGGTCGGCAGTATTGTGACCAGTTCCCCCGAAGCCAAGTGTGAACTCCTGGAGCGAAGTTCACCTGTCCAAGTGAGGAGTGCAAGTGCCGGAGTACGAGGCATATACTTGGACGTGATTGTGCAAGGTCGTGTAAGGGTTTTGTGTGTTCTTGTAATTCGTGTTTGTGAATACAAGTGAGATTTCCCTTACCTTGCATTGTTCGATCTTGATCCTTGATTACTAAACCTCGCCAAGCTATTTCGCTGTGCGTGTTTGGGTTGGCTGAGAGTGTACGGGACACTGCTCAGCACCATCGCAGGAACGGAAAAATTTGGGTGAGTTCCGACCCCTGTGACAGCTGGTATCAGAGTCGTGTTCAAGCGGTGTGCGAGGATTGGAATAGCAAGTGACCGGTGACTTGTGGATGTCCCGGATGGATGCACTAAGAGATCGAATCACGGCTTTGGAAACGTCCCTCGGCAACATGTCTGGAGCCAACGGAACTGTGGCTGATGTTCTGGCAGCGCTAGTTCCAGATGTTGTTTGGTTGAAGGAGGAGGTGAGCATCCTCCGACGTGCGCTGGCTGCTGGAGTAGCCGAAGCAGAGGGATCTCGGGCTAAGGTAAAGATACCTGAACCCAAAGCCTTTACAGGCGCTAGGAGTTCCAAGGAACTCGAAAATTTCTTGTGGGACATCGAGCATTACTTCGAGGCAGGAAAAGTTCCAGTAGGGGAACAAGTCTCGATGGCAGTCATTTATTTGGCGGGCGATGGAAAACTCTGGTGGCGAACCCGTGAGCAGGACGCTGCGACTGGCGGGCGGCCACGCATCAGAGATTGGCCAACGCTGAAGAAGGAACTCAAGGAGCAGTTCCTTCCCACGAATACCTTGTACAATTGTGAATACAAGTGGAGTTTTTCCCTTTTGTATATTGCTCGTATTCGTGTGGTGTGATCGTGTGCCAGGTGACTTCGGAAAACCTCGGTTGTGAGTGAGGGCTAGTTGACAGGCGGAGCTGTCAACGCCTAGCGGGGTGCGAAAAATTTGTGTTCCACATCGGCCCCGTGACACTGTGGTTGATCAAGGCATTGCCCATCATCAACGACGGGCTGTCATCGTGGTCGAGCAAGGCATTGCCTGTGGTAGAGCAAGGCACTACCCGTGAGCATCTGAGCACACAGGTAGTGGTGGACCAAGGGTGGTCTCCGTGGTTGACCAAGCCGTCGCCCATGGTAGAGGAAGGCACAGCCCATGGAAGAGTGAGGCACAACTCATGGAAGTGCAAGGCATCGCCTGTGGAAGAGTGAGGCATAACCCTAGGTAAACCAAGGCATTGCCCCTGGTCGAGGAAGACATCACCCATGGTAGAGCAAGGCACAGCCTGTGGTTGACCATGGTAAAGCATAGCACTGCATGTGGTTGGCTAAGTGCTATTGCCGTCATCAATCAAGGCGTCACCCCATGATCGACCAACGTCTGTCACCATGGTCCAGCAAGGCATCGCCCAGGGTAGAGCAAGGCATTGCCCGTGAGTGAGCAAGCACATAGCCCCCGTGGTCAACAGAGGGCTGTCTCCATGGTCAACCAAGACATCGCCCATGGTAGAGCGATGCACAGCCCATGGTTGAGCAAGGCATTGCTTGTGGTAGAGTGAGGCAGTGCCTGTCAGTGACCGAGTGCACAGCTCATGGTCGACCAAAGGCTAATGCCATAGTCGACCAAGCCATTGCCTGTGGTAGAGGAAGGCACAGCTCTTGGTTGAGCAAGGCATCAGCCATGGTAGAGCAAGGCATAGCCGGTGCCCGACCAAAGGTGGTCGAGAGGCATCGCCCGTGGTTGACCTAGGCATAGCCTGTGGTTGAGTGAGGCATTGCCCATGGAAGAGATAGGCACTTCCCAGATCAACCAAGCCATCGCTTGCAGTGGAGCAAGGCACAGCCCATGGTCGACCAAGCCATCACCCGTGGTAGAGCAAGGTTTTGCCTGTGGTTGACTGAGGGCTATCTCTGTGGTCGACCGAGCCATCACCCATGGTAGAGCAAGGCACAACCCATGGTCAAACATGCCATTGCCTGTGTCAGGCACAGCCTGTGGTCGAGCAAGGCACCACCCATGGTCAAACAAGCCATCGCCCATGGTAGAGCCAGGCACAGCCCGTGGTCAAGCAAGCCATCGCCCGTGGTTGACCAATGGCTGTCTCTGCAGTTGTCCAAGGCATCACCCATGGTAGAGCAAGGCACAGCACATGGTCAACCAAGCCATTGCCCATGGTACAGCGAGGCACAGCCCATTGTCGAGCAAGGCAACAACCAAGGTAGAGCCAGCCACAGCACATGATCGAGTGGGGCATCGCCCATGGTAGAGAAAGGCATCGCCTGCAGTTGATCAAGTGCTGTCACCATGGCTGATGAAGGCGTCGCCCGTGTTAGAGCATGGCACTACCCATGAGTGACCGAGTGCACAACTCATGGTTGATCAAGGCATCAACTGTGATTGACCAAGGGCTACCGCCATGGTCGACCGTGGTGGAGCGACGCAGAGCCCGTGGTCAAACATGCCTTTGCCCCTGGTGGAGCCTCACATAGACCATGGTCGAGCAAGCCATCACCCGTGGTAGAGCAAGGCACTGCCTGTGGTAGAGCGAGGCATTACCCAAGGTTGAGCCAGGCACATCCTGTGAGCTACCGAGTGCACAGCCCATAGTCAACTGAGGGCTGTCTCCATGGTCGACCAAGCCATCGCCCATGGCAGTGGAAGGCATTGCCTGTGGTCAAACCGTGGGTACTCTTCATGGTCAACCAAGCCATCACCTTCATAGAGGAAGCACAGCCCGTGCTCCTCCGAGGGCTGTCTCTGGGATGACCAAGCCACTGCTATTGGTATAGCATGGCATAGCCTGTGGTCAAGCAAGGCATAGACTGTGGTCAAGCAAGGCATCACCCATTGTTGGGCAAGGCATAGCCCGGGGTGAAACATGCCATTGCCCTTGGAAGAGCAAGGCATCACCCGAGGTACAGCCAGGCAATGTGTGTGAGACACGAAGTGTACAGCCCATGGTCGACCAAGCCATGGCCCAGGGTAGAGCAAGGCACTGGCTGTGGTCAAGTGAGGCATTGCCCGTGCTAGAGCAAGGCACAGCATGTAGTCGAGTGAGGCATTGCCCATGGTAGAGTGAGGCACAACCCACGGTCCATTGCCCTTGGTAGAGAAAGGCATAGCCCATGGTCAAGCATGGCATCACCCGAGGTAGAGCCAGGCACTGCCCATGAGCTAGCGCACTGCCTGTGGTAAACTGAGGGCTGTCTCCATGGTCGACCAAGCCATCGCCTGTGGTAGTGTGAGGCACAGCCCATGGTAGAGAAAGGCAATGCCTGTTGTCAACCAAGGCATTGACTGTGGCAGAGCAAGGCATCACCCGTGGTACAGCAAGGAGCTGCCTGTGGTCGACCAAGGGCTGTCTCCATGGTTGACAAAGCCATCGCTCCTGGTAGAGCTAGGCACAGCCCATGGCCTAGTGAGACAAAGCCCATGGTCAACAGAGGGCTGCCTCCATGGTCGACCAAGCCATTGCCCATGATAGAGGAAGGCATAGCCTGTGGTCAAGCAAGGCATCACCCATGGCAGAGTGAGGCACTGCCCATGGTCGACCAAGGGCTGTCTCCATGGTTAAGCAAGCCTTTGCTCGTGGTAGAGCAAGGCACTGCCCATGGTCGAGCGAGACATTGCCCATGGAAGTGCTAGGCACTGCCCGTTCATGACTGAATGTACAGCCCGTGGTCGACCAATCCATTGCCTGTGGCTGAGCAAGGCATCACCTGTAGCAGAGCAAGGTGTAGCCCATGGTCGATCTAGGGCAGTCTCCATGGTCGAGCAAGGCATTGCCTGTGGTAGCATGAGGCACAGCCTGCGGTTGACCGAGGGCTGTCTCCATGCTTGACCAAGCCACTACCCATGGTAGATTGAGGCACAGCATGTGGTCTATCGAGGGCTGTCTCTGTGGTTGACCAAGCCATCACCCATGGTAGAGCAAGGCATTGCCCCTGTAAGAGCAAGGTGTAGCCCGAGATCAGCCAAGGGATGTCTCCATGGTTGACCAAGCCACCGCCCATGGTTGAGCATGGTGCAGCCAGTGGTCAATTGGGGGCCGTCTCCATGATCGACCAAGCCATCGCCTGTGGTAGAGCAAGGCATAGGCCATGGTCGACCAAGCCATCACCATGGTAGAATGAGGCATTGCCCACGGTCAACCAAGCGATCACCCGTGGTAGAGCCACGCACTGCCTGTGGTCTAGCAAGTCATCAACCGTGGTAGAGTGAGGCATAGCCCGTGGTCAACTGAGGGCTGTCTCCATTGTCGACCAAGCCATGGCCCATGGTAGAGCAAGGCACAAACCATGGTCGACCGACGGCTGTCTCTGTGGTCAAGCATGGCATTGCCTGTGGTAGGGCGAGGCACGGCTCGTGGTAGGGTGAGGTACAGCCCATGGTCAAGTGAGGCATCACCCATGGTAGAGTGAGGCACATGCAGTGGTCAACCGAGGGCTATCTCCCTGGTTGACCAAGCCCACACCCGTGGTAGAGTGAGGCACAGCCCATGGACAAGCAAGGCATCACCCGTGGTAGAGTGATGCACAGCCCTTGGTCATGTGAGGCGTCACCTGTGGTAGAGCTAGGCACTGCCAGTCAACTACAGAAAGTACAGCCCGTGGGCAACTGAGGGCTGTCTCCACGGTCGACCAAGTCTTTGCCCATGGTAGAGCAACGCACAGCCCATCATTGATCTTGGCATCGCCCGTGGTAGAGTGAGGCCCAGCCCATGATTGACCGAGCAAGGCATCGCATGTGGAAGAGCAAGGCATGGCCCTTGCTCGAGCGAGGCATCACCCATGGTAGAGCCAGGCACTGCCTGTGGCCTGGCATGGCATTGCCTGTGGTCGACCAACGGCTGTCTCCATGGTCAACCAAGGGATTGCCTGTGGTAGAGCAAGGTGCTGCCAGTGGTTGACCAAGGGCTGTCTACGTGGTCGACCAAGCCAACACTCGTGGTAGAGTGAGGCACAGCCCATGCTCAAGCAAGGCATTGCCCATCAGTGACCAAGTGCACAGTCCATGGTTGACCGTGGGCTGTCTTCATTGTCGACCAAGCCATTGCTCGTGGTAGAGCAGGGCACAGCCTGTGGTTGAGCAAGGCATCGCTTGTGGAAGAGCTAGGCACTACCCATCAACAACTGAGCATATAGCCTGTGGTCAGCTGAGGGCTGTCTCCATGGTTGGCCAAGACATCACCCATGGTAGAGCATGGCACAGCCTGTGGTCGAGCAAGGCATCACCTGTGGTAGAGTGAGGCACAGCCCGTGGTTGACCGAGGGCTGTCTTCGTGGTCAAGCAAAGCATTGCCTGGTAGAGTGAGGCACAGCCTGTTGTTGAGCAAGGCATTGCCCATGGAAGAGCTAGGCACTAATGTCAGCAACCCAGGGCACAGCCCGTGGTCAACCTAGCCATCGCCCATGGTAGAGCAAGGCATAGCCCATGGTCTAGCTAGGCATCACCCTGGGTAGAGCGAGGTGCTGCCCATGGTAGATCGAAGGTGATCTCCAGGGTTGACCAAGCCATCGCCTGTGGCAGAGCAAGGCATTGCCCTAAGGACTGAGTGCATTGCAGCCCGTGGTCAACGGGGGGCCGTCTCTATGGTCAACCAAGCCATCACCCATTGGTAGAGCAAGCCATAGCCGTGGTTGACCAGGGGCTATCCCTGTGGTCGACAGCCAATGCCTGTGCTACAGCAAGGCGTAGAACCTGTCATCCAAGGGCTGTCTCTGTGGTCAACCCAGGGTTGTCTGTAGTGTCGACCATGCCACCACTCTTGGTATAGCATGGCACAACCTGTGGTCAAGCAAGGCCTCACCCATGGTTGGGAAAGGCAAAGCCTGTGGTCAAAGTGTAAGGTCCTTAGGGCCCCTTGGAAGAGCAAGGCACAGCCTGTGGTCTAGTGTTAGCCCCTTGATGCTCGGACATGAACATGGCTGCCAGGCGGACCCTCGATGGCATGGCAGCTAGAGAAAGGATCGAGGGAAGACTGCCTAAACGATCAGTTGGAACAAAAGGGCGAGATGCCAAGCTATATATAGGGCGAGTTGCTAGGCGATGCGGGAAGGGATGAGCTGGAATTCCTATCCAACCGCAAGGCTCGGTCAAGGACGACTTGGAAGCCTTATCCTCCCGCAAGACTCGGTCAAGGGGACTTGGAAGCCCTATCCCCGCAAGACTCGGTCCCGGGCGAGCAAGGCGGAGGGCAAGCTGGCAGGCAACGGGCACACGGCTGCTCCCGAAGACTTGCTAGGGAAGTCGCTCACGGTTGAGCGATGCTAATGTTCCATGCAACTGATCCAAGGCAAGGGCGCGGTGCCCATGACTGAACTGAGTGTGGGTGGCACTCAGTCAGGCCCGATATACTCCGGTCGTGGAAATGATGGAGTCTCGGTCAAGGAGCTGACCGAGGACTGTGCTGGCAAGCAGTCAGCCTTATCCAACTGCAATCCCTAAGAATAAGGGATAATGGTGGTTATGGAAGCTGAGGTGTCCCCTAGAAACTAGGGACAGCGGTTGCCACCTGCAAGGATAAATAGCCCCCGGGTCTCAAGGTCGAGGGGAGCAACTGGAGAGAGTCGAGAGGAAACACTCCATCACAAAAGGTCGAGCAAAGGAAGGCCGGTGGTATTGTGACCAGTTCTCCCAAAGCCAAGCGTGAACTCCTGGAGCGAAGTTCACCCGTCCAAGGGAGGAGTGCAAGTGCCAGAGCCACGAGGCATATACTTGGGCGTGACCGTGCAAGGTCGTGTAAAGGTTTTGCGTGTTCTTGTAATTCGAGTTTGTGAATACAAGTGAGATTTCCCTTACTTTGCATTGCTTGATCCCGATCCTTGATTGCTAAACCTCGCCAAGCTATTTCGCTGTGCGTGTTTGGGTTGGCTGAGAGTGTACAGGACACTGCTCAGCACCATCGCAGGAATGGAAAAATTTGGGTGAGTTCTGACCCCTGTGACAGCTGGTATCAGAGCCGCGTTCAAGCGGTGTGCGAGGATTGGAATAGCAAGTGAGCGGTGACTTGTGGATGTCCCGCATGGATGCGTTAAGGGATCGAGTAGCGGCTTTGGAAATGTCCCTCGGCAACATGTCTAGAGCCAACGGAACTGTGGCAGATGTTCTGGCAGTGCTAGTTCCAGATGTTGTCCGGTTGAAGGAGGAGGTGAGCGTCCTCCGACGTGCGCTGGCTGCTGGAGTAGCCGAAGCAGAGGGATCTCGGGCTAAGGTAAAGATACCTGAACCCAAAGCCTTTACAGGCGCTAGGAGTTCCAAGGAACTCGAAAATTTCTTGTGGGACATCGAGCATTACTTCGAGGCAAGGAAAAGTTCCAGAAGGGGAACAAGTCTCGATGGCAGTCATGTACTTGGCGGGCGATGCAAAACTCTGGTGGCGAACCCATGAGCAAGACTCTGCGACCGGCGGGCGGCCACGCATCAGAGATTGGCCAATGCTGAAGAAGGAACTCAAGGAGCAGTTCCTTCCCACGAATACCTCGTGGGCTGCTCAGGATGCATTGTGCAACCTCAGGCAGACGGGTACGGTACGTGACTATGTTAAGGAATTTAGTTCCTTATTGCTTGACGTCACAGAGATGTCCGAGTTGGACAAGTTGTTCAACTTTATGCGGGGTCTTCAATCGTGGGCTCAACTTGAGCTGCGAAGGCAAGGAGTCCAAGACCTCCAGAACGCAATGGCAAAGGTGGATGCCTTGATTGACATCCGTGTATCAAAGAGTGACCAGAAGGGGAAACAGGCCGAGAAGTCGAAGGACAAGGCAGCCAAGCCTAGCAAGGGTGCGGCAAAGCCGAGAAAGGGAAGTCGCACAAGGGAGACAAGGGGAAGGGGAAGGCGACGGAGGGTTCGTCCCTTAAGGACCCCAAGACCCACCCGGGGTGCTTCATCTGCAACGGCCCCCATCGTGCTCGAGATTGCCCGAAGAGGGAGAAGCTGTCAGCCTTGGTGAATAGGACCGACTCCGACTCCGATGACGAGCAAACAAGAGTGGCACCTCTCCAAATTCTTGGTGCCATCCGATCGAGAAGGAAGGCGCAGGAGCAGGGACTGATGTATATACCGATGACCCTGAACACCAAGGAAGTGGCGGCAATGGTGGAGACTGGCGCAACGCACAACTTCGTGTCGGATCGTGTTGTGCAAGCTTATGGATTGCGGATCCAGAAGCAGGCCAGCCGCATCAAAGCTGTCAACTCCCAAAGTAGGCCGGTACTTGGGATGGCCAAAGGCGTGCCGGTCCAGATTGATGATTGGTCAGGGGCCATTGACGTCATGATCATCCCCATGGACGATTTTGACGTAATACTCGGTAACAACTTTCTCATGAAAGCTTGTGTTTCAGTCATGCCACATGTGTCTGGTTTGTTCATCTCAGACCCGAAGAAGCCTTGCTTTGTTCGGGGAGTTAAGGGCCTTAACCATGTGGAGGACATAAGGACCGAAAGGGTCTCGGCTATGCAAATAGCCAAAGGCTGGAAGAGGGGCCAGCCAACATACCTTGCAGCGATCCATGAGTCAGAGCCCGAGCGGGGCAAGAATGCGGACGTTCCTGACGTGGTGCAAGGAATTCTAGGCGACTTTTGTGACGTTATGCCTGAGGAGCTGCCCAAAGGCTTACCGCCAAGGCAGGCGGTAGATCACAAGATCGAGTTGATTCCGGGGACAAGGCCACCAGCTAAAGCTCCTTACCGGATGTCGCCTAAAGAACTGGAGGAGTTACGGAAACAACTCCAGGACTTGCTGGAATCGGGGAAAGTTCAACCTTCCAAGGCACCCTTTGGAGCGCCAGTGCTGTTCCAGGAGAAGCAAGATGGCATGTTGCGGTTGTGCGTGGACTATCGTGGGTTGAACAAGGTCACCGTGAAGAACAAGTATCCCGTGCCATTGATTGCAGACTTGTTCGATCGGCTCAGTGGAGCTGAATTCTTCACCAAGTTGGACCTAAGATCGGGATATTGGCAAGTTCGCATAGCAGAGGGCGACATGCCAAAGACGACAATGGTGACTCGGTATGGGTCATATGAGTTTAAGGTTATGCCGTTTGGCCTAACCAATGCACCAGCCACATTTTGCAATCTCATGAATGATGTGTTTCATGATGTTATAGACAAGTTTGTGGTTGTGTATCTCGATGACATTGTCATCTATAGCCGGTCTCTAGAGGACCATCTTGGGCATTTACGTTTTGTGTTCCAGCAGCTAAGGGAACACCGGTTATACATAAAGAAGGAGAAGTGCGAGTTCTGCACCAAGGAAATCAACTTCCTTGGACACGTCATTGGCGGGGGCACGGTGAAGATGGATCCCCGAAAGGTGCAAGCCATTAGGGAGTGGACGGCTCCCACCAAGGTGGGCGATCTGCGGAGTTTCCTCGGGTTGGCAAACTACTACCGCAAGTTCATCAAGGGATACTCGAAGCTGGTATCCCCACTCACCGATCTACTGCAGAAGGGCAAACCATGGACTTGGGATGTGGCGTGTGCGGACGCCTTCGAGAAGATCAAGTCCCGGATTGTGGCCGAACCTGTGCTGAAGCTTCCGGACTTCGATAGGTCGTTCGAAGTCCATACGGATGCTTCGGATCATGCTGCAAGCGGAGTGTTGGTGCAGGATGGGCACCCAGTAGCGTTCGAGAGTTGGAAGTTGAAGCCGGCTGAACAACGCTACTCCGCGCACGAGAAGGAAATGTTGGCGGTTGTGCATTGCCTACGGGCATGGCGGGTATACTTACTTGGCACTTCTTTTGTGATCAAAATGAATAATGTTGCAAACACTTTCTTCAAGACGCAGAAGAAGTTGTCCCCAAGGCAAGCCCGGTGGCAAGAGTTCCTGGCTGAGTATGACTTCGAGTGGGAGCATAGGCCGGGGCGCCACAACCAAGTGGTCGACGCTTTGAGCAGGAAGGCAATAGAGATGATTGCTACACTGACCCAGTTGGAGTCCACCTTCGTAGGCAAACTGAAGGATCAGGAGAAGGAGGACCGGGTATACCAAAAGTTGGTCGCGCAAGTTCAAGATGGTACCGTGCGGAGGTACTGGCTTGAGGATGGCTTGCTATACGCGAAGGGTGGTCGCGTTTTCGTCCCCAGTGGAGGGTTGAGGACTCAGCTGTTGCGTGAGCATCATGACGCGCAATGGGCTGGGCATCCTAGACGGGAAAGGATGCTTGCGCTGTTGGCATGCTCCTACTTCTGGCCGAAGATGGAGAATGACGTTGGGCTTTACGTCAAGACTTGCCTTGTTTGCCAACAAGACAAGGCGGAACGGCGCATTGAGGCGGGCTTGTTGCAGCCTTTGCCTATTCCAGAGAAACCTTGGGTATCGGTTTCTATGGACTTCATCAGTGGCTTCCCTGAGGTTAAGGGTTTTGATGGAGTTATGGTTGTGGTAGATAGGTTCTCGAAGTATGGGATCTTCAGGCCTACCCCAAAGAATTGCTCTACGGAAACGGCGGCAGAAGAGTTCTACCACCACTTGGTCAAGCTATTTGGGATCCCGACGGACATTGTGAGTGATCGAGATGCACGGTTCACCGGGAGATTTTGGACCCATCTCTTCAATATGATGGGGACGGAGCTAAAGTTCTCAACAGCCAACCACCCGCAGACGGATGGACAAACGGAGAGGATGAACCAGCTGCTGGAAGAGTACCTACGACACTATGTCACTGCCAGTCAGCGGAATTGGCTGGAACTGTTGGACACGGCGCAGTTTTGTTACAACTTGCACCGTTCCTCAGCCATTGGGTTCAGCCCGTTTGAGCTCGCTTTGGGCTATCAACCATTGACCCCTTCCGAAGTGGCCCTACAAAAGAAGGAAGGACCATGTCCTGCTGCATACAGTTTTGCCCGGAATAAGCAGGAAATGCTCAAGGAAGCACAGGACAGCCTTGCCAAAGTTGTCCGCCGCATGAAGAAGTATGCGGATCAGGGGCGTCGACCGCTAGAATTTCAGGTCGGTGACAAGGTCATGCTGAAATTGACGCCCCAAATTTGGAAGAAAGTGACGAGCAAGAGATGGCACAAGGGCCTCATTCAGCGGTATGATGGACCATTCGAGGTGGTGAAGCGAGTTGGAGCAGTGGCTTATCGCTTAGCACTACCCGAGAGGATGAAGATTCATTCAACTTTCCATGTCAGCTTCCTAAAGCCCTACCATGAGGATGTGGATGCGGACTGCGTTAGGGCAAGACATGCTCCATTGAATGTGCGCACGGAATTGGAAAGGGAGGTTGACCACGTGCTGGACCGACGGGTGTTGGGATACAGCAAGAAGAACCGGAGAACGGAGTACCTGGTTCTATGGAAAGGGTTGCCAATGTCGGAAGCGAGTTGGGAAAAGGAGGCAACACTCTGGCAGTTCGAGGACAAGATCCAGGAGTACCTCCACTCTATTCCGACGAGGGCGTCGGCTTCCTCAAGTGGGGGAGGTTTGTTAGCCCCTTGATGCTCGGACACGAACATGGCTGCCAGGCGGACCCTCGATGGCATGGCAGCTAGAGAAAGGATCAAGGGAAGACTGCTAAACGATCAGTTGGAACAAAAGGGCGAGATTCCAAGCTATATATAGGGCGAGTTGCCAGGCGATGCGGGAAGGGATGAGCTGGAATTCCTATCCAACCGCAAGGCTCGGTCAAGGACGACTTGGAAGCCTTATCCTCCCGCAAGACTCGGTCAAGGATGACTTGGAAGCCTTATCCTCCCGCAAGACTCGGTCAAGGACGACTTGGAAGCCTTATCCTACCGAGATACTTGCTCCCGGGCGAGCAAGGCGGAGGGCAAGCTGGCAGGCAACGGGCACACGGCTGCTCCCGAAGACTCGCTAGGGAAGTCGCTCATAGTTGAGCGACGCTAATGTTCCATGCAACTGATCCAAGGCAAGGGCGCGGTGCCCATGACCGAACTGAGTGCGGGTGGCACTCAGTCAGGCCCGATATACTCCGGTCGTGGAATGATGGAGTCTCGGTCAAGGAGCTGACCGAGGACTGTGCTGGCAAGCAGTCAGCCTTATCCAACTGCAATCCCTAAGAATAAGGGATAAGGGTGGTTATGGAAGCTGAGGTGTCCCCTAGAAACTAGGGACAGTGGTTGCCACCTGCAAGGATAAATAGCCCCCGGGTCTCAAGGTCGAGGGGAGCAACTGGAGAGAGTCGAGAGGAAACACTCCATCACAGAAGGTCGAGCAAAGGAAGGCTGGCGGTATTGTGACCAGTTCTCCCAAAGCCAAGCGTGAACTCCTGGAGCGAAGTTCACCCGTCCAAGGGAGGAGTGCAAGTGCCAGAGCCATGAGGCATATACTTGGGCGTGACCGTGCAAGGTCGTGTAAGGGTTTTGCGTGTTCTTGTAATTCGAGTTTGTGAATACAAGTGAGATTTCCCTTACTTTGCATTGCTTGATCCCGATCCTTGATTGCTAAACCTCGCCAAGCTATTTCGCTGTGCGTGTTTGGGTTGGCTGAGAGTGTACAGGACACTGCTCAGCACCATCATAGGAATGGAAAATTTTGGGTGAGTTCCGACCCCTGTGACATCTAGCATGGCATCGCCCTTGGTAGAGTGAGGCACAGGCCATGGTCAAGCAGGGCTTTGCCCACGGTTGACCAAGCAATGTTGCCATGGCCAATCAAAGCGTTGCCCCTGGTATAGCATGGTACTGCTCGTGAGCGACCAAGTGCACAGCCCATGGTCAATCAAGGCATCAACCATGATCGACCATGGGTTGTCGCCAGGGTCAACCAAGGCATCAACCATGCTGGGGCAAGGCATTGCTCGTGAGTGACTAAGTGCGCAGCCCATGGTCAATGGAGGGCTGTGTCCATGGTCGACCAAGCCATCGCCCATGGTAGAGCAAGGCACAGCCAGTGGTTGACTGAAGGCTGTCTCCATGGTTGACCAAGCCAACGCCTGTGGTAGAGCAAGGCACAGCTAGGGGACGTCCGAGGGCTGTCTCCATGGTCGACCAAGCCATCACCCGTGGCAGACCAAGGCATTGCCAGTGGTCGACTGAGGGCTGTCTCTGTGGTCTACTGAGCCACCACTCTTGCTATAGCATGGCATAGGCCGTGATCAAGCAAGTCATTGCCCGTAGTCGAGCAAGGCATAGCCCGTGGTTGGGCAAGGCATAGCCCATGGTCAAACATGCCATTGCCTTGGAAGACCAAGGCACAACCCATGGTCGAGCAAGGCATCACCATTGGTAGAGCAAGGTGCAGCCTATGGTTGAGCAAGACATCACCTGAGGTATTGCCAGGCACTGCCCGTGAGAGACTGAGCCTACAACCGGTGGTGGACCTACGTACAGTGAGGCATAGCCCATGGTCAACCAAGCCATGGCCTGAGATAGAGCAAGGCACTAGCTGTGGTCAAGCAAGGCATCGCCTGTGCTAGAACGAGGCACAACATGTGGTCGAGTGAGGCATCGCCCATGGTAGAGTGAGGCATTGCCCATGGTCAAATATGCCATTGCCCTCGGTAGAGCAAGGTACAGCCGGTGGTCGAGCAAGGCATCACCCATGTAGAGCAAGGCACAGCTCAGGGTCTACAAAGGCATTGCCAAAGGTAGAACCAGGCACTACCCATGAGCTACCGTGCTTGCAGCTCAAGGTCAACTGAGGGTTGTCTCTGTGGTTGACCAAGCCATCACCCGTGGTAGAGTGAGGTACAGCCCATGGTCAAGCATGCCTTTGCCCTAGGTAGAGTCTGACACAGCCTATGGTCAAACAAGGCATTGCCTGTGGTAGAGCAAGGCACAGCCTGTGGTTCAGCAAGGCATCGCCCAAGGTAGAGCCAGGCACTGCCCGTGAGCGACCAGGTCCACCACCCATGGTCAACCGAGCGCTGTCTCTGTGCTAGAGCAGGCCATCGCCCATGGTAGAGTAAGGCACAGCCCGTGGTTGAGCAAGCCCACACCTGTGGAATAGCACAGCACATCCTTTGGTCAAGCAAGGCATCGCCTGTGGTAGTGGGAGGCACAACCCATGGTCGAACATGCCATTGCTCATAGTGTAGCTAGGCACAGCCGTGATCGAGCAACGCATCACCTATGGTAGAGTGAGCCACCGCCCATGGTCGAACAATCCATTACCCGTGGAAGAGCCAAGCACAGCTTGTGGTCAAGCAGGGTATCACCTGTGGTAGAGCAAGCCATCACCCATGGGAGAGCGAGGCACAGCTGGTGGTCTACTGAGGGCTGTCTCCATGGTTAACCAAGCCATCTCCCTTGGTAGATCAAGGCACAGCTGGTGGTGGAGCAAGGCATTGCCTATGGTAGAGCTAGGCACAGCCTGTGGTTGAGCAAGCCATCACCCGTGGGAGAGGGAGGCACAAGGCATTGCCCATGGTCAACCGAGGGCTGTTTCCATGGTTGACCAAGGCATCACCCATGGTTGGGAAAGGCACAGCCCGTGGTCGAGCGAGACATGGTCCATGGCTAACCGAGGGTAGTCTCTGTGGTCTACCAAGCCATCGCCTGTGGAAGAGTGAGGCAGAGCCCATGGTCAAGCAAGGCATCGCCCATGGTAGAGCGAGGAGCAGCCCATGGTCGACTGAGTGCTATTGCTGTGGTCGACCAACCCATCACCCAAGGTAGAGCGAAGCACAACCCATGGTGGAGTAAGGCATCGCCCATGGTAGAGCAGGGCACAGCCTGTGGTCAACCAAGCCATCACTCGTGGCAGAGCAAGGCACTGCCCATGGTTGACCAAGCACTGTTGCTATGGTCGATCCTGGCGTGACCCCATGATCAATGAAGTGCTGTCACCATGGTTGAGCAAGGCATTGCCCCTGGTAGAGCAAGGCACTGCCGGTGAGCGACCAAGTGCACAGCCCATGGTTGATCAAGGCATCGCTCATTATCAACAAAGGGGTGTCATCATGGTTGAGTAAGGCATCGCCCATGGTAGAGCAAGGCACAGCCCGTGGTCAAGCAAGGCACAGACCATGGTCAACCAAGGCATCGCCCATCATAGAGTAAGGCACTGCCCGTGATTAACCAAGCACTGTCACCGTGGTCGAGCAAGGTGTCAACCCATGATAGATGAGGGGATGTCACCGTGGTTGACCAAGCCATGGCCTGTGGTAGAACAAGCCACAGGCCATGGTCGAGCAAGGCACAGACCGTGGTGTACCAAGGCATTGCCCATGGTAGAGCCAGGCACTACCCATGAGCGACTGAGCGCACAACCCATGGTCAACCAAGGCACTGCCCGTGAGTGACCGAGCACACAGCCTATGGTCGATTGAGGGTTGTCTCCGTCATCAACTGGGGGCTGTCTCCGTGATCAACCAAGACATCACCCGTGGTAGAGTGAGGCATAGCCTGTGGTTGGGCAAGGCATCACCCTTGGTAGAGCGAGGCACAACCTGTGGTTGACCGATGGTTGTCTCTGTTGTCGACCAAGCCATCGCCCATGGTCAACCAAGCCATGGCTTGTGGTCAACCAAGGCACAAACCATGGTCAAGCAAGGCATCACCTGTGGTAGAGCCAGGCACAACCCATGGTCGAGCAATGCATCACCTGTGGTAGAGTCAGGCACAACCCATGGTCAAGCAATGCATTGCCCTTGGTAGAGCGAGTCACAGCCCGTGGTCAACCAAGCCATGGCTTGTGGTCAACCAAGGCACAAACCATGGTCAAGCAAGGCACAGACTGTGCTCTACCAAGGCATCACCCATGGTAGAGCAAGGCATTGCCTGTGGTTGACCAAGCACTGTCACTGTGGACAATCAGGGCAACTCCCCATGATCAACGAAGGGCTGTCACTGAGGTTGACCAAGGCATGCCCATGGTAGAGCAAGGCACTGCCCATGAGTGACAGAGTGCACAGTCCATGGTCAACCAAGGCACAGCCTGTGAGTGGCCGAGTGCACAGCCTGTGGTCGACCAAGGGCTATCTCCGTGGTCAACAAACCATTGCTCATGGTTGAGGGAGGCACAGCCCTCAGTTGAGGAAGGCGTCGCCGGTGGTAGAGCAAGGCACTGCCCATCAGCAACCAAGTGCATAGACCATGGTCAATCAAGGACAGTCTCCGTAGTCAACCAAGCCATCACCAGTGGCAGAGCCAGGCACAGCCTGTGGTCAGCCAAGGGCTGTTTCTGTGGCCGACCATGCCATCGCCCATGGAAGAGCAAGGCACAGCCCATGGTCTAGCAAGACATCGCCCATGGTAGAGCAAGGCACAGCCTGTGGTCAACCAAGGTGTCGCCCATGGTAGAGTAAGGCATTGCCCATGGTCAACTTAGCGCTATTGCCATGGTCGATCAGGGCATCACCCTAAAAGCAACCAAGGGCTATCTCTGTGGTAGAGCAAGGCACTGCCTATCAGCAACCAAGTGCACAACCAATGGTCGATCTTGGCATTGCTGGTCATTGACCAAGGGCTGTCTCGGTGACAGTGCAAGGCACTGCCCGTCAGCAACCTCGCACACAGCTTGTGGTCTACCAAACCGTTGCCCATGGCAGAGCAATGCACTGCCTGTGGTTGAGCAAGGCATCACCTGGGTTAGAGTGAGGCACAGCCCATGGTCAACCGAGGGCTGTCTCCGTGGCTGATGAAAACATTGCCCGTGGTAGAGCATGGCACAGCTTGTGGTGGAATGAGGCATCACCAGTGGTCAAGTGAGACACAGCACATGGCTGACCAAGGGCAGTCTCTGTGGTTGACCAAGCCATCGCCTGTGGTAGAGCAAGGCACAGCCCATGGTCAAGCCAGAGATTGCCCATGGTTGAGCGAGGTGCAGCCCATGGTCAACTGAGGGCTGTCTCAGTGGTTGACCAAGGCATCACCCGTGGAAGAGCAAGGCACTGCCCATGAGCGACTGAGTGCACAACCTGTGGTCAACCAAGGGACAGCCCATGAGCAACCAAGTGCACAGCCAGTGGTCGACTGAGGGGTATCTCCATGGTCAAGCCACCACCCGGGTTGCACAAGGCACAGTCTGTGGCCGAGCATCGCTTGTGGTGGAGCGAGGCACAGGCCGTGGTTGACCAAGGGCTGTCTCTGTGGTTGACCAAGCCATCAACTGCCGCAGAGCTAGGCACCGCCCGTGGTCGACCAAGACATCACCTGTGGTAGAGTGAGCCATAGCTCGTGGTCAAGCAGGGCATCACCCTTGGTAGAGCAAGGCACAGCCCGTGGTTGACCAAGGCATCACCCATGGTAGAGCAAGGCACAACCCATGGTTGACCGAGGACTGTGTCGGTGGTCGACCAAGCCATTGCCTGTGGTAAATTAAGGCACAGCTCATGGTCGAGCAAGGCATCGCCCATGGTAGAGGGAGTCGCAGCCCGTGGTTGACTGAGGGCTGTCTCCGTGGTTGACCAAATCATCACCCATGGTAGAGGGCGGCACAGCCCGTGGTCGAGCAAGGCACCGCCCATCAGCAACTGAGTGAACAGACTGTGGTCGACTGAGGGCAGCCATAACCAGTGGTAGAGCCAGGCAGAGCCCATGGTTGAGCAAGACAACACCCATGGTTGAGTGAGGCACAGCCCATCATCAGCTGAGGTCTGTCTCCATGGTCGACCATGCCATCGCCCATGGAAGAGCAAGGCACAACCCATGCTCTAGCAAGGCATTGCCCATGGTAAAGCAAAGCACAGCCTGTTGTCGACTGAGGGCTGTTCCTGTTGTCGACCAAGCCATTCCCTATGGTGGAACAAGGCACAACCAGTGATAGTCCAAAGCACATCCCATGGTTGACAAAGCTAAAGCCTGTGGTAAGGGCAAGGCACAGCCCCTGGTCAAGCAGGGCATTGCCTTTGGTACAGCGAAGCACAGCTGAGGTCAAGCAAGGCATCGCCCGTGCTAGCGCAAGGCACATCCCGTGGTCGACCAAGCCATGGCCCATTGTAGAGCAATGCACAGCCCATGGTCAAGCAAGGCATCACCCATGGTAGAGCAAGGCACAGCCGGTGGTCAAGCAAGGCATCACACGTGGTTGACCAAGACATGGACCATGGTAGAGCAAGGCACAGCCCATGGTCAAGCAAGGCACAATCTGTGTTCAACCAAGGCATCGCCCATGGTAGAGTATGTCACTGCCCATGGTTGATGTAGCACTATCACCTGTGGTTGACCTAGCACAGCCTGTGGTCAGCCTAGCATCGTTGCTGTGGCAGAGCAAGGCACTACGCATGAGCAACTGAGTGCACAACCCATGGTCAATCAAGGTATCGCCCATCATCAACCAAGGGCTGTTGCCTTGGTCGAGCAAGGCATCACACGTGGTAGAGCAAAGCACTGCCCATCAGCGACCATGTGCACAGCCCATGGTAGACCAAGGGCTGTCTCCATCGTCGACCAAGCCATCGCCTATGGTAGAGCAAGGCACTGCTCGTGGTTGAGCAAGGCATCACTCAGGGTAGAGCAAGGCACAGCCTTAGTTGACCGAGGGC
The DNA here is from genome assembly GCA_900174645.1 of Sonneratia alba. Lineage (NCBI taxonomy): Eukaryota > Viridiplantae > Streptophyta > Magnoliopsida > Myrtales > Lythraceae > Sonneratia > Sonneratia alba. The sequence goes on along the minus strand of FWPY01000027.1, from coordinate 4,628,257 downwards.
TGTCTCATTGGCCAACCAAGCCATTGCCCGTGATAGAGCAAGGCACAGCCCGTGGTCAACCGAGGGCTTTCTCCATGGCCAACCAAGTCATTGCCCATTGTAGAGCAAGGCACAGCCCGTGGTGGAGGAAGGCATTGCTCGTGGTAGAGCAAGGAACAGCCCTTGGTCAACCAAGGCATCACTCGTGGTAGAGCAAGGCACTGCCCGTGGTTGACCCCAAATGCTGTCGCCGTGGTCGATCAAGGCGTCACCCCATGATTGACAAAGGGCTGTCATCATGGTTGAGCAAGGCAGTACCCATGAGCTACTGAGCACACAACTCATGGTCGACTGAGGGATGTCTCTGAGGTCGACCAAGCCATCGCCCATGGTAGAGTGAGGCACAGCCAGTGGTAGAGCAAGGCATCACCCGTCAAAGAGGCATGGTCGACTAGGGCATTGCCCTAGGTTGAGCAAGGCATCACCTGTGGTTGAGCAAGGCACTGCCCATGGTCAACCAAAGCATTGCCTGTGGTAGAGCAACGCACTGCCCATAGTCAAACAAGCACTGTCAACATCATTGATCAAGGTGTCTCCCCATGAACAACCAAGGGCTGTCACAGTGGTCGAGCAAGGCATTGCCCATGGGAGGGCAAGGCACTGCTCACGAGTGACACAGCACATAGCTCGTGGTCAATTGACGGCTGTCTCCATTGTCAAGCAAGGCAGCACCCATGGTGGAGCAAGGCACAGCCTGTGGTCAAACACTGCAATGCCCATGGTAGAGCAAGGCAAATCCCGTGGTTGAGCAAGGCACAGACCGTGGTCTACCAAGGCATCGCCCATGGTAGAGCAAGGCACTGCCCGTGATCGACCAAGCACTATTGACGTGGTTGATCTGGGCAACTCCCCCTGATCGACCAAGGGCTATTGCCATGGTTGACTGAGGGCTATCTCCAGAGTCGACCAAGCCATTGCCCCTGGTAGAGTGAGGCATAGCCAGTGGTCGAGCCAGGCATCGCCTGTGGTATGGCAAGGCACATCCTGTGGTCGACCAAGCTATAGCCTGAGCTAGAGCGAGGCACAGCCCACTGTCAAGCTAGGCAATGCCTGTGGTAGAGCAAGGCACAGCATGTGGTCGAGCAAGGCATCACCATAGGTAGAGCAAGGCACAGCCCATGGTTGACTGAGGGCTGTTTCCATGGTCCACCAAGACATCACCCATGGTAGAACGAGGCACTACCCATCAGCGACCAAGTGCACGAACCATGGTAGACTGATGGCTGTCTCCGTAGTTGACCAAGCCATCACCCGTGGTTGAGCAAGTCATCGCCCTTGGTAGATCATGGCACAACCCATGGTTGACCGAGGGCTACCTCTGTGGTTGACCAAGCCGTCTCCCATGGTAGACTGAGGCATAGTCGGTGGTAGGGCAAGGCACATCCCATGGTCAATGAAGCCATAGACCATGGTGGAGAGAGGCACAACCTATGGTCGAGCAAGGGATTGCCCGTGGAAGGGCAAGGCATCACCCTTGGTACAGTGAGGCACAGCCATAGTCGAGTAAGGCTTCGCCCATGGTAGAGCACGGCACATCCCATGGTCGAGCAAGGCATCGCCCGTGGTAGAGCATGGCCCAGCCCGTGGTAGAGCATGGCCCAGCCCATGGCCAAGCGAGGCATAGACTGTGGTCGACCAAGCCATGGCCTATGGTAAAGGCAGGGCCTGTGGTTGAGCAAGGCACTGGCCGTGGTCGACTATGGCATCACCCATGGTAGAGTAATGCACTGCCCATGGTCAGCCTAGCACTGTTGCTGAGGTCAATCAGGGGATCACCCCATCATCGACCAAGGGCTGTTGGCGTGGTAGAGTGAGGCACTGCCCATGAGCAACCGAGTGCTCAAACCATGGTCGATCAATGGATTGCCCATCATTGACAAAGGGTTGTTGCCTTGGTTGAGCAATGCATTCAACGTGGTAGTGCAAGGCACTGCCCGTCAGCGACTGCGTGCACATCCCAGGGTCAACCAATGGCTATCTCTGTGGTAGAGCAAGGCACAGCCCATGGTCAGGCAAGGCATCACCCTTGGTAGAGTGAGGCACAGCTCATGGTCAACCGAGGGCTGTCTTTGTGGCTGACCAGGCCATCGCTGGGGGTAGAGCAAGGCACTGCCCATGGTTGAGCAAGGCATCCCCCATGGTAGAGCAAGGCACAGCCCGTGGTCCACCGAGGGCTGTCTTCATGGTCAACCAAGCCATTGTCCATGATAGAGCAAGGCATAGTCTCCATGGTCGAGCAACACATCGCCCATGGTAAAGTGAGGCGCAGCCTGTGCCCAACTGAGGGTAGCCTCCATGGTCGACCAAGCCATCGCCCATGGTAGGGCAAGGCACAGCCAGTGGTCGAGTAAGGCATCGCCCGTGGTAGAGTGAGGCACAGCCAGTGGTAGACTGAGGGCTGCCTTTGTGGTGACCAAGCCCTTGCCCATGGTAGAGCGAGGCACAGCCCGTATTCGAGCTAGGCATCACCTGTGGTAGAGCAAGGCACAACCCATGGTCGACCAAGCCATGCCCCGTGGTAGACCGAGGCACAGCTCATGATCAAGCATGGCATCGCTCATGGTAGAGCAAGGCACAGCTCGTGGTTGGGCAAGGCATCACCCTTGGTAGAGCAAGGCACAACCTGTGGTTGACCAAGGGCTGTCTCCAAGGTCGACCATGCCATCGCCTGTGGTAGTGCAAGGCACAACCTGTGGTCAACCGAGGGCTGTTTCCGTGGTCAACGAAACCTTCGCCCCTGGCAGAGTGAGGCACAGGCCATGGTCAAGCAAGGCATCACCCCTGGTAGAGTGAGGCACAGCCCGTGGTTGAGCAAGGCATCACCCATGGAAGAGCAAGGCACTGCCTGTCAGTGACCAACTGTATGGACTGTGGTTGACTGAGGGCTGTCTCCGTGGTCTACCAAGCCATCGCCTGTGGTAGAGCAAGGCACCACACGTGGTTGAGCAAGGCATCACCCATAGTAGAGTGAGAAACAGCCCGTGGTTGACCAAGCCATAGCCCATGCAAGAGCGAAGCACCGCCTGCAGTTGAGTGATGCATCGCCCATGGTAGAGCAAGCCACAGCCCACAGTCAGGCAAAGTATCGCCCATGGTAAAGCGAGGCACAGCCTGTGGTCAACCAATGGCTGCCTCCAAGGTTGACCAAGCCATCGCCCATGGTAGAGCAAGGCACAGCCCGTGGTTGAGCAAGGCATCACCTGTGGTAGGGTGTAACACAGCCTGTGGTTGACTGAGGACTGTCTCAGTGGTGGATGATGCCATCGCCCATGGTAGAGCAAGGGACTGCCCATCAGCGACCACGTGCACAGCCTGTGGTCAATTGACTGCTGTCTCCATGGTCAACCAAGCCATCGCTCATTGTAGAGCAAGGCAGTACCAGTGAGTGACCAAGCACACAGCTTGTGGTTGACCAAGGGATGTCTCTGAGGTCAACCAAGCCATCGCCCATGGTGGAGCAAGGCACAGTCCATAGAAGAGCGAGGCACAGCCCATGGTTGAGCAAGGCATTGCCTGTGGTAGAACCAGGCATAGCCCCTAGTTGAGGAAGGCATTGCCCTTGGTAGAGCATGGCATAGCCTGTGGATGACCAAGCCAAGGCATGTGTAAGAGCAAGGCACTGCCTGTCAGTGACCGTGAGCACAGTCCGTGGTCAAACGACAGTTGTCTCCATGGTCGACCAAGCCATTGCCCGTGGTAGAGCAAGGCAGTACCCATGATAGAGCAAGGCACTGCCCATGAGTGAGCGAGCATATAGCCCATGGTTGACCGAGGGCTGTCTCTGTGGTCAACCTAACCATTGCCCATGGTAGTGCGTGGCACAGCCCAGGGTCAAGCATTGCATCACCCCTGGTAGGGCAAGGCACATCCCATGGTTGACCAAGCCATCGCCCATGGTAGAGCGACACATAGCCCGCAGTTGAGCAAGGCATTGCCTGTGGTCAACCAAGAGCTATCTTCATGGCGATTAGGGCAACGCCCCATGATAGACCAAGGCATCACCCGTGGCAGAGCAAGGCACAGCTTGTGATAGAACAAGGCATCACCCATGGTGGAGTGACGCACAGGTAGTGGTTGACCAAGGGCTGTCTCCACAATCAACCAAGCCATCACCCGTGGTAGAGTGAGGCGTAGCCCATGGCTGACCGAGGGCTGTCTCCAAGGTCAACAAAGCCATTGCCTGTGGGAGAGTGAGGCACAGCCCAGGGTAATGTAAGGCATCACTTGTGGTAGAGCGAGCCGCAGCCTATGGTTGACCAAGGTCTGTCTCCATGGTCGACCAAGCCATCACTTGCAGTAGAGCGAGGCATAGCTCATGGTCTGGCATGCCATTGCCTGTGGAGGAGCAAGGCACAGCCCATGGTTTACCAAGGCATAACTCATGGTAGAGCAAGGCACTGCCTGTGGTTGACCAAGGGCTGTCGCTGAGGTCGATCAAGGCATCACCCCAAGATTGACAAAGGGCTGTCATCATGGTTGATCAAGGCATTGCCCGTGGTAGAGCAAGGCACTGCCCATCAGTGACTGGGTGCACAGCCCATGGTCAATTGATGGCTGTCTCCATGGTCAACCAAGCCATTGCTTGTGCTAGAGCAAGGCATTACCGGTGAGCGACTGAGCGCATGGCTCATGGCTCATGGTTGACCGTGTGCTGTCTCCGAGGTTGACCAAGCCATCGCTCATGGTGGAGAAAGGCACAGCCCGTGAAGCACAGCCCATGGTAGAGCAATGCATCACCCGTGGATGAGCGAGGCACAACCTGTGGATGACCAAGCCATGGCCCATGGTAGAGCAAGGCACAGCCCATTGTCAACCAAGGCACAGACCATGGTCGACCAAGGCATTGCCCATGGTAGAGTATGGCACTGCCCACGGTCAACCTAGTGCTGTTGCCTTGGTTGATCAAGGTGTTGCCACCTGAGCGACTGAGTGCAAAACCCAGGGTTGCTTAAGGCATCGTCCGTGATCAACCAAGGGCTGTCGCCAGAGTCGAGTAAGGCATCGCCCATCATAGAGCAAGGTACTGCCAGTCAGTGACCACGCGCACGGCTTGTGGTCGAATGGCAGCTGTCTCCATGGTTGAGCAAGCCATCGCCAGTGGTAGAGCACAGCAGTACTTGTGAGCTGCCAAGCACACGGCTCATGGTCAACCAAGGGTTGTCTCTGAGGTCAACCAAGCCATCACCCATGGTAGAGCTAGGCACAGCCCATGGAAGAGTGAGGAACAGCCTGTGGTAGAGCGAGACATCACCAGTGGAAGAGCAAGGCACAGCCCTCCATCGACCAAGGCATCAGCCATGGCAGAGCAAGGCACAACCCATGGTCGACCAAGGCACTGCCTGTGGTAGAGCAAGGCACTGCCCATGGTTGACCAAGTGCTGTAGTCATCATCAATTAAGCCATCACCCCATGATTGACTAAGGGCTATCACCATGGTCGAGCAAGGCATCACCCAAGGTAAAGCAAGGCACTGCCCGTAATCAAGCAAGCGCATATCCCATGGTTGACCGAGGGCTGTCTTTGTGGTTGAACTAGCCATCGCCCGTGGTACTGCAATGTACAGTCCATGGTCAAGCATTTAATTGCCCCTGGTAGGGCAAGGCACATCCCATGGTTGACCAAGCCATCACCCATGGTAGAGCGATGCACAGCCTGTGGTCAAGCATGGCATCGCCCTTGGTAGTGCAACTCACAGCCAGTGGTCGACCAAGCCATCACCCGTCATAGAGCAAGCCACAACCCATGGTCAAGCAAGGCGCAGACCGTGGTCTACCAAGGCAAGGCCCATGGTAGAGCAAGCCACTGCCTGTTGTCAACCAAGTGCAGTCAGCGTGGTCAATTAGGGCAACAGCCTATGATCCACCAAGGGTTGTTGCCATGGTCGACCAAGGCATCACCCATGGTAGAGCAAGGCACAGCTCATGATCGAGCAAGGCATTGCCCGTGGTGGAGCAAGGCATAGGACGTGGTCGACTGAGGGCTGTCACTGCTGTCAATCAAGGTGTCACCCCATGGTCAACAAAGGGCTGTCATCGTGGTAGAACAAGGCATCGCCCATGGTAGAGCAAGGCACTACCTGTGAGCTACTGAGTGCACAGCTTGTGGTTGACTGAGGGGTGTCTCCATGGTCAACCAAGCCGTTAACCATGGTAGAGTAAGGCACAGCCCGTGGAAAAGCAAGGCATCACTCATCGAAGAGGAGGCATACCACGGGTGATGCCTTGCTCAACCACTGGCTGTCCCCTGCTCTACCATGGGCAATCACTTGTTTGACCAAGGAGACAGCCCTTAGTCGACCACAGGCTGTGCGCTTGGTCGCTCATGAGCAGTGCCTCACTCTACCACAGTCCATGCCTTGCTCAACCACAGTGACATCCCTTGGTTGATCATGGGGCAATGCCATGATCAACCACCGCGACAGCTCTTGATTGACCATGGGTAGTGCCTTGCTCTGCCACAGGTGATGCCTTGTTTGATCATGGGCTGTGCCATGCTCTAGCCAGAGCGATGCTTTGCTCCACCATGGGTAATGGCATGGTTGACCATGGGCAAAGGCTTGGTCGACCAAAGGCTGTGCCTCACTGCAACACAGGCAATTGCTTGCTTGACAATGGCCTGTGCCTTGCTTGACTACGGGGTTCTGCCTGGCTTTACCCTGGGCAATGGCTTGCTCTACCCCAGGCAATGCCTTCTCAACCATTGGCTGTGCCTTGGTCAACCACAGGCGATGGCTTGGTCAACCACAGAGACAGCCCATGGTCGGCTACAGGCTGTGCGCTCGGTCTCTCACGGGCCGTGCCTTCCTTTACCATGGGTGATACCTTGCTCAACCACGGGCTGTGTCTGGTTCCACCAGGGGAGATGCCTTGCTCTACCATGGGCTGTGCCTTGCTCTACCACTGGAGATGCCTTGCTCTTCTATGGGCAATGGCTTGTTCGACCACAGCTATGCCTCGCCCTATCACGGGCAATGCATTGCTTGACCACGGGCTTTGCCTTGCTCTAGCAAGGGCAATGGCTCAGTCGGCCATGAAGACAGCCCTCGGTCAACAATGGGCCATGCCTTGCTTTGCCATGGGCGAAGGCTTGGTCGACCACGGAGGCAGCCCTTGGTCAACCACAGGCTGTGCCATGCTCTACCATGGGTGATGGCTCGGTTGACCACATGCTGTATGCTCAGTCGCTCACTGGCAGTTTCTGGCTCTACCATGGCTGATGCCTTGCTCAACCTCGGGCTGGGCCTTGCTCAACCACAGGCTGTGCCATCCTATACCAAGGGCAATGGGTTGCTTGACGACGGGTTGTGCCTTGCTTTACCAGTTGCAATGGCTTGGTGGACCACAGGCTATGCCTCGCTCTACCACGGGCGATGCCTTCTAGACCATGGGCTGTGCCTTGCTCTATCACGGGTGATGCCTTGCTTGACCATGGGCTGGGCCTGGCTCTAGCATGGGACATGCCTTGCTTGACTACTGGCTGTGCCTTGCTCTACTGCATGCAATGGCTTGTTCGACCATGGGCTATGCCTTGCCCTCCCACGGGTGATGCCTTGCTCGGCTACAGGCTGTGCCTTGCTCTACCACGGGCGATGCCCTACTCGACCACAGGCTGTGCCTTGATCTAGCACAGGTGATGCCTTGCTTGACCAAGACTAGTGCATTGCTTTACCCCGGGCCACAGCTTGGTCAACCACAGGCTATGCCTCGCTGTACCTCAGTTGACCACAGGCTGTACGCTCGGTCTCTCACGCGTAGTGCCTGGCAATACCTCTGGTGATGCCTTGCTCAACCACGGGCTGTGCCTTGCTCTACCAAGGGTGTTGCCTTGCTCGACCACGTGCTGTGCATTGCTCTACCAAGGGCAATGGCATGTTTGACCATGGGCTGTGCCTTGCCCAACCACGGGCAATGCCTTGCTTAACCACGGGCCGTGCCACGCTATACCATGGGCGATGGGTCGGTCGCCACAAAGACAGCCCCCAGTCGACCATGGGCAATGCCTTGCTCTGCCACAGCCGATGGGTTGGTCAACCACAGAGACAGCCCTTGGACCACCATGGGCTGCGCCTTGCTCTACCACAGCCAATCGCTTGGTTGACCATGGAGACTGCCCTGGTTGACCACAGCTGTGCCTTGCTCTACCACGGGCAATGCTGTGCTTGACCATGGAGACAGCCCTCCTTCGACCACGGGCTGCGCACTTGGTCACTCACACACTGTGCCTTGCTCTACCATGGTCAATGCCTTGGTCGACCACAGCAGCAGCCCTTGGTCGATCACTATCAGTGCCTTGGTTGACCACGGGCTATGCACTCGATGACGGTGCCAGCGCTTGCTCAATCATTGGGCGACACTTGATCGGCCATGGTGACAACACTTGGTCAACCACGTGCTGTGCCTTGCTCTACCATGGGTGATGCCCTGCTTGACCACGCGCTGTGCCTGGCTCTACCACGGGCATTGCCTTGCTCGACAATGGGCTGTGCCTCACTGTACCATAGGCAATGTGTTGGTCGACCACGGGCTACGGCTCGCTCTACCACGGGCAATGCCTTGTTTCACCACGGGCAGTGCCTGGCTCTACCTCGGGCGGCAACTTGCTCTACCATGGGCTATGCATTGCTGAACCATGGGCGATGGCTTGGACAACCTCAAAGACAGCCCTCGGTTGACCAAGAGCAGTGCACTCAGTTGCTCACTGGCCGTGCCTTGCTCTAACACATGCGATGCCTTGCTCGACCACGGCTTGTGCCTGGCTCTACCACGGGCGATGCCTTGCTCTACCATGGGTGTTGGCTTGGTGTACCACGAAGACAGCCCTCAGTTGGCCGTGGGCTGTGCACTCATTGGCTCACAGGCAGTGTCTTGCTCTACCATGGGCAATGCCTTGCTTGACCATGGGCTGCGCCTTGCTCTTCCGTGGGCAATGGCTCAGACGACCATAGGCTGCACGCTCGGTCTCTCACCAGCAGTGCTTGGCTCTACCTCGGGTGATGCCTTGCTTGACCATGGCTAGGCATTGCTCAACCACCCGCAAAGCCTTTCTATACCGTGGGCAAGGCACTGCTCGACCAATCAGGGGCGATGCCTTGCGCTACCGTGGGCAAGGCACTGCTCGACCGATCAGGGGCGATGCCTTGCTTGACCATGGGCTGTGCCTCACACTACCAAGGGTGATGGCTTGGTTGAACCCCTAGATAGCCCTCGGTCAACCACGGGCAATGCTGTGCACGACCATGGGCAATGGCTTGGTCATTCACGGGCTATGGCTTGCTCTACCATGGGTGATGGCTTGGTCGACCATCGAGACGGCCCTCGGTTGACCACGGGCCATGTGCTTGGTCGCTCACCGGTGGTGCCTTGCACTACCACAGGCAAGGCCTTTTTGACCACGGGCTGCAGCTGGCTCTACCAAAGGCTGTGCCTTGCTCTACCAAGGGCGATGGCTTGGTCGACCATGGTGACAGCCCTTAGTTCAACCATGGGCAATGCCTTGCTCTGCCACAGGTGATGGCTTGGTTGACCATGAAGACAGCCCTCGGTCGACCATGGGCTGCAGCTTGCTCTACCATGGGTGATGGGTTGGTTGACCTTGAAGACAGCCCTCAGTCAACCACAGGCTGTGCACTCAGTTGCTCACAGGCAGTGCATTGCCCTACTGTCAGCCCCTTAATGCTCGGACACGGAAATGGCTGCCAAGCGGACCCTCGATAGCATGGCAGCCCGGGAAAGGATCGAGGGAAGGAATGCCAAAGGATCAATGGGATATATATAGGGCGAGGGCCAAGCTAAGTGGGAAGGCGAGCTGGACTTCCCCACTTCCCTAAAGACTCGGTCAGGAGTGAGCTGGACGCCCTAACCGCCCGGAAGACTTGTTCTCGGGCGAGGAAGGCGGACGACAGGTGGCGGGCCGTGCGGGCCTGAGCACTCCCGCAAGACCCGGTCAAGGCCAAGTGGGCTGGACGCCCCAACCTCCCGAAAGACCCGTTCAAAGGCGAGCTGGCAAGCAACGGGCATGCGGGTTCTCCCGAAGACTCGCTAGGGAAGTCGCTCGGGGGCGAGCGACGCTAATGTTCCATGCAATTGATCCAAGGCAAGGGCGCGGTGCCCATGACCGAACTGAGTGCGAGTGGCACTCAGTCAGGCCCGATATACTCCGGTCATGGAACGATGGAGTCTCGGTCAAGGTGCTGACCGAGGACTGTGCTGGCAGTCGATCTTATCCCTAGGAATAAGGGATAAGGGTGGTTATGGAAGCTGAGGTGTCCCCTAGAAACTAGGGATGAGGATTCCCCACCTGCAAGTATAAATAGCCCCCGGGTCCTAAGGTCGAAGAAGGCAGAAGGGGAGAGCAACTGGAGAGAGTTAGAGAGAACACTCCATCACCGATAGTCGAGCAAGGAAGTCCCGGCAATAGTGTGACCAGTCCCCCGACGCTGAGTGTGAACTCCCGGAGTGAAGTTCACCCGTCCAAGTGAGGAGTGCAAGTGCTGGAGTACGAGGCATATACTTGGACGTGGCCGTGCAAGGTCGTGTAAGGGTTTTGTGTGTTCTTGTAATTCGTGTTTGTGAATACAAGTGAGATTTCCCTTACCTTGCATTGTTCGATCTTGATCCTTGATTGCTAAACCTCGCCGAGCTATTTCGCTGCGTGTGTGTGCTTCGGGTTGGCTGAGAGTGCACGGGACACTGCTCAGCACCATCGCAGGAACGGAAAAATTCGGGTGAGTTCCGACCCCTGTGACAGCTGGTATCAGAGCCGCGTTCAAGCGGTGTGCGAGGATTGGAATAGCAAGCGAGCGGTGACTTGTGGATGTCCCGTATGGATGCGTTAAGAGATCGAATCACGGCTTTGGAAATGTCCCTCGGCAACACGTCTGGAGCCAACGGAACTGTGGCTGATGTTCTGGCAGCGCTAGTTCCAGATGTTGTTCGGTTGAAGGAGGAGGTGAGCGTCCTCCGACGTGCGCTGGCTGCTGGAGTAGCCGAAGCAGAGGGATCTCGGGCGAAGGTAAAGATACCTGAACCCAAAGCCTTTACAGGCGCTAGGAGTTCCAAGGAACTCGAAAATTTCTTGTGGGATATCGAGCATTACTTTGAGGCAGGAAAAGTTCCAGAGGGGGAACAAGTCTCAATGGCGGTCATGTACTTGGCGGGCGATGCAAAGCTCTGGTGGCGAACCCGAGAGCAGGACGCTGCTACCGGCGGGCGGCCACGCATCAGAGATTGGCCGGTACTGAAGAAGGAACTCAAGGAGCAGTTCCTTCCCACGAACACTTCGTGGGCTGCTCGGGATGCATTGTGCAACTTGAGGCAGACAAGTACGGTACGTGACTATGTGAAGGAATTTAGTTCCTTATTGCTTGATGTCACAGAGATGTCCGAGTTGGACAAATTGTTCAACTTTATGCGGGGTCTTCAATCGTGGGCTCAACTTGAGCTGCGAAGGCAAGGAGTCCAAGACCTCCAGACCGCAATGGCGAAGGCGGATGCGTTGGTGGACATCCGTATATCTAAGAGCGACCCGAAGGGGAAGCAGGCCGAGAAGGTGAAGGACAAGGCGGCCAAGCCTAGCAAGGGTGCTAGCAAAGCCGACAAGGGGAAAATGTCTAAAGGAGACAAGGGGAAGGGGAAGGCGACGGAAGGTTCGTCTCTTAAGGACCCCAAGACCCACCCAGGGTGCTTCATCTGCAACGGCCCCCATTGTGCTCGAGATTGCCCGAAGAGGGAGAAGTTGTCGGCCTTGGTGAATAGGACCGACTCCGACTCCGATGACGAGCAAACTAGAGTGGCACCTCTCCAAGTTCTCGGTGCCATTTGATCGGGAAGAAAGGCGCAGGAGCAGGGACTGATGTATATACCGATGACCCTGAACACCAAGGAAGTGGAGGCAATGGTGGACACTGGCGCAACGCACAACTTCGTGTCGGATCGTGTTGTGCAAGCTTACGGATTGCGGATCCAGAAGCAGGCCAGTCGCATCAAAGCCGTCAACTCTCAAAGCAGGCCGGTACTTGGAATGGCCAAAGGCGTGCCGGTGCAGATTGGTGATTGGTCAGGGGCCATTGATGTCATGGTCATCCCGATGGACGATTTTGACATAATACTCGGTAACAACTTTCTTGTGAAAGCTTGTGTTTCAGTCATGCCACATGTGTCTGGTTTGTTCATTTCAGACCCGAGGAAGCCTTGCTTTGTTCGGGGATTTAAGGGCCTCAACCATGCGGAGGACATAAAGACCGAGAGGGTCTCGGCTATGCAAATAGCCAAAGGCTGGAAGAGGGGCCAGCCAACATACCTTGCAGCGATCCATGAGTCAGAGCCCGAGCAAGGCACGAACGCGGACGTTCCTGACGTGGTGCAAGGTATTCTGGGCGACTTTTGTGACGTTATGCCTGAGGAGCTGCCCAAGGGCTTACCGCCAAGGCGGGCGGTAGATCACAAGATCGAGTTGATTCCGGGAACAAGGCCACCAGCGAAAGCTCCTTACCGGATGTCGCCTAAGGAACTGGAGGAGTTACGGAAACAACTCCAGGACCTATTGGAATCGGGGAAAGTTCAACCTTCAAAGGCGCCCTTTGGAGCGCCGGTGCTGTTCCAAGAGAAGCAGGACGGCACGATGCGGTTGTGTGTGGACTACCGCGGGCTGAACAAGATCACTGTGAAGAACAAGTACCCCGTGCCATTGATAGCAGACTTGTTCGATCGGCTAAGTGGAGCCGAGTTCTTCACCAAATTGGACCTGAGATCGGGATATTGGCAAGTTCGCATAGCGGAGGGCGACACGCCAAAGATGACCATGGTGACTCGGTATGGGTCATACGAGTTTATGGTGATGCCATTTGGCTTAACCAATGCACCAGCCACATTTTGCAATCTCATGAATGATGTGTTTCATGATGTTATAGACAAGTTTGTGGTTGTGTATCTCGATGACATTGTCATCTATAGTCGTTCCCTAGAGGACCATCTTGGGCATTTACGTTTTGTGTTCCAGCGGCTAAGGGAACACCGGCTATACGTAAAGAAGGAGAAGTGCGAGTTCTGCACCAAGGAAATCAACTTCCTTGGACACGTGATTGGCGGGGGCACGGTGAAGATGGATCCCCGAAAGGTGCAAGCCATTAGGGAGTGGGTGGCTCCCAACAAGGTGGGCGAATTGCGGAGTTTCCTAGGGTTGGCAAACTACTACCGCAAGTTCATTAAGGGATACTCGAAGTTGGTATCCCCTCTCACCGATCTACTGCAAAAGGGCAAACCGTGGACTTGGGATGCGGCATGCGCAGACGCCTTTGAGAAGGTCAAGTCCCGGATTGTGGCCGAACCTGTGCTGAAGCTGCCGGACTTCGATAGGGCGTTCGAAGTCCATACGGATGCTTCGGATCGTGCTGCAGGCAGAGTGTTGGTGCAAGATGGGCACCCGGTAGCATTCGAGAGCTGGAAATTGAAGCCGGCTGAGCAACGCTACTCCGCGCACGAGAAGGAAATGTTGGCGGTTGTGCATTGCCTACGGGCATGGCGGGTATACTTACTCGGCACCTCTTTTGTGATCAAGACGGATAATGTTGCAAACACTTTCTTCAAGACGCAGAAGAAGTTGTCCCCAAGGCAGGCCCGGTGGCAAGAGTTCCTGGCCGAGTATGACTTCGAGTGGGAGCATAGGCCGGGGCGCCACAACCAAGTTGCCGACGCTCTGAGCAGGAAGGCAGTAGAGACGATTGCTGCGCTTACCCAATTGGAGACCACCTTCGTAGGCAAACTGAAGGATCAGGCGAAGGAGGATCGGGTATACCAAAAGTTGGTTGCGCAGGTTCAAGATGGTACCGTGCGGAGGTACTGGCTTGAAGATGGCTTGCTTTACGCGAAGGGTGGTCGCGTATTTGTCCCCGGCGGAGGGCTGAGGACGCAGCTATTGCGCGAACATCATGATGCGCAATGGGCTGGGCATCCCGGACGGGAAAGGATGCTGGCGCTGTTGGCACGCTCCTACTTCTGGCCGAAGATGGAGAACGACGTTGAGCTTTACGTCAAGACTTGTCTTATTTGTCAACAAGACAAGGCGGAACGGCGCATTGAGGCGGGCTTGTTGCAGCCTTTGCCTATTCCAGAGAAACCTTGGGTATCGGTTTCTATGGACTTCATCAGTGGCTTCCCTGAGGTTAAGGGTTTTGATGGAGTTATGGTTGTGGTAGATAGGTTCTCGAAGTATGGGATCTTCAGGCCTACCCCAAAGAATTGCTCCGCGGAAACGGCGGCGGAAGAGTTCTACCGCCACTTGGTCAAGTTGTTTGGGATCCCGACGGACATTGTGAGTGATCGAGATGCACGGTTCACCGGGAGGTTTTGGACCCATCTCTTCAATATGATGGGGACAGAACTAAAGTTCTCAACGGCAAACCACCCGCAGACGGACGGCCAAACGGAGAGGATGAACCAGCTGCTGGAAGAGTACCTACGACACTATGTCACCGCCAGTCAGCGGAATTGGCTGGAACTGTTGGACACGGCACAGTTTTGTTACAACTTGCACCGTTCCTCAGCCACTGGGTTCAGTCCGTTTGAGCTCGCTTTGGGCTATCAACCATTGACCCCTTCCGAAGTGGCCCTACAAAAGAAGGAAGGGCCATGTCCTGCTGCATACCGTTTTGCCCGGAATAAGCAGGAAATGCTCGAGGAAGCACAGGACAGCCTTGCCAAAGCTGTCCGCCGCATGAAGAAATATGCGGACCAGGGGCGTCGACCGCTAGAATTTCAGGTCGGTGACAAGGTCATGCTGAAATTGACGCCCCAAATATGGAAGAAAGTGACGAGCAAGAGATGGCACAAGGGCCTCATTCAGCGGTATGATGGGCCATTCGAGGTGGTGAAGCGAGTTGGAGCAGTGGCTTATCGCTTAGCACTACCCGAGAGGATGAAGATTCATCCGACTTTCCATGTCAGCTTCCTAAAGCCCTACCATGAGGATGCGGATGCGGACCGCGTTAGGGCAAGACGTGCGCCATTGAATGTACGCACGGAATTGGAGAGGGAGGTTGACCGTGTGCTGGACCGACGGGTGTTGGGTTACAGCAAGAAGAACCGGAGAACGGAGTACCTGGTTCTATGGAAAGGGTTGCCAATGTCGGAAGCGAGTTGGGAAAAGGAGGCTACACTCTGGCAGTTCGAGGACAAGATCCAGGAGTACCTCCACTCTATTCCGACGAGGGCGTCGGCTTCCTCAAGTGGGGGAGGTTTGTCAGCCCCTTAATGCTCGGACACAGAAATGGCTGCCAAGCGGACCCTCGATAGCATGGCAGCCCGGGAAAGGATCGAGGGAAGGAATGCCAAAGGATCAATGGGATATATATAGGGCGAGGGCCAAGCTAAGTGGGAAGGCGAGCTGGACTTCCCCACTTCCCTAAAGACTCGGTCAGGAGTGAGCTGGACGCCCTAACCGCCCGGAAGACTTGTTCTCGGGCGAGGAAGGCGGACGACAGGTGGCGGGCCGTGCGGGCCTGAGCACTCCCGCAAGACCCGGTCAAGGCCAAGTGGGCTGGACGCCCCAACCTCCCGAAAGACCCGTTCAAAGGCGAGCTGGCAAGCAACGGGCATGCGGGTTCTCCCGAAGACTCGCTAGGGAAGTCGCTCGGGGGCGAGCGACGCTAATGTTCCATGCAATTGATCCAAGGCAAGGGCGCGGTGCCCATGACCGAACTGAGTGCGGGTGGCACTCAGTCAGGCCCGATATACTCCGGTCGTGGAACGATGGAGTCTCGGTCAAGGTGCTGACCGAGGACTGTGCTGGCAGTCGATCTTATCCCTAGGAATAAGGGATAAGGGTGGTTATGGAAGCTGAGGTGTCCCCTAGAAACTAGGGATGAGGATTCCCCACCTGCAAGTATAAATAGCCCCCGGGTCCTAAGGTCGAAGAAGGCAGAAGGGGAGAGCAACTGGAGAGAGTTAGAGAGAACACTCCATCACCGATAGTCGAGCAAGGAAGTCCCGGCAATAGTGTGACCAGTCCCCCGACGCTGAGTGTGAACTCCCGGAGTGAAGTTCACCCGTCCAAGTGAGGAGTGCAAGTGCTGGAGTACGAGGCATATACTTGGACGTGGCCGTGCAAGGTCGTGTAAGGGTTTTGTGTGTTCTTGTAATTCGTGTTTGTGAATACAAGTGAGATTTCCCTTACCTTGCATTGTTCGATCTTGATCCTTGATTGCTAAACCTCGCCGAGCTATTTCGCTGCGTGTGTGTGCTTCGGGTTGGCTGAGAGTGCACGGGACACTGCTCAGCACCATCGCAGGAACGGAAAAATTCGGGTGAGTTCCGACCCCTGTGACACCTACCCTAGTCAATGCCTTGGTCAACCATGGCAACAACCCTTGGTTGATCATGGTCGATGCCTTGATTGACCCCAGTGGTGCACATGGTCACTCACAGGCAGTGCTTTGCTCTACCACAGGCGATGCCCTTCTCTACCGTGGTCGATGCCATGCTCTACCACGGTTGATGCCTTGGTCAGCCATGGGTGTTGCCATGCTCGACCACGGGCTGTCCCTTCCTGTACCAAGGACAATGGCTTGGTTGACCACGGGCTGTGCCTCACTCTACCACATGCGATGCCTTGCTCAACCACAGGGTGTGCCATGCTCTACCATGTCCAAAGCATGGAGACAGCCCTTGGTCGAAAGGTGTTGTGCACTCGGTCACTCATGGGCCGTGCATTGCTCTGCCACATGCAATGCCTTGCTCAACCACGGGCTGTGCCTGCCTCTACCACAGCTGATGCCTTGCTCAATGACGGGCTTTGCCTTGGCTTGGTTGACCAGAGGTTGTGCCTCACTCTACAACAGGCAATAGCTTGCTTGACCATGGCCTGTGCCTTGCACTATCATGGGTGTTGCCTTGCTCAAGCATGGGCAGTGCCTTGCTGTACCATGGGCAGCGGCTTACTCGACCACTGGTAGTGCATTGTTCTACCATGGGCAATGCCCTCTCAACCATGGACTGTGTCTTGCTCTTGCATGGGCAATGGATTGGTCGATGACTGAGACAGCCCACAATCAGCCATGGGCTGTGGGCTTGGTCACTTGAGGGCAGCGCCTTGCTCTACCACGAGTGGTGCCTTGCTCAACAACGGGCTGTGCCTGGCTCTGCCACAGGAGATGCCTTGCTTAACCACAGGCTGTGCCTTGCTCTACCATGGGCAATGGCTTGGTCGACCATGGAGACAGCCCTCAGTCGACCATGGGCTGTGGGCTCAGTCGCTCACAGCCACTGCTTGGTTCTACCATGGGCAATGCTCTGCTCAACCACAAGCTGTGCCTTGCTCTACCATGAGTGATGGCTTGCTTGACCATGCGCTGTGCCTTGCTTTTCCACAGCCAATGGCTTGTTCAACCATGGGGAGTGCCTCACTCTACCATGGGCAATGGCTTGGTCAACCATGGGCTGTATGCTTGATCATTCACGAGCAATGCCTGGCTCAACCACGGGTGATGCCTTGCTCTACCAAGTGCAATGGCATGTTCGACCATGGGTTGTGCATCGCTCTACCACAGGCGATGCCTTACTTGACCATGGGCGGTGCCTTGCCCTAGCTCAAGTGATGCTTTGCTACACCACAGCCAGTCCCTTGCACTACCATGGGCCATGGCTTGGTCGACCACAGGCTGTATGCTTGGTCTCTCAAGAGCATTGCTTGGCAGCACCTCAGGTGATGCCTTGCTCGACCACAGGCTGTGCCTTGCTCTTCCAAGGGCAATGGCATGTTTGACCACGGGCTATGCCTTGCCCAACTGTGGGCGATGCCTTCCTCAACCATGGGCTGTGCCATCCTATACCAAGACCAGCAGCTTGGTTGACTGCTGCGATAGTTCTTGGTTGATCACGGGTGATGCCTAGATCAACACAAGCTATACACTCAGTTGCCCACGGGGAGTGCCATGCTCAACCACGGGTGATGCCTTGCTCGATCACAGTGATCGACCATAGTGACAGCTCTTGGTCGACCACAGGCAGTGCCATGCTTTACCATGGGTGATGCCTTGATCGGCCACAGCGACAGTGCTTGGTCAACCATGGGCAGTGCCTTGCTCTACCACAGGCGATGCCCCACTCGATCACGGGCTATGTGTTACTCAACCAAGGATGATGCCTTGCTTGACCATGGGCTGTGCCTTGCTCTTCCAAGGGCAAGGGCATGTTTCACCATAGGCTATGCCTTGTCCAACCACAGGTGAGTTATTGCTCGACCATGAGCTGTGCCATGCTATACCAAGAGTGGTGGCTTGGTTGATCACAGAGACAGCCCTTGGTCGACCATGGGCAATGCCTTGGTCTGCCACAGGCGATGGCTTTGTTGACCATGGAGACTGCCCTCATATGACCTCGGGCAGTGCCTTGCTCTACCACAGGTGATGCCCCGGTCGACCACGTGCTGTGCCTGGATCTACCATGGGTGATGCCTTCCTTGACCATGGGCAGTGCCATGCTCTACCAAGGGCCACGGCATGTTTGACACCGGGCAATGCCTTGCCCAACCATGGGTGATGCCTTGCTCGATCACGAGCTGTGCCATGCTCTACCAAGGGTGATGGCTTGGTCGACCACAGAAACAGCCCTCGGACGACCATGGGCAATGGCTTGGTCGACCAAGGAGACAGCCTTCGATCGGCTATGAAGACAGCCCTTGGTCAACCACAGGCTATGCCTTGGTCGACCACAGGCTATGCCTTGCTCTACCATGGGTGATGGCTTAGCCAACCATGGAGACAGCCCTCCATCAACCATGGGCTGTGCACTCAGTTGCTCACAGGCAGTGCCTTGCTCTACCACGGCCGATGCCTTGGTCGACCACAGGCTATGCACTTGGTCGCTCATGGGCATGGGCGATGCCTTGCTCAACCACGGGCTGTGCCTCTCTCTACCACAGGCGATGGCTTGGTCGACCACAGAGATAGTCCTCAATCAACTACGGGCTGTGTGCTCAGTCACAGAAGGGCAGTGCCTTGCTCAACCATGGCGATAGCCCTTGGTCGATCACGGGCAACGCCTTGCTCAACCACGGTGACAGCCCTTGGTTGATTATGGGTTGAATCATTGGTTGACCATGGCAAGAGCTCTTCGTCAACCACGGGCAGTGCCTTGGTCGACCACGGGCGATGCCTTGCTCGACCATTGGCTGTGCCAGGCTCTACCATGGACAACAGCATGTTTCGCCATGGGCTGTGCCTCACCCTACCATGGGTGATGGCTTGGTCAACCATGGAGACAGCCATTTGTTGACCGTGGGCTGCACGCTCGTTTGCTGACGGGCATTGCCTTGCTCCACCATGGTCGATGCCTTGGTCCACCACGGCGGCAGCCCTTGGTCGATCACAGTCGATGCCTTGATTGACCACAGATTGTGCACTCGGTTGCTCATGGGCAGTGCCATGCTCTACCATGGGCGATGCCTTGATTGGCCATGGCGACTGCACTTGGTCAACCGCAGGCAGTGCCTTGCTCTACCACAGTCGATGCCCTGCTTGACCACACGCTGTGGCTGGCTCACGGCTGTTGCCTTGCTTGACAATGGGTTGTGCCTCGCTGTACCACAGGCAATGGCTTGGTCGACCACAGGCTGTGCCTCAGTCTACCACAGGTGATACCTTTTTCGACCACTGGTTGTGCCTTGCCCTACCATGGGCGATGGCTTGGACAAACATGGAGACAGCCCTTGGTTGACCACGGGCTGTACCTGGCACTACCACGGGTGGTACCTCGCTCTGCCACAGGTGATGCCTTGCTCAACCACGGGTTATGCCTGGCTCCACCACAGGCAATGGCATGTTCAACCTTGGGTTGTGTATCACCCTACCACGGGCGATGCCCTGCTTGACCAAGGGCTGTGACTTGCTCTACCATGGGCAATGGCATGTTCGACCACAGGTTGTGCCTTGCTCTGCCATGAGCGATGGCTTGCTTAACCATGGAGACAACCCTCAGTCGCTCATGGGCAGTGCCTTGCTCTACCTCGAGTGATGCCCTGCATTACCACTGGCTGTTCCTTGCTCTACCACGGGCCATGGGTTGGTCAAATGCGGGCTGTGCCTCACTCTACCATGGGCTATACCTCATCAACGACAGGCTGTGCACTTGGTCGCTCATGGGCAGTGCCTTGCTCCACCACAGTTGATGCCTTGTCGATCATGGTCGATGCCTTGATTGACCATGGATTGTGCACTTGGTCGCTCACGTGCAGTGCCATGCTCTACCACAGGCCATGCCCTGATCAGCCACGGCGACAACAATTGGTCAACCACGGGCAGTGCCTTGCTCAACCACAGGTGATGGCTTGGTCAACCACAGAGACAGACCTCGGTCATTCATGGGCAGTGCCTCACTCTACCATGGTTGATGCCTTTCTCAACCACAGTGACAACCCTTGGTCGATCATGGGGTGATGCCTTGATTGTTAACCGCAACAGCTCTTGGTCTACCATGGGCAGTGCCTTTCTCTACCATGGGTGATGCCTTGTTTGACCACAGGATTTGCCAAGCTCTACCACGAGTGATGCCTTGCTCCACCACAAGCAAGGGCATGGTCGACCATGGGTAATGCCTTGGTCGACCAAAGGCTGTGCCTTGCTCTTCCACAGGCTATCGCTAGCTTGACCATGGCCTGTGCCTTGCTCTACCACGGGTGTTGCCTTGCTCGACCTTGGGCTGGCTTTACCTCAGGCAATGGTTTCATCGACCACGGGCTGTGCCTTGCTCTACCCGGGGCGATGCCTTCTCGACCATTGGCTGTGCCTTGGTCTACCAAAGGCGATGGCTTGGTCAACCACAAAGACAACCCTTGGTTACCCATGGGCTGTGTGGTTGGTCTCCATGGGCAGTGCCTGGCTCTACCTTGGGTGATGCCTTGCTTGACCATGTGTTGTGCCTTGCACTACCACGGCGAGGCCTTGTTTGACCACAGGCTGCACCTCACTCTACCACGGGTGATGCCTTGCCCGACCACGGGCAGTGCCTGGCTCTACCTTGGGTGACTCCTTGCTCGACCACCAGTGATGCATCGCTCAACCATGGGTGATGGCTTGGTCGACCTCGGAGACTGCCCTTGGTCGACCAGCAGCTGTGCACTAGGTCACTCAAGGGCCGTGCCTTGCTATAGCACGTGCAATGCCTTGTTTGACCATGGGCAATGGCTAAGACGACCACAGGCTGTACGCTCAGTCTCTCATGGGCAGTGACTGGCTCTACTTTAGGCGATGCCTGTGCTCAACCACCCACTGTGCCTCTCTCTACCAAGGGTAATGGCATGTTTGACCATGGACTGTGCCTCACTCTACCACAGGTGATGGCATGCTCAACCACAGGCTGCACCTTGCCCAACTAGGGGCGATGCCTTGCTCGACCACAGGCTGTGCCTTGCTCTACCAAGGGCGATGGCTTGGTTAACCATGGAGATAGCCCTCAGTTGACCACAAGTGATGCTTTGCTCGACCATGGGCTGTGCCTTGCCTAACCACAGGCAATGCCTTGCTCGACCACGGGCTGTGTCTTGCTCTACCAAGGGTGATGGCATGGTCGACCATGGAGACAGCCCTCAGTTCAACCATGGGCAATGCCTTGCTTGCCATGGGTGATGGCTTGGTTGACCACGGAGACAGCCCTTGGTCAACCATGGGCTGTGGCTTGCTCTACCACGGGTGACGGTTTGGTCGACCATGGAGACAGCCCACGGTTGACCATGGGCAGTGCCTTGCTCTACTATTAGACCCTTGAGCTCTAACCCTGGAGAATGCCTACCACAAGCCAAACCTTGGGGCAATGGTAGTGCATAGCAAGCATGCAACAATGCACGGGCTAACACTTGCAAGGTGTTGGGATAAATTGCAGGTCCATGAGCGGGCAAGTAGGGAGTCGGTCACGTAGGCATGCACAGATGCACCAGTGGAATGGACGATCGATCAAGGCTTAGCAATGGAGTTGAGAGATCAACGGGTGGCCATGGAGTGTCACATTTCACAAGTAGGCAAATGCGTGTATGGGTGGTGATGATGTCCACGAGCAAGGCACGATGCAATGCTCAAGGATGCTCGGTGAACAAGATGTGACCAAGCAAAGGCACTCAAGGAGTGCACACTACCTATAGGCATGGCAAACGCTAAGGGACTGCTCAACACTTAGCGGCTGGTGGGTTGACTACTTACGGAGATTGGATAAGTCCTTGACCATGCTTGAGCACCGTTGGATGTTGCAATCCCGATCGCATGGCTGTGATCGTGGGAGGCAATCATGGACATGGGCCCTGGAGGAGAGTGATCGGATCGACGATGCTAAGTTAGTGCCAAGTCATCCGTACCTGGTCAAGCAGACAATCAGGGAAAGATTCTCCTTGGATATGGCAAATCAATCTATTATGGAAACAATCTTGGGGATTGAAGATCGATGACCAAGATTGAACTGATCGAGATCTAATTGAGAGAATCAAAGGATTCAAATATATCAATTGCCATATTTAGTCTGCCAGGCTCCTCTATATAAAGGGGGTTAGTCTCATTCTTAGAGTAACCCAGAATTCTCAAAGGAGAGACACAAAGAGGCAGAGACTCCAAGAGAGTGGAAGTCAAGTTAGTGCAAGCAGTCCGGTGTTCTTGAGAGGAGGCATGAGACAGGTAGGGAGTGCAAGCAGTGAGAGACTGTGAGGCATATACTCATGTGACTGCGTGTAAGTGTTCTGATATGGGTTGGGTCTTTGTGTACTTGTGATGTATGTGAATACAAGTTACATTTTTCCCAATTGTGTTCTTGTGTTCCTCTATGTTGCTTTTGTGGTTCTGTGATCGAATGACTCTGATAGTATGTGCGGTGTGTGGCTGGTCGGCAACTGGAGTGTCGACGCCAGTGGGATGCAGAAATTTTTGTGCCCCGCATTGGTCCTGTGACAGTGGTATCAGAGCTGCGTTTGGGTTGAGAAGACCCTTTGTCAAAGACCACACGTACCTTACAATCAGCAACCATGTGGACCAGAGTGATGGAAGCGTTGTGGGAGCGATTGGCAGCACTAGAAGGCCGCATTGCAGAGCTCAATGAATGAGCAAACCCAGCTGCTATGCTGGAACCACATGTTGCTGCTCTGGAGGATAATGTCAGTGAAGGCGATGATCTTGGTGGAACCGTAACTGATTTGCTGAAAGAGATCAAGCTTGATGTAGCGACCCTAAAAGATGATGTGGTCTTGGTCAAGTGGCAACTTGTGTCCTAGGCGGGGCCAATGACTGAGCCTTGTGGGAATATGAAGGTCCCGGAGCCGAAGGCTTTTGAAGGGACTAGAAGTTCCAAGGATCTAGAGAACTTCATATGGGATATGGAGAACTACTTCACTGCTGCGAAGATCCCAAACGCTGAGAAGGTGATGATCACCACCATGTATCTCACCAAGGATGCGAAGCTATGGTGGAGGACACAGGTCCAAGATGATTTCAGTGCTGGCAGACCCTGGATTGAGACCTGGGAGGCACTAAAGAAGGAGCTGAAAGAGCAGTTCCTGCCAAGCAACACAGCATGGCTTGCTCGGGATGCATTGGCCAAGCTGAGGCACAGTGGACCAGTGCGAGACTATGTGAAAGAGTTTAGTGCACTGATGCTGGACGTGACAGATATGTCAAAGACAGACAAGCTGTACACATTCCTAAAGGGATTGCAACCTTGGGCTCAACTTGAGCTAAGGAAGCAGGGTGTGAAAGACCTTCCTTCTGCCTTGGCTGTGGCGGATGCACTGCTGGAATTACACATTGCTCGTGCCAAGGAGGGGAGCAAGAAGGCCCAGCATAAGGACAAGGACAAGAATTCCAAGTCCTACATGAAAGGGAAGTCAGAGAAGGGCAAGGAGAAGCAGCTGACTTGACTAGACAAAGGGAAGGCAAAAGTGATCGAGGGCGCCAATGTGAAGAAGGACCTTCATACACACCCAGGCTGCTTCATCTGCAACGGACCCCACAAGGCAAAGGGGTGCCCAAAGAGGGAGGGGAAAGTTACTGCCCTACGGTTGGATGACTCTGATGATGACCCTGTGCAGCGTGTTGCCCCACTGCAGGCCCTTGGCACTATGCGAAGTGAGTGCCTGAAGGTATGCCACAATTTGCTATTCGTGGATGTGACCTTGAATGGTAAGCAAATGTTGGCCTTGGTGGATACTAGCGCCACCAACACGTTCATATCTGATCAAATGGTACAACACTTGGAGTTGCGAGTAGAGCGCTCTCACAACCAATTGAAGGTGGTGAACTCCAAGAGCCAACCGATGGGCAGGTTGGCAAGAGATGTGCCCATCAAGATAGATGCATGGGAGGGTACAGTCAATTTGATGGTGGTTCCTTTGGATGATTATGATCTCATCCTTGGAAATAGCTTATTTGCATATGCATCAATCACCATCATGCCTTGTGTGGGAGGCATTGTAATTGGAGATCCACGATGACCCTGCTTCATGCAAGGATACAAAGGCCTTGCACACTCCGAGGAAGTAGCCATGGAGAAGGTGTCTGCAATGCAATTAGCACATGGAAATAACAAGGGGTATCCCACTTACCTTGCATCTATTAGGGAAGTGGAAGTACAGGAGAATGAGGCGAACCCTAAGATTCCACATGAGATAGTGGAAGTACTCGAGCAATTCCAAGAGGTGATGCCTGAGGAGTTGCCAAGAGGGCTACCTCCATGCCGAGTGATAGATCACAAGATAGAGCTATTGCCAAGCACAATTTCCCCAATGAAAGCCCCATACCGGATGTCTCCTAAGGAGCTAGTAGAGCTGCGGAAGCAGTTGACTGAGTTGCTGGATGTTGGAAAGATCCAACCATCCAAAGCCCCTTATGGAGCCCCGATGTTGTTCCAAGAGAAGCAGGATGGCTCTCTCCGATTATGTGTTGACTACCGTGGATTGAACAAGGTCACGGTAAAGAGCAAGTACCCGGTGCCCGTGATTGTAGACTTGTTTGATCGCCTAGGTGAGGCGATGGTCTTCTCCAAGCTTGACTTCATTCAAGGTATTGGCAAGTCCACATCGTTGAAGGAGATGAGTCCAAGACTACGATGGTAACACGTTATGGATCATTTCAATTACTGGTAATGCCCTTTGGTTTAACCAATGCCCCTGCAACATTTTGCAACTTAATGAATGATGTGTTTCATGATATGCTAGACCATTTTGTGGTAGTCTATTTGGACGACATTGTCGTGTATAGCAAGTACTTGGTACAACATGTGTAGCACTTGCAGGCTGTTTTTGAATGGCTTAGGCAACACTCCCTATAAGTCAAGAGGGAGAAGTGCAAATTTGGCATGCAGGAGATCCAATTTCTGGGCCATGTGATTGGCCAAGGACAGGTGCAGATGGACCCCAAGAAGGTGCAGGCGATCCGCGATTGGCCTCCAACAAAGTTGGTGTCTGAGTTGCGGAGTTTCTTGGGACTAGCCAACTAGTACTGCAAGTTTATCAAATGTTACTCAAAGAGGGTGAATCTCCTGACTGATCTGTTGTGGAAAGATCAGAAATGGACTTGGGACGAGGATTGTGATGTGGTGTTCTCCAAATTGAAGACCGCTATCATGTCGGAGCCCATGCTCAAGCTCTTGGACTTTGAGAAGCCATTTGAGGTACATACAAATGCCTCAGATCATGCTGTTGGAGGGGTTCTTGTACAAGATGGACATCCCATGGCGTTTGAGAGTTGGAAGCTGAAACCCACTGAATAGCAATATTCAGCACACGAGAAAGAGATGTTGGCTGTCGTACATTGCTTGAGGGTGTGGCAAGTGCACTTGTTGGGGACTACATTCGTGGTCAAGATGGACAATGTCACCAATACTTTCTTCAAGTCACAACCGAAGTTTTCACCAAGGCAAGTGTGGTGGCAAGAGTTCCTAGCAGAGTATGACTTTGAGCGGGAACACTGACCGGGAAGGCATAACCTAGTGGCGGATGCACTCAGTTGGAAGACTTCGGACCAGCTGGCAGCTTTGACTCAAGTCACCTCTGACTTCCTCCAGGATGTGAAGATTGCTACACTAGGGGACAAAACCTATCAACTCCTAGTGGAGCAAGTCAAAGGCAGGATCGTGAGGCAGTATTGGCTAGAAGATGGGCTGCTTTATGGCAAAGGTGGCCATTTGCTTGTCGCTAGCAGAGGGGGATTGCACTACCAGCTAATGAAAGAGAGTCACGATAGTCCTTGGGCTGGACATCCAGGCCGTGAGCGGATGCTAGCCCTATTGTCAAGGTCCTATGTTTGGCCAAAGATGGCCGATGACGTTGAGTTATACATCATGACTTGTCTTGTGTGCCAACAAGACAAGGTAGAGAGGCGAGCAGAAGCCAGTCTCCTACAACCCTTGGTAGTGCCAAAGAAGCCTTGGGTATCAGTTTCAATGGACTTTGTGTCCGGGTTTGCAGAAGTAAAGGGTTATATGGTGGTGATGGTGGTCGTGGACCGATTCTCCCAGTACGCAATTTTCACCCTCGTGACCAAGAATTGCTGAGTCATTGTATCGCTCCATGGTGAAGCTCTTTGGAGTCCCAAAGATAGTGAGTGACCAAGATGCTTAGTTCACAGGCAACTTTTGACCGTGTCTGTTCAGACTGCTAGGATCCAAACTGAAGTTCTCAATGGCCAATCATTTGCAGACGGACGGCCATACAGAACGAGTGAATGTGCTGCTGGAGGAGTACTTGAGGCATTATGTCTCAGCTAGTCAACGGAATTGGTTAGACTTGCTTGACTCTGCCCAGTTGTCTTACAACTTGAACTGCTTCTTTGCTACAGGTCATAGCCCATTTGAGTTGGCAATGGGCTACCAACCACTAACACCACAGGAAGTGGTGTTGCAGCACAAAGAAGGGCCTTGCCTAGCCACATATTGATTCACGCGTGACAAGCAGGAGATGATTGAAGAAGCGAGAGATAGCCTCGCTAAAGCTGCTAGGCAGATGAAGAAGTATGCGGACAAGAATCGGAGACCGCTGGAGTTCTAGGTGGGGGACTTAGTGATGTTGAAGCTCACCCCACAGATATGGAAGAAGATCATGAGCAAGTGCTGGCACAAGGGCTTGTTCCAGCGGTACGACGTGCCATTTGAAGTGATCAAGAGGGTCGGGGCAGTAGCCTATCGGCTAGCACTACCAGAGAGGATGAAGGTGCACCTGACATTCCATGTCAGTTTCCTCAAGCCTTACTATCGGGACGAGGAGCATCTAGAGCGCAACAAGGTGAAGCACGCCCCTCTCACCGTGAGGAAGGAACTTGACAAAGAAGTGGAAGGCATACTTGATCACCGTGTGCTGGACTACAGCAAGATGAATAGGAGGACAAAGTACTTGGTCAAGTGGAAGGATCAACCCAAGTCAGTGGTGACTTGGGAGAAGGATGTCACACTTTGGCAGTACAAAGACCTCATCCGACGATACAAAGAGTCTCATTCAATGAGGGCGTTGAATCCCTCAAGTGGGGGAGGTTTGTTGGACCCTTGAGCTCTAACCTCAGAGAATGCGTACCACAAGCCATACCTTGGGGCAGTGGTAGCACATAGCAAGCACGCAACAATGCGCGGGCTAACACTTGCAAGGTGTTGGGATAAATTGCCGGTCCATGAGCGGGCAAGTAGGGAGATGGTCACACAAGCGTGCACAGAGGCACTAGTGAAATGGATGATTGATCAAGCTTAGCAGTGGAGCTGAGGGATCAACAGGTGGCCATGGAGTGTCACATTTCACAAGTAGGCAAATGTGCGTATGGGTGGTGATGATGTCCACGAGCAAGGCATGATGCAATGCTCAAGGATGCTCAGTGAACAAGATGTGACCGAGCAAAGGCACTCAAGGAGTGTGCACTACCTGATAGGTATGGCAAACGCTAAGGGAATGCTCAACACTTAGCGGCTGGCAGGTTGACTACTTGTGGAGATTGGATAAGTCCTTGACCATGCTTGAGTACCGTTGGATGCTGCAATCCTGATCGGATGGCTGTGATTGTGGGAGGCAATCATGGACGTGGGCCCTGGAGGAGAGTGGATTGGATCAACGATGCTGAGTTAGCACCAAGTTATCCATACCTGGTCAAGTAGACAATCAAGGAAAGATTCTCCCGGGATATGGCATATCAAAATGTTATGGAAACAATCTTGGAGATTGTAGATTGACGGCTGAGATTGAACAAATCGAGATCTGATTGATAGAATCAAGGGATTCAAATATATTGGTTGCCATATTTAGTTTGCCAAGCTCCTCTATATAAAGGGGGTCAATCTCATTCTTAGAGCAACCTAGAATTCTCAAAGGAGAGACACAGAGAGCTAGAAACTCCAAGAGAGTGGAAGTCAAGTCAGAGCAAGCAGTCTGGTGTTCTTGAGAGGAGGCACGAGACGGGTAGGGAGTGCAAGTAGTGAGAGATTGCGAGGCATATACTCATGTGACTGCGTGTAAGTGTTCTGATTTGGGTTGGGTTTTGTGTACTTGTGATATATGTAAATACAAGTTATGTTTTTCCCAATTGTGTTCTTGTGTTCCTCTGTGTTGCTTTTGCAGTTTTGTGATCGAACAACTCCAACGGTACATGCATTGTGTGGCTGGTCAGCAAGTGGAGTGTTGACGCTAGCGGGACACGGAAATTTTGTGCCCTGCATTGGTCCCGTGTCATCTACCATGGTTGATGCCTTGGTCGACCATGGCAATAGCCCTTGGTCAATCACGGTCGATGCCTTTATCGACCATGAGTGCTGCGCATGGTTGCTCATGGGCAGTGCCTTGCTCTAGCACTGGTGATGCCTTGCTCTACCACGGTCAATGCGTTGGTCGACCATAGGCAATGCCCTACTCGACCACGGGCAATGCCTTGCTCAACCATGGGTGATGCCTTGCTCAACCACGGGCTGTGCTTGACTCTACCATGGGCATTGCCATGACCAACTGCGGGCAATCCCTTCCTGTACCATGGACAATGGCTGTGCCTTGCTCTACTATGTGCGATGCCTTGCTCGACCATGGGCTGTGCCTTGCTCTACCATGGGTAGTATTGTTAAAAGTGCAGTTTGGGTTGGTTCAAAATGGGTCTGGAATCATTTGACCAGGTTATGGTTTAGCCTATTTGCTTAACGAGCCTGTTTGGTTACGGGTCAATGTTCAGGCAAATATGAACCGGCCCAAAACCATTTTTAAACGGGCCAATTAATGGTTCAAGCTAGTTTGGCCCATGAACCTCCATCATTTTATTTTTAAAAAAATTATTTGAAGTGAATATTTTTTATTTTTTTAAAAAAATTAAATAGACCTAATAAAATTCAACCGTTGATTTGCAAGATTTTTTGCGGTCAAGGCCGGTCCACGCTATTTTCAGCGGTTCTAGGTTGGTTTCTAAGCAGTTCCGGGCTAGTTTAGTAGGGTAACAGCTTGGGTTAGTTACGATTCAATGAGTACATATTTCTAAACTAGCCCATAACTGTCCCTAACCCAATAAGAGTGGTTATGGGTTGGGTTAGGAGTGGTCCGGGCTGGTTCTGGGTTTGGACAGTCTGGTTCTGGTCCAGTTATGGGCCAGCCTAGCCCATTTAACATCTCTAACCATGGGAAATGGCTTGGAAGACCACGGAGATAGACCTTGGTCCTGTTATGTTCACTCAGTTGCTTGACCACAGGTTGTGCTTGCCTCTACCATGGGCAATGCCTTGCTAGATCATGGGTTGTGCCTTGGTCTACAATGAGCAATGGCTTGGTCCACCAAAGGTTGTGCCTTGCTGTACCATGGGCTGTGCCTTGTTGTACGTTGGGTAGTGGCTTGCTCGACCACGGGCAATGCATTCTTGACCATGGGTTGTGCCTTGCTCTACCACGGGCGATGGCTTGGTCAACCACAGAGACATACCACAGGTAGTGCCTTCCTCTACCACAGCCATTGCCATGCCCGACCACGGGCAGTCCCTTCCTGTACCACTGACAATGGCTTGGTTGACCACGGGCTGTGCCTCCCTCTACCACGTGCAATGCCTTGCTCAACCACTGGCTGTGCCTCACTCTACCAGGCGTGATGCCTTGCTCTACCATGGGAAATGGCTTGGACGACCACAGAGACAGCCCTTGGTTGACCAGGAGCTGTGCACTCAGTTGCTCATGGACCATGCCTTGCTCTACCATGTGCAGTGCCTTGCTCGACCATGGGCTGTGCCTGCCTCTACCATGGGCGATGCCTTGCTTGATCACGGGCAGTACCTTGGTCTACCACAAGCAATGGCTTGGTCCACCAAAGGTTGTGCCTCGCTCTACCATGGGCATTCCCTTGCTTGACCTCGGGTTGTGCCATGTTGCACCAGGGGCAGCAGCTTGCTCAACCACGAGCAGTGCCTTGCTCTAGCACGGGCAATGCCTTGCTCTACCTTGGGCGATGCCCTGCTCTACCATGGGGATACCCCTCAGTTGGCCATGGGCGGTGCCTCACTCTACCACAGACTATGCATTTGATTGTACACAAGTAGTGCCTAGCTCTATCTTGGGCGATGCCATGCTTGACCATGGGCTCTGCTTGGGTCCACCACAGGTGATGCCTTGCTCAACCATTGGCTGTGCCTCGCTCTACCATGGGCGATGGCTTGGTTGATCATGGAGAAAACCCTCAATTGACCACAAGGTGTGCACTCAGTCGCTCACAGGCAGTGCCTTGCTCTACCACATGCATTGCCTTGCTTGACCACAGTCTGTGCCTTGCTCTACCACGGGTGATGCCTTGCTCGACCATGGGGTGTGCCTTGCTCTACCATGGGCAATGGCTTGCTCAACTATGGCCTGTGCCTTGCTCTGCCACTGGTGTTGCATTGCTCTACCACTGGAGATGCCTTGCTCAACCACAGGCTATGCCTTGCTCCACCAGAGGCAATGGCTTGCTCAACTACGGCCTGTGCCATGCTCTACCACAGGTGTTGCCTTGCTTGACCACGGGCTGTGCCTTGCTTTACCCTGGGCAATGGCTTGGTTGACCACGGGATGTGCCTCGCTATGCCATGGGCAATGCCTTCTCAACCTTGGGCTGTGCCTTGCTCGACCAAGGGCGATGGCTTGGTCGACCCCAGAGATAGCCCTCAGTCGAGCACAATCTGTGCCTTGCTCTACCACAGGTGATGGCTTGGTCGATCACGGGCTGTACGCATGGTCTCTCATGGGCAGTGACTGGCTCTACCTTGAGTGATGCCTTGCTCTACCTTGGGTGTTGGCTTGCTCAACCATGGGCTGTGCTTTGCAACAACAAGGGCCATGGCTCATTCGACCAAGGGTTGTGCCTCACTCTACAACCGGTGATGCATTGCTCCACCACGGGCTGTGCCTTGCTCTACCATGGTCAATCACAGAGACAACCCTTAGTCAACCTCCGGCAATGCCTTGCCCAACCATGGGCTGTGCCTTGCCCAACCACGGGCATTGCCTGGCTCAACCACAGGCAGTGCCTGGCTCAACCACAGGCAGTGCCTTGGTCTACCAAGGGTGAAGGATTGGTCGACCATGGGCTGTACCTCACTCTCCGATGGGCAATGGCTTGGTCAACCATAGAGACAGCCCTCAGTAGACCACAGGTTGTGCGTTTGGTTGCTCACGGGCAGTGCCTTGCTCTAGCACAGTCAATGCATAGGTCAACCACAGCAATAGCACTTGTTCGATCATTGGGCGACACCTTGATTGACCACGACGACAGTGCTTGGTCGACAATGGGCAGTGCCTTGCTCTACCACGGGTGATGCCCTACTCGACCACGGGCCATGCCTAGGTCTACCAGAGGTATTGCAATGCTCAACCACGGGCTGTCCCTTGCTGTACCACGGGCAATGGCTTGGTCGACCATGGGTTGTGCCACACTCTACGACAGGCGATGCCTTGCTCGACCATGGGCTATGCCTTGATCTACCACAGGTGATGGCTTGGACAACCACAGAGACAACCCTCGGTCAACCACAGGCAGTGCCTTGCTTGACCACGGGATGTGCTAGGCTCTACCATAGGTGATGGCTTGTTCGACCATGGATGGTGCCTTGCTCTACCACAGGCAAAGCCTTGTTCAACAATGGGCTGTGCCTTGCCCTACCATGGAGGATGCCTTGCTTGACCACAGCTGTGCCTTGCCCTGCCCCAGGCATTGGCTTGGTCAATCATGAGCTGTGTGCTCGGTCGCTCACGGGCAATGCCTTGCTCTACCATGAGCAATGCCTTGCTCCACCACCGACTATGCCCTGCTCTACCACAGCTGATGGCATGGTCAACCACAGAGACAGCAATCAGTCGACCACGAGCCATGCCTTGCTCTACCCTGGGCAGTACCTTGCTCGCCATGGGCTGTGCCTCACTCTACCATGGGTGATGCCTTGCTCAACCATGGACTGTGCCTTGCTCTACCATGGGCTATCACTTGGTCGACCATGGAGACAGCCCTTGGTCAACCACGGGCTGTGTGCTCAGTCGCTCACGGGCAGTGCCTTGCTCTACCACAAGCAATGCCTTGCTCCACCCCCGGCTGTGCCTTGCTCTACCACGGGCCATGGTTTGGTCAACCCCAGGCTATGCCTTGCTCTACCACAGGTGATATGTTGCTTGACCACGGGCTGTGCCTTGCCCTAGCACGAGCGATGGCTTGGTTGAGCACAGAGACAGGCCATGGTTGACCATGGACTGTGCCCTTGGTCACTCACAGGCAGTGCCTCGCTCAACCACGGGCATTGCCTTGCTTGACCACAAGTTGTGCCTTGTTCTCCCACAGGCGGTGCCTTGCTCCACCACAGGCAAGGGCTTGGTCCACCATGGAGACAGCCCTTGGTCAACCACAGGCTGTGAGCTTGGTCACACAAGGGCAGTGCCTTGCTCGACCACAGGCTATGCACTTGATCTATCATGGGCAGTGCCTTGCTCTACCACGGGTGATGCCTTCTGCAACCATGGTGACAACCCTGGGTTGATCATCAGTCGACATGCTGATTGACAATGGCAACAGATCTTGGTCAACCATGGAGATAGCCCTTGGTTGACTACAGGCTGTGCGCTTGTCAGCTCACAGGTAGGCTCTGGCTTTTCCTTGAGCAATGCCATGCTTGACCACGGGCTATGCCTTGCTCTACCGCAGGCGATGCCTTACTCGACCACAGGCTGTGCCTGGCTCTACCAAGGGCAATGGTATGTTCAACCTTGGGCTGTGCCTTGCTCCACCACAGGCAATGGCCTGGTCGACCACAGGCAGTGCCTGTCTCTATGTGGGGTGATGCCTTGCTCTACAACGGGCCATGCCTTACTCTACCACGAGCATTGGCTTACTCAACAACAGATTGTGCCTTGCCCTACCATGGGCAATGATTTGCTTGACCACAGACTATGCCTTGCTCTATCATGGGCCTTGGCTTGGTCGAGCACGGGCAATGCCTTGCTGTACCTCAGTCGACCACAGTCAGTACACTTGGTCTCTCATAGGCAGTGTGATGTGAATCTGGCTACGGCATCAAAACATCAACTTCATCACCAGGTGTCTCCAACAATAATACATCAAGCATCAAGATTCAAGCTCATGATTAATGCATATGGATGCAAGAATGTTGCAAAATATGAAGATTTTTGGAAGATAATGTGCTGACATATTATTGTGATTGAGCATATATCACATTCCTATTTTGTTTAGATAGCATATATGTTAGGATTTCTAGTTGCTAAACTTGCATGTTTCCTTTATTTTAGTTTCCTAACCTATGGGAACACTTTAGGAAACACAATGAGTTGCAAATATTGAAATTGGCCTATTTAAAGGCTTGTAATAGAGCTTGGACGAAAAAGACACACACAGAGTTTTCAGATGAATAAGATGTGAGGTTTACTCTATCTTCGGATCTTGATGAGCCTTTGAACTTATCGGAGTCTTCCGTGGTGTTCACCCCCAACTTATCAATCAACCCTTCCAAAGTTGATTGTGCCGTCTTCACTATACCAAGGTTCTTACCTCTTTATAGGTAATGGGTCGCGGTTCCACTGAGTCTACCGTTGAACACGATCTTTGGTGACCACATTCGATTCGGGTCTCATCATGGGTTGGTAAGGTTCTTGTCACTCTTGGCATTGCGTCATATCACGGGTTGGCGAGGATTGTGTCACAGTGCTTGGCTGTACCTTCGGCGAAGCCTTTCTCGACCACGGGCCGTGCCTTGCTTTACCAAGGGCCATGGCATGTTCGACCATGGTTTGTGCCTTGCCCAATGACAGACGATGACTTGCTCAACCACAGGCTGTGCCATGCTCTACCAAGGGTGATGGCTTGGTTGACCATGGAGACAGCCCTCGATAGGCCATGGAGAGAGCCCTCGGTCAACCATGGGCTGTGCCATGCTCTACCACAGGTGATGGCTTGGCCAACCAAGGAGACAGCCCTCCGTCGACCATGGGCTGTGCACTCAGTCGCACACGGGCAGTGCCTTGCTCTACCATGGTTGATGCCTTGGTCGACCATGTGCTATGCCTTGCTCTACCACAGGCGATGGCTTGGACGACCACGGAGATAGCCCTCAGTCGACCACAGGCTGTGCCTTGCTCGACCATGGGCTGTGCCAGGCTTTACCACAGGCTATGGCTTGTTCAACCATGGGCAGTGCCTTGCTCTACCATGGGCAATGCCTTGCTTGACCACAGGTTGTGCCTTGCCCTGGCACGGGCACTGGCTTGGTCGACCATGGAGACAGCCCTTGATAGACCATGGGTTGTGTGCTCGGTTGCTCACAGGCGATGCCTTGCTCTACAATGAGCAATGCCTTGCTCCACCACCAGCTGTGTCCTGCTCTACCATGGGTGATGGCTTGGTCGACCATGGAGACAGCCGTCTGTCGACCACAAGCTGTGCCTTGCTCCACCATGGGCTGTGCCTTACCCTTCCATCAGCGATGCCTTGTTCAACCACAGGTGATGCCTTCTCAGCCATGGGCTGCACCTGGCTCTATCATGGGTGATGCCTTCTCAACCACAGGTTGTGCCTCTTTCTACCACGGGCGTTGCCTTGCTCAACCTTGGGTAGAGCCTGGCTCTACCTCGGTCAACTCCTTGCTCAACCACAGGCTATGCGTCACTTGGAACTGTGCCTACCATGGAGACAGCGCTTGGTCGATCAGGAGCTGTGCACCTGGTCACTCATGGGCTGTGCCTTGCTCTACCACATGCGTTGCCTTGCTTGACCATGGGCAATGGCTTGTTCGACCATGGGCTGTGCATTGCCCAACCACAGGCAATGCCTTGCTTGACCACGGGCTGTGCCCCGCTTTGCTACTGGCGATGGCTTGGTTGACCATGGAGACAGCCTTTGTTCAACCACAGGCTGTGTGCTCAGTCGCTCACACACAGTGTCTGGCTCTTCCTCAGGTGACGCCCTGCTTGACCATGGGCTGTGCGCTAGATCAACCATGGGCTGTGTGCTCAGTCACTCAAGGGCATTGCCTTGCTCTACCACAAGCAACGCCTTGCTCCACCACCAGCTGTGCCATGCTCTCCCACGGGCAATGGCTTGGTCGACCACGAACACAGCCCTCGGTCAACCACGAGCAGTGCCTTGCTCAACCATGGGCAGTGCCTCGCCCTACCCCGGGCGATGCCTTGCTTGACCATGGGTGATGGCTTGGTTGACCACGGCGATGGCTTGGTTGACCAGGGAGGTAGCTGTCAGTCAACCACGGGTTGTGCCTTGCTTGACCACAGGCAATGGCTTGTTCAACCACAGCTGTGCCTCGTGGTTGCCTTACTCGACCACTGGCTGTGCCTTGCTCTGCCACCAGTGATGGCTTAGTTGACCACGGAGACAGCGCTCGGTCAACCACAGACTGTGCGCTCAGTCGCTGATGGTCAGTGCCTGGCTCTACCTTGGGCGATGCCCTACTTGACCACAGGCTGTGCCTCGCTCTACCACGGGCGATGGCTTGGTCAAGCACAGGCTGTGCCTCGCTCCACCACAGGCAATGGCTTGTTCGACCTTGGGCTGCGCCTCACTCTACCACAGGCTATGTGCTGCTCATCCACCAGCTGTGCCTTGCTCTACCATGGATGATGGCTTGGTTGACCACAGGCTGTGGGCTTGGTCATTCATGGGCAGTGCCTTGCTCTACCTCAGGTGATGACTTGCTCGACTGCAGGCTGTGCCTCACTCTATCACGGGGGATGGCTAGGTCGACCACGGAGACAGCCCTTGGTCAACCATGACCTGTGCCTGGCTATACCATGGGCGACACCTTGCTCAACCACAGGCTGTGCCTTGCTCTCCCATGGGTGATGGCTTGATCAACCATGGAGCCACCCTTCAGTGGACCACAGGCTGTGCGCTCGGTCACTCACAGGCAGTGCCTTGCTCTACCATGGTCGATGCCTTGGTCAACCACAGCAACAGCTCTTGGTCGATCACAGTCGATGTGTAGGTCAACCACAGGCTGTGCACATAGCCACCCACAGGCAGTGCCCTGCTCTACCACGGGAGATGCCTTGCCCAGCCATGGCTACAGTGCTTGTTTGATCATTGTGCAACACCTTGATCGACCACGGCGTTGGCGCATGGTTGACTACGGGCAGTGCCTTGCTCTACCAGGGGTGATGCCCTGCTCGACCATGGGCTGTGCCCAGCTCTACCACGGGCATTTCCATGCTCGACCATGGGTTGTCCCTTGCTGTACTACAGGCAATGGCTTGGTCGACCACGGGCTGTGCCTCGCATTACCATGGGCAATGCCTTGCTCAAACTGGGGCTATGCCTTACTCTACCACAGGTGTTGGCTTCATCAACCATGGATGTAGCCTTCAGTTGACCGTGGCCCGTGTGCTTGGCTGCTCATGGGCAATGCCTTGCTTGACCATGGGCTGTGCCTTGCTCTACCATGGGCGATGGCTTCATCGACCATGGAGAAAGCCCTCGATCAACCACATGTTATCTGCTCGGTTGCTCACAGGCAGTGCCATGGTCTAGCACGGGCAATGCCATGCTCCACCATGGGCTATGCCTTGCTCTACCCTAGGGGATGCCTTGCTTGACCATGGGCTGTGCCTTGCTCTACCATGGGCGATGGCTTGGTCGACCATGGAGACAGCCCTCAATTGACCATGGGCAGTGTGCTTGGTTGCTAATGGGCAGTGCCTTGCTCTACCATGAGCAATGCCTTGCTCCACCACTGGTTGTGCCTTGCGCTGCCACAAGAAGGCTTTATTGACCATGGACTGTGCCTTGCTTTACCACAGATGATTCCTTGCTCGACCACAGAGACAGCCCTCAGTCAACCACGGGTTGTGCGCTCAGTTGCACAAAGCAGTGCCTGGCTCCACAATGGCTGATGCCTTGCTCAGCCATAGTGATAGCCCTTTGTCGATCATGGGTGATGACATGATGGACCACAGGTTGTGCACTCGGTTGATGATGGGTAGTGCCTTGCTCTACCACGAGCGATGCCTTCCTCGACCACAGCGACAACCCTTGTTCGATCATGGGTAGATGTGTTGATTGACCATGGCAAATGCTCTTTGTTGATCACAGGCAGTGCCTTGGTCGACCACTCAGACAGCTCTCAGTTGATCACAGGATATGCACTCGGTCGTTCACAGGCATTGCCTTGCTCTACCACAGTTGTTGCCTTGCTTGACCACTGCGATAGCCCTTGGTTGATCATGGGATGATGCCTTGATCAACCCAGTGACAGCCCTTGGTCATCCACCAGCAGTGGCTTGCTCTACCGTGGGCGATGCCTTGGTCAACCACGGGTTGTGCCTCGCTGTGCCACATGCAATGGCTTGCTCAACTACTGGTGGTGCCTTGCTCTAGCACTAGCATTGGCTTGGTCAACCACGAACTGTGCCTCACTTGACCAGGGGCGATGCCTTGCTCAGCCATGAGCTGTGCCTTGCTCTACCATGGGTGATGGCTTGGACAACCACAGAGACAGCCCTCAGTCAACCATGGGCTGTGCCAGGCTCTACCATGGGCAATGGCTTGTTTGACCACAGGTAGTGCCTCACTCTACCATGGGCAATGGATTGTTCGACCATGGAGACAGCTGTTGGTTGACTGTGGGCTATGTGCTCGGTCAGTAACATGTGATGCCTTGCTCTACCATGAGCAATGCCTTGCTCCACCACCCACTGTGCAATGCTCTACCATGAGTGATGGCTTGGTCGACACAGATATAGCCCTCGGTCAACCACGGGCTGTGTGCTCGGTTGCTCATGGGCAGTGCCTTGCTCTACCACGGGCCATGGCTTGGTCAACCCCAGGCTGTGCCTCGCTCTAGAATGGGCAATACGTTGCCCAACCACTAGCTATGCCTTACCCTACCACGAGCGATGGCTTGGTTGACCATGGAGGTAGGCCTCAATTGACCACCAACTGTGCAGTTGGTTGCTCGACCAAAGGTTGTGCCTCACTCAACCAAAGGTTGTGCCTCGCTCTACCATGGGTGGTGCCTTGCTCCCCCATAGGCAATGGCTTGGTCGACCATGAAGACAGCCCTCGCTCAACCATGGGCTGTGCACTCTGTTGCACAAAGGCAGTGCCCTGCTCGACCATGGGTGATGCCTTGCTCGACCTCGGTGATTGCCCTTCATTGATCATCAGTGATGCCCTCATCGACCACGGGCTATGCACTCGGTTGCTCACAGGTTGTGCCTTGCTCTTCCACAGGCGATGCCTTCCTCGACCACAGTGACAACCCTCGGTCGTTCATGGGTTGACATGTTGATCGACCATGGCAACAGTTCTTGGTTGACCATGGGCAGTGCCTTGGTTCACCATGGGATGTGCCTTGCCCAACCACAGGTGATGCCTTCCTTGACCATGGGCCGTGCCTTGCTCTACCACAGGCAATTGCTTGGTCATCCTCGGACATAACCCTTGGTTGACTACGGGCTATGTGCTTGGTAGCTCACAGGCAGTGCCTGGCTCTTCCTCGGTAGAGCAAGCCATAAACAATGGTAGAGCAAGGCACAGCCAGTGGTCAAGAAGGCATCGCCTGCAGTAGAGTGAGGCACAGCCCGTGGTTAAGAAGCCATCGCCCATGGTAGAGGGAGGTGCAACCCGTAGTCGAGAAGGCATCACCCGTGGTGGAGCAAGGCACAGTCTGTGTTGGAGCAAGGCATCGCCCGTGGTGGAGCAAGGCATTGCCCATGGTGGAGCAAGGCACAGCCCATGGATGAGCAAGGCATCTCCCGTGGTGGAGGCAGGCAGAGCCCGTGGTCTAGCAAGGCATCGTCCATGGTAGAGGGAGGCACAGTCCGTGGTTCAGAAGGCATCGCCCGTGGTAGAGCCAGGTGCAACCCGTAGTCAAGAAGGCATCGCCTGAAGTAGAGTGAGGCACAGCCCGTGGTTAAGCAGCCATCGCCCATGGTAGAGGGAGGCACAGCCCATGTTTCAGAAGGCATCGCCCGTGGTAGAGCCAGGTGCAACCCGTAGTCGAGAAGGCATCGCCTGTGGTGGAGCAAGGCATTGCCCATGGTGGAGCAAGGCACAGCCCATGGATGAGCAAGGCATCTCCCGTGGTGGAGGCAGGCAGAGCCCGTGGTTGAGCAAGGCATCGCCCATGGTAGAGGGAGGCATAGCCCGTGGTTCAGAAGGCATCACCCGTGGAAGAGCCAGGTGCAACCCGTAGTCGAGAAGGCATTGCCCGTGGTGGAGCAAGGCATCGCCCGTGGTGGAGCAAGGCACAGCCCATGGATGAGCAAGCATCTCCCATGGTGGAGGCAGGCAGAGCCCATGGTCTAGCAAGGCATCACCCGTGGTAGAGGAAGGCACCACCCGTGGTAGAGGAAGGCACAGCCTGTGAGAGACCAAGCATACAGCCTGTCACCAACCGTGGGCTGTCTTTGTGGTCGACCAAGCCATCGCCTGTGGTAGACCAAGGCACAGCCAATGGTCGAGAAGGCATTGCCCAGGGTAGAGCGAGGCACAGCCCGTGGTCAACCAAGCCATTGGCCAGGGTAAAGCCAGGCAGAGCCCCATGGTCAAGCAAGGCAATGCTCATGGTCAAGAAAGGCAACACTCGCGGTTGAGCAAGGCAACGCTCATGGTAGGGCAAGGCACAGGCCATTGTCGAGCAAGCGATAGCCCATGGTAGAGCGAGGCACAGCCTTTGGTCGTCCAAGCCATTGCCCATGGTCAACCATGCCATTGCCCATGGTGGAGCAAGGCATCACTTCGGGCAGAGCATGGCACAGCCTGTGGTCAAACAAGGCATCACCCGTGGCAGAGCAAGGCACTGCCAGTGGTCAACCAAGAGCTGTCGTGGTGGTCAATCGAGGCAATGCCCCATGATTGACCAAGGGTTGTCATCATGTTCGAGCAAGGCATGGACTGTGGTAGAGTGAGGCACTACCTGTGAGCAACCGAGTGCACAGCCCCTGGTGGACTAAGCAGTGTCTCCTTGGTCAAAGAAGTGATTGCCCATGGTAGAGCAGGGGACAGCCAGTGGTCGAGCAAGGCATCACCTGTGGCAGAGCGAGGCACAGCCCCTGGTGGAGCAAGGCACTGCCTGTGAGCAACCAACAACATAGCCCATGGTCGACCAAGCCATCACCTGTGGTAGAGCAAGGCACAGCCCATGGTCAAACAAGGTATCACCCATGGTAGAGCAAGGCACAGCCTGTGGTCATCAAGGCATTGCCCATGGTAGAGCGAGGCATAGCCCATGGGGAGCATGGCATTGCCCATGCTAGAGCATGGCACAGCCCGTGGTCAACCAAGGGCTTTCTCCATGGTAAACCAAGCCATCACGCATGGTAGAGCAAGGCACAGCCTGTGGTCGAGAAGGCATCACCTGTGGTAGAGTGAGGGACAGCCCGTGGAAGAGCCAGGTGCATCCCATGGTCGAGCAAGGCATCGCTTGTAATAGAGCAAGGCACAGCCCATGGTGGAGCAAGGCATTGCCCGTGGAAGAGCACACAGACCATGGTTGACTCAGGGTTCTCTCCGTGGTTGAGCGAGGCACAGCCCATGGTAGAGTGAAGCATAGGCCGACGGTGGAGCAAGGCATTGCCTGTGGCAGAGCATGGCACTGCCTGTCAGCAACCAAGCACATAGCCCGTGGTCGACCGAGAGCTTTCCCTGTGGTCAACTGAGGGCTTTCTCCATGGTCGACCAGGCCATCGCCCGTGGTAGAGCAAGGCACAGCCGGTGGTCAAGAAGGCATTACCTGCAGTAAAGTGAGGCACAGCCCGTGGTTAAGAATCCATTGCCCATGGTAGAGGGAGGCACAGCCTGTGGTCAAGAAGGCATCGCCCATGGTAGAGCTAGGTGCAACCTGTGGTTGAGAAGGCATCGCCCATGGTCAAGCCAGGCATCACCCCTGCTGGAGCAAGGCGCAGCCTGTGGATGAGCAAGGCATCTCCCATGGTGGAGGCAGTCACAGCCCATGGTCAAGCAATGCATTGCCCATGGTAGAGGAAGGCACAGCCCATGAGGGACCAAGCACACAGCCTGTCACTGACCATGGTCTGTCTCTGTGGTCGACCAAGCCATCACCCATGGTAGACCAAGGCACAGGCAATGGTTGAGAAGGCATTGCCTGGGGTAGAGTGAGGCACAGCCCATGGTTGACAAAGCCATTGCCCAGGGTAAAAGGAGACAGAACCCCATGGTCGAGCAAGGCAACGCTTGTGGTAGAGCAAGGCACAGGCCATTGTCGAGCAAGCAATCGCCTGTGGTAGAGCAAGGCACAGCCTTTGGTCGACCAAGCCATTGCCCATGTTCGACCATGCATTTGCCCATGATGGAGCAAGCATCGCTCTGGGTAGAGCATGGCACAGCCTGTGGTCGAACAAGGCGTCACCCATGGCAGAGCAAGGCACTGTCCATGGTTGATCAAAGTGTCACCCCATGATCGACCAATGGTTCTTGTCATTGTTGAGAAAGGCATGGACCATGGTAGAGCGAGGCACTACCCATGTGTGACTGAGTGCACAGCTCATGGTGGACTAAGGGCTGTCTCCTTGGTCAAACAAGTGATTGCCCATGGTAGAGCAGGGGACAGCCAGCGACAGCCAGCGGTCGAACAAGGCATCACCCGTGGCAGAACGAGGCACAACCCATGTTGGAGCAAGGTACTGCCTGTGAGTGACCAAGAACATAGCCCATGATCGACCAAGGGCTTTCTCCATGGTCAACCAAGCCATCTCCCATGATAGAGCAAGGCACAACCCATGGTTGAACAAGGCATCACCCGTGCTAGAGTGAGGCACTGCCCGTGGTCATCAAGGAAATGTCCATGGTAGAACGAGGCATAGCCCATGGTGGAGCAAGGCATTGCCTATGCTAAAGCATGGCACAGCTTGCGAGTGACCGAGCACATAGCCCATGGTAGAGCAAGGCACAGCTTGTGGTCAAGAAGGCACCGCCCATGGTAGAGTGAGGGACAGCCTGTGGTCAAGAAAGCAGTGCCCGTGGTAGAGCCGGTGCAGCCCGTGGTCAAGCAAGGCATCACTCATCACAGGGCAAGGCACAGCCCATGGTGGGGCAAGGCATAGCCCGTGGTGGGGCAAGGCACAGCCCGTGTGCGACCGAGCACACAGTCTGTGGTCGACCGAGGGTTCTCTCTGTGATTAAGTAAGGCACAGCCCATGGTTGTGAAGGCATCGCCCGTGGTAGAGTTAGGCATAGGCTGATGGGGGAGCAAGGCATTGCCTGTGAACAACCGAGCACATAACCTGTGGTCAACCGAGGGCTTTCCCCATGGTCCACTGAGGGCTTTCTCCGTGGTTGACCAAGCCATCGCCGGTGGTAGAGCGAGGCACTGCCTGTGGTCGAGCGAGGCACTGCCTGTGGTCAAGCTAGGCATCGCCCATGGTAGAGCAATGTACAGCCTGTGGTCGAGCATGGCATTGCTCGTGATAGTGCGAGGTGCAGCCAGTGGTCAACCGAGGGCTGTCTCCATGGTTGACCAAGCCATCACCCATGGTAGAGCAAGGATGGTAAAGTGAGGCCATGCCCATGGTTGACTGAGAGCTGTCTCCATGGTCGACCAAGCCATCACCGGTGGTAGAGCGAGGCACTGCCCGTGGTCAAGCTAGGCGTCGCCCATTGTAGAGTGAAGCGCTACCTGTGGTTGACCGAGGGCTGTCTCCCTCGTTGACCAAGCCATCGCCCATGGTAGAGCGAGGAACA
The DNA here is from genome assembly GCA_900174645.1 of Sonneratia alba. Lineage (NCBI taxonomy): Eukaryota > Viridiplantae > Streptophyta > Magnoliopsida > Myrtales > Lythraceae > Sonneratia > Sonneratia alba. Next base: position 4,585,083 of record FWPY01000027.1, on the reverse strand, counting down.
GCCCATGGTTGAGCATGGCATCACCCATGATAGAGCGAGGCACTGCCTATGGTCGACTGAGGGCTGTCTCCATGGTCGACCAAGCCATCGCCAGTGGTAGAGCAAGGCACTGCCCGCGGGCCAGCTAGGCATCGCCCATGGTAGAGTGAGGCACTGCCCGTGCTCAACCGAGGGCTATCTACACGGTTGAGCAAGGCATCACCCATGGTAGAGTGAGGCACAGCCCATGGTAGAGCTAGGCACTGCCCATCAGTGACTGAACACACTGCCTGTGGACAACCAAGTGTTGTCTCCATGGTCTACCAAGCCATCACCCAGGGTAGAGTGAGGCACAGCTGGTGGTCAAGCAAGGCATCACCCATGGTAGAGCGAGGCACTGCTCATGGTCGACCAAGGGCTGTCTCCATGGTTGACCAAGCCATCGCCGGAGCCAAAGCAAGGCATAGCCAGTGGTAGAGCAAGGCATCACCTATGGTAGGGCAAGGCACAGCCTGTGTTCGAACAAGCTAATGCCTGTGGTAGAGCAAGGCACAGCTCATGGTTGAGCAAGCCATCACCCATGGTAGCACAAGTCACAGCTCATGGTCGAGCAGGGCATTGCCTGAGGTAGAGCCAGGCACAGGCCATGAGCGACTGAGTGCACAGCCCATGGTTGACCAAGGACTGTCTTCGTTGTCAACCAAGCCAACGCCGGTGGCAGTGCAAGTTACAGCCCTAGGTTGAGCAAGGCATCGTCCGTGGTAGAGTAAGGCACAACCTGTGGTCGAGCATGGCATTGTCTGAGGTAGAGCCAGGCACTGCCCAAAAGCAACCAAGTGCACAGCCCATGGTCAACTGAGGGCTGTCTCCCTAGTAGACCAAGCCATCACCTGAGGCATCGCCTGTGGTTGGGCAAGGCACAGCCCATGGTCGAGCAAGGCATCGCTTGTGGTAGAGTGATGCACAGCCCATGGTGGACCAAGGCGCCCTTGGTGGGCCAAGGCACTGCCCCTGGTCGACCAAGAGCTGTTACTGTGGTCAATCAATGCGTCAATCCATGATTGACCAAGGGCTATCATGATGGTCGAGCAAGGCATCACCCATGGTTGAGCAAGGCACTGCTGGTGAGCGACTGAGTGCACAGCCTGCGGTCGATCTAGGCATCGCCAGTCTTCCACCAAGGGCTATCACCACAGTCAAGCAAGGCATCGCCCATGGTGGAGTAAGGCACTGCTCTTCTGCGACTGAGCACAAAGCCTGTGGTCGACTGAGGGCTGTCTCCCTGGTTGACCGAGGGCTGTCTCCCCGGTTGACCAAGCCATCACCTGTGGTGGAGCAAGCCATCACCCGTGGTAGAGCAAGGCACCACCCATGAGCGACCGAGTGCACAGCCTGTGGTTGATCAAAGCATCAACCGTGATTGACCAAGGGCCACTGCCATGGTCAACCAAGGTGTCGACCATCATAGAGCAAGGCACTGCCCGTCAAAGACTGAGTGCACAGCCTCTGGTTGACAGAGGGCTGTCTCCATGGTCAGCCAAGCCATCGCCCGTGCTAGAACAAGGCACAGCCCATGGTCGACCAAGGGCTGTCTCCATGGCCGATCGAGGGCTGTCTCCATGGTCAACCCAGCCATCGCCCTTGGTAAATCTTGGCATAGCCCATGGTCGTGCAAGGCATTGCCTGTGGTTGGGAAAGGCACAGACTGTGGTTGAACATGCCATGGCCCTTGGTAGAGCAAGGCATAGCCCATGGTTGAGGAAGGCATCGCCTGAGGTGCAGCCAAGCACTGCCCGTGAGAGACCGAGTGAACAGCCCGTGGTCAACCAAGTTACAGCAAGGCATAGCCCATGCTCAACCAAGCCATGGCCCATGGAAGAGCAAGGCACAGACCGTGGTCAAGCAAGGCATCGCCTGTGGTCAATTAAGGCGTTGCTTGTGGTAGAGTGAGGCACAACCTGTGGTCGAACATGCTATTACCCTTGGTAGAGCAAGGGACAGCCTGTGGTTGAGCATGGCACAGCCCATGGTTGAGCATGGCACAACCCGTGGTAGAGCAAGGCATCACCCAAGGTAGAGACAGGCACTGCCCTCAAGAGACTGCGTGCACAACCCGTGGTCGACCAAGGTCTGTCTCTGTGGTCGACAAAGCCATTGCCTGTGGTCGAGCAAGGCACAGCCCGTGGTTGAACATGCCATGGCCTTGGTAGAGCCAGGCACAGCCCGTGGTCGAGCAAGGCATCACCCGAGGAAGAGCCAGGCACTGCCCGTGAGCTACTGAGCACACAGCCCTTAGTCAACTGAGGGCTGTCTCCATGGTCAACCAAGCCATCACCCGTGGTAGAGCGAGGCACAGCCAATGGTTGAGCACGGCATCACTTGTGGTTGGGCAAGGCACAGCTCATGGGTGAGCAGGGCATTGCCCTTGGTGGACCAAAGCACTGCCCATGGCTGACCAAGAGTGGTTGCCAAGGTTGATGAATGCATCGGCCCATGATCAACCAAGGGTTGTCACCATGGTCAAGGAAGGCATTGCCCATGGAAGAGCAAGGCACTGCCTGTGAGCAACCGAGTGCACAGCCTGTGGTCAATGAGGGCATTGCCTGTGATTGACAAAGGGCTGTTGCCGAGGTCGAGCAAGTTACTGCCCTTGTGCAACCAAGTGCACAGCCCATGGTCAACCAAGGGCTGTCTCTGTGGTCAACCAAGCCATCGCCTGTGGGGGAGAAAGGCACTGGCAGTGGTAGAGTGAGCCACAGCCTGTGGTAGAGCCAGGCATCGCCCATGGTAGAGCAAGGTACTGCCTGTGAGTGACCAAGTGCATAGTCAGTGGTCAACCGAGGCCTGTCTCCATGGTCAACCAAGCCATCGCTTGTGGTAGGGCAAGGCAAAGCCCAAGGTCAAGCAACGTATTGCCTATGTATGCAAGAGCGAGGCCCAGCCTGGGGTCAGCCAAGCCATGGCCCATGGTAGAACAAGGCACAGCCAGTTGTCATGCATGGCATTGCTCATGGTAGAGCAAGGCACTGCCCTTGAGTGACTGAGCACACAGCCTGAGGTTGACTGAGGGCTGTCTCTGTGTCGACCAAGGCATCGCCTGTGGTAGAGCAAGGCATCGCCTGGGGTAGGGCGAGCCACTACCTGTGGTTGAGCAAGGCACTGCTTGTGGTCGACCGAGGGCTGTCTCTATGGTCTTCCAAGCCATCACCTGTGGTAGAGCATGGCTTAGCCAGTGGTAGAGCAAGGCATCACCCATTAGCAACCGAGCACACTGCCCATGGTCAACCGAGGGCTGTCTCCATGGTCGAACAAGCCATTGCCCATGGTACAGTGAGGCACTGGCCATGGTCAAACAAGCCATTGCCCATGGTAGAGCCTGGCACAGCCTGTGGCCGACCAAGGGCTGTCTCCATGGTCATCCAAGCCATTGCCCATGGTAGAGGAATGCACAGCCCGTGGTCAAGCAAGGCATCGCCTGTGGTCAAGCAAGGCACAACCCGTGCTTGACCAAGGCATCACCCATGGTAGAGCAAGCCATTGCCCATGGTAGAGCGAGGCACAACCCGTGGTCGACCAAGGAATCGCCCCTGGTAGAGCAAGCCACTGCCAGTGGTCCACCAGGAACTGTCGTCATGGTTGATCAAGGCCTCTGCAGTGGCTTGCTCTACCGCTCGACCAAGGGCCGTTGCTGTGGTTGAGCAAGGCGGCAACCATGGAAGAGCAAGGCAATGCCCATGAGAGACCAAGTGCATAGTCTGCAGTCGACTGAGGGATGCCTTCGTGGTTGACCAAGGCACTGCCCATGGTCAACCAAGAGCTGTTGCCATGGTCATCAACACATCTACCCTCGATCGACCAAGTGCTGTCACCATAGTTGAGGAAGGCATCGCCCATGGTAGAGCAAGGCACTGCCCATCAGTGACTGAGTGCACAGCCTGTGGTTGATCACCGCATCACTCGTAATCGACGAAGGGCTATCACTGTGGTCCAGCAAGGCATTGGCCATGGTGGAGCCAGGCACTGCCCTTGTGCAACCAACCACACAACCTGTGGTCAACTGAGGGCTGTCTCCATGGTTGACCCAGCCATCGCCCGTGGTCGAGCAAGGTATTGCCCATGGTAGTGCAAGGCACAGCCCGTGGTTGACCAAACCATGGCCTGTGGTAGCGCTAGGCATGGTTGGTGGTGGAGCAAGGCACTGCTCATGAGTGACTGAGCACATGGCCCATAGTCGACTGAGGGCTGTCTCCATGGTCGACCAAGCCATTGCCCGTGGTAGAGCCAGGCACAGCCCATGGTCAAGCAAGGCAAAGCCCATGGTCGAGCAAGGCATTGATCTGGGTGCAGTGAGGCACAGCCCATGGTCGAACAAGGCATCACCCAGGGTACAGCGAGGCACCGCCTGTGGTCTAGCAAGGCACAGCTCATGGTCAACCAAGGGCTGTCTCTGCCATTGACCAAACCACCACCTGTGGTACAGCAAGGCACAGCCGGTGGTGGTAGAGCAATGCATCGCCCATGAGTAACTGAGCACACAGCCCGTGGTCAACCAAAGGCTGTCTCCATGGTTGACCAAGCCATCACCTGTGGTAGGGCAAGGCACAGCCCGTGGTCGAGCAAGGCATGGCCTATGGTTGGGCAAGGACAGCCCATTGTGAAACAAGCCATTTCCCGTGGTCAAGCAAGGCATCTCCCGTGGTAGTGCCAGGCACAGCCCGAGGTCAAGCAGGGCCTCGCTCATGGTGGAGCCAGGCACAGCCCGTGGTCAAGCAAGGCATCACCCATGGTACAGCCAGGCACAGGTGGTGACCAACCAAGCCATTGCCTGTGGCAGAGTGACATACTGCCTGTGGTCGAACAAGCCATCACCCGTGGTAGAGTAAGGCACAGCCCTTGTCGACCAAGCCATCACCCATGGTAGAGCAAGGCACAGCCCTTCTTTGAACAAGGCATTGCCTGTGGTAGTGCAAGGCACAGCCCATGGTCGACCAAGCCATTGCCATGGTACAGCAAAGGACAACCTGTGGTCAAGCATGGCAATGCCCATGGTAGAGCCAGGCACAGCCCATGGTCGAGTAGGGCATCACCCATGGTAGATCAAGGCACTGCCCATAGTCGACCAAGTGCCGTCGTCATGGTCGATCAAGGTGTTGCCAAATGGTCAAACAAGCACTGTAGCTGTGGCTGAGCAAGGCATCACCCATGGCAGAGCAGGGCACTACCTGTGAGTGACTGTGTGCACAGCCCATGGTTGATCTATGCATCAACCATGAACGACCAAGGGCTGTCACCATGGTCAACCAAGGCATCAACCATGGTAGAGCAAGGAACAGCCCATGAGGGACCGAGCACACAGCCAGTGGTTGACCAAAGGCTGGCTCCATGGTCGATGAAGCCATCGCCCGTGGGAGAGCAAGACACTGCCTGTGCTCAACGGGGAGCTGTGTCTGTGGTTGACCAAGCCATTGCCTTTGGTAGAGCAAGGCACAGCCCATTGTTGAGACAGGCATCACCCGTGGTGGGGCAAGGCACAACCCATGGTCGAGCAAGGCACTGCCTGTGGTCGACTGAGGGCTGTCTCCGTGGTTGACCAAGGCATCACCCATGGTTGGGAAAGGCACAGCCCATGGTTGAGCATGGCATCGCCCGTCGTAGAGCAAGCCACAGCCTGTGGTGGAGAAAGGCCCAGCCCGTGGTCAAGCAAGGCATCGCCCGAGGTAGAGCCAAGCACTGCCCATGAGAGACTGTGCATACAGCCCATGGTTGACCAAGGGCTAACCCCGTGTTTGAACAAGCCATTGCCCATGGTCGAGCATGGAATTGCCGGTGGTAGGGCAAGGCACAGCCATGGTGGAACAAGCCATTGCAGGTGGCAGAGCAAGGCACAGCCTGTGGTCAAGCAAGGCATCTCCCATGGTAGAGCCAGGCACAGCCTGTGGTCGAGCAAGGCATCGCCCGTAGTAGAGCAAGGCACTGCCCTTGAGTGACCGAGGGCTGCCTCTGTGGTTGACCAAGCCTTCACCCATCGTAGAGCAAGGCACAGCCCATCATCAAGAAGGCATCGCCCATGGTAGAGCGAGGCACAGCCTGTGGTCAACCAAGCCATTGCCCAAGGTAAAGCAAGGCATGGCCCTTGGAAGATCAAGGCAACGCCCATCACAGAGCAAGGCCCAGGCTGTAGTCAAGCAAGCCATTGCCCATGGTAGTGCGAGGCACAGCCTTTGTTTGACCAATCCATTGCCCATGGTAGAGCAAGGCACAGCCTGTGGTTGAGCAAGGCAACGCATGTGCTAGAGCATCGCACACGTGAGCGACTGTGTGCACAGCTTGTGGTCGACTGAGGGCTGTCTCCATGGTCGACTGTGGGTGATCTCCCATGGTAGAGTGAGGCACAGCCCATGGTAAAGTAAGACATCACCCAGGGTATAGCCAGGCACAGCCCATGGTCGAGCAAGGCATCAGCTGAGGTAGAGCCAGGCACTGCCAATGAGCAACCAAGCACACAGCCCATGGTCGACTAAGCCATCATCCATGGTAGAGCAAGGCACAGCTCATGGTCAAGCAATGCAAAGCCCATGGTAGAGGGAGGCACAGCCCCCAGTTGAACAAGCCATCACCCATGGTAGAGCAAGGCACAGCCCGTGGTCAAGTAAGTCATCGCTCACAGTAGAGCAAGGCACAGCCCATGATCAAGCAAGGCATTGCCCAAGGAAGAGCCAGGAACTGCCCATGAGCTACCGAGCACACAGCCCGTAGTCAACCAAGGGCTGTCTCCTTGGTCAACCAAGGCATCACCCATGGTGGAGTGAGGCACATCCCATGGTCAGCCATGGCATTGCCTAGGGTAAAGCAAGGCACAGCCTGTGGTCGAACAGGGCAATGCCTGTGGCAGAGCAAGGCACAGGCCATAATCAGGCAAGCCATTGACCATGGTAGAGCAAGGCACAGCCCGTGGTTGAGCAAGGCATCTCCCATTGTAGAGCAAGACATAGCCCACGGTAGAGCAAGGCACACGCTGTAGTAGAGCATGCCATCACCAGTGGAAGAGTGAGGCATAGCCCATGGTCGAGCAAGGCAACACACGTGGTAGTGCCATTGACCATCGTAGAGCAAGGCACTGCCCTTGAGCAACCAAGCACACAGCCCATGGTCGACCGAGGGCTGTCTCCATGGTCAACCAAGCCATTGCCGTGGCAGAGCAAGTCATTGCCCGTGGTTGAACCAAGGGCTGTCTCCGTGGTCGACCAAGCCATGACCCTTGGTAGAGCAAGCTACAGCATGTGGTCGAGCAAGGCATCGCCCGTGGTCGACCAAGGGCTGTCTCCATGGTCAAACAAGCCATTGCCTGTGGTAGAGTGAGGCACAGCTGTGGTCGAGCAGGGCATCACCTGAGGTAGAGCCAGGCACTGGCCATGCGCGACTGAGTGCACAGCCTGTGGTCAACCGAGGGTTGTCTCCATGTTCAACCAAGCCATCACCGGTGGCAAAGCAAAGCACAGCCCATGGTGGAGAAGGCATCGCCCATGGTAGAGCGAGGCACTGCCTGTGGTCAAGCAAGCTGCGGCCCATGGTACAACAAGGCACAGCCCATGGTCGAGCATGGCAACTCCCATAGTAGAGCAAGGTACAACCTTTGGTGGACCAAGCAATTGCTCTTGGTAGACCAAGGCACGGCCCATGATCGAGCAAGGCATCACATGTGCTAGAGCAAGGCACAGCCCATGACCAACTAAATACTCAGCTCCTGGTCAACCGAGGGCTGTCTCCATGGCCATCCAAGCCATTGCCCATGGTAGGGCAAGGCACAGCCCGTGGTCAAGCAAAGCATCACATGTGGTAGAGCAGGGCACAGCTCGTGGTCAATCAAGTCATTGTCTGTGGTACAGGAAGGGACTGCCAGTGGTTGAGCATGGCAACGCCCGCGGTAGAGCCAGGCATAGCCTGTGGTTGAGCCAGGCATCGCCCATGGTTGACCAAGATATTGACCATGGTAGAGGAAGGCATTGCCTGTGGAAGAGCAGCGCATTGCCACTGGTCAACCAAGGCATCAACAGTGGTAGAGCAAGGCATCACCCATCGTAGAACAAGGCACTGCCGTGAGTGACCGTGTGCACCGACCGTGATCGATCAAGTCATCGACCAGGATTGACCAAGGGCTGTTGCTGTGGTTGACCATGGCATCAACGATGGGAGAGCAAGGCACTGCCCGTGAGCATCTGAGCCGTCAGCCCATGGTTGACCAAGGGCTATCTCCATGGTTGACTAAGCCATCTCCTGTGGTAGAGCAAGCCACAGCCAGTGGTTGACCAAGGGCTGTCTCCATGGTCAACCAACCCATCACCCTTGGTGGAGCAACCCACAGCCTGTGGTCAACCAAGGGATCGCCCATGGAAGAGCAAGGCACAGCCTGTGGTCAAGCAAGGCATCACCCCTGGTTGGGCAAGGCGCAGCCCATGGTCGAACATGCCAATGCCCTTGGTAAAGAAAGGCACAGCGGGTGGTCGAGCAAGGCATCGCCCGTGGTAGAGCAAGGCCCAGCTCATGGTCAAGCAAGGCATCACCCGAGGTAGAGCCAGGCACTGCCTGTGAGAGACCGAGCGTTCAGCCCATGGTCGTCTGAGCCATCACCTATGGAAGAGCAAGGCACATTGCGTAGTCGAGCAAGGCATTGCCTGTGTTAGAGGAAGGCACTGCCCATGGTAGAACAAGGCAATGCCCATGGTAGAGCAAGGCACAGGCCATGGTCGAGCAAGCCATCACCTGTGATACAGTGAGGCACAACCTTTGGTTGGCCAAGCCATTGCCTGTGGTAGAGCAAGGCATCACATGTGGTAGAGATAGGCATGGCCTATGAGCGACTGAGTGCACAGCACCCGGTCGACCAAGGGCTGTCTCCGAGGTCAACCAAGCTATCGCCCATGGTTGAGCATGAAGTCACCCGAGGTAGAGCCAGGCACTGCCTGTGGTCAGGCAAGGCATCGCCGGTGGTAGAGTGAGGCACAACCTGTGGTTGAGAAGGCATTGCCCGTGGTAGAGCCAGGTGAAGCCTGGGTTGAGAAGGCTTCTCCCATGGTTGAGCAAGGCATCATCCATGGTAGAGCAAGGCACAGCCTGTGGTAGAGCAAGGCATTGCCCATGGCAGAGCAAGGCACTGCTCGTGAGTGACCGAGCACACAGCCCGTGGTTGACTGAGGGTTGTCTCCATGGTCTACCAAGCCATCGCCTGTGGTAGAGCAAGGCACTGCTCGTGAGTGACCGAGCACACAGCCTGTGGTTGACTGAGGGTTGTCTCCATGGTCTACCAAGCCATTGCCTGTGGTAGAGCAAGGCACAGCCCATGGTCACCAACGCATAGCCCGTGGAAGAGCAAGGCACAGCCCATGCTTGAACAAGCCATTACCTGTGGTAGATCGAGGCACTGCCCATGGCACAGGCCATGGTCTACCAAGCCATGGCCCTTGGTAGAGCAAGGCACTGCCCATGGTGGAGCAAGGCATCGCCTGTGGTCGAGCATGGCACAGCCTGTGGTCAGTGAGGTGATCAGCCGTGGTGGAGCAAGGCATTGCCCATGGTCACCCAAGTGCTGTTTCCATGGTGTACTAAGCCATTGCCCATGGTAGAGCAAGACAACACTCATGGTTGATCAAGCCATTGCCCGTCATGGAGCATGGCATCACCCGTGGTAGAGCAGGGCACAACCCGTGGTCAACCAGGACATTGCCAGTGGTAGAGGGAGGCACTGCCCATGGTCGACCAAGACCTGTCACTGTGGTTAATCAAGGTGTTGCCCCATGATCGACCTAGGGTTGTTGCCCTGGTTGAGCAAGACTTCACCTGTGGTTGAGCAAGGAACTGCCTGTGAGTGACCGAGTGCATGGCTTGTGGTCGACCAAGGACTGTCTCTGTGATGGACCAAGCCATCACCCGTGGTATAGGATGGCACAACCCATGGTTGAGCAAGGCGTCAGCTGTGGTAAAGCGAGGCACAGCACGTGGTCAAACATGCCATTGCTTGTGGTGGAGCCAGGCACAGCCCATGGTCAAGCAAGGCATCACCCAAGGTAGAGCAAGGCACTGCCAGCAAGCGACTAAGCGCACAGCGCGTGGTTGACCAAGCCATGGCCCATTGTAGACCAATGCATAGCCCATGGTGGAGCAAGGCATCGCCCATGGTCGACCATGACTTCGCTTGTGTTAGAGCAAGGCACTGCTGTGGTGGACCAAGAGCTGTTGCCCCTTGATCCATCAAGGCGTCACACCATGGTCGACCATGGGATGTCGCCATGGTTGAGCAAGACTTCACCCATGGTAGAGCAAGGCACTGCCCGAGTGCATAGCCCGTGGTCATTCAAGGCATTGCCCGTGATCGACCAAGGTCTATCACTAGGGTTGAGAAAGGCATTGCCCGTGGTGGATCTGGGCACTGCCCCTGTACAACCAAGCGCACAGCCAGTGGTTGACCAAGGGCTGTCTCCATGGTTGACCAAGCCATCACTCATGGTGGAGAAAGGCATTGCCTGTGGTAGAACAAGGCACAGCCTGTGGTCGAGCAAGGCAATGCCCATGGTAGAGCAAGGCACAGGCCATGGTTGAGCAAGGCATCGCACGTGGTAGGGCAAGGCACAGCCCATCAGCGATCAAGCACACAGCCCATCAGCGACCAAGCCATCACCTCTCGTAGAGCAAGGCACATCCCATGCTGGAGCAAGGTATCGCCCGTGGTAGGGCAAGGCATAGCCAGTGGTTGACCAAGGCATCACCCGTGGAAGAGCAAGGCACTGCCTGTGGCTGACCTAGAGTTGTTGCCATGGTCGATCAAGGCATCACCTAATGATTGACCAAGGGCTGTCACTGTGGTTGAGGAAGGCAATGGCCATGGTAGAGCAAGGCACTGCCCATGAGCAACTGACCGCACACCCTGTGGCCAGTCGAGGGCTGTCTCCCTGGTCGACCAAGGCATTGCCCATGGCAAAGCAAGGCACAACCCATGGTCAACCAAGCCATCGCCTGTGGGAGAGGAAGGCACAGCCTGAGGTCAAGCAAGGCATTGCCCATGGTAGAGCAAGGCACATTCCATGGTTGAGCAAGGCATCGCCAGAGTTAGAGCATGGCAACGCCCATGGTTGGGCAAGGCATTGCACGTCGTACGACATGGTACTGCCCTTGAGAGAACCAGTGCACAGCCCATGGTTGACTGATGGCTGTCTTCATGGTCGACCAAGCCATTGCCTGTGGTAGAGCAAGGCACCACCTATGGTCGGCCAAGTGATTGCCTTTGGTAGACCAAGGCACAGCCCTTGGTCAAGCATGGCATCACCAGCGGTAGAGCAAGGCACAACCCATCATCGAGCAAGGCATCACACATGGTAGGACAAGGCACTACCCATGAGCAACTGAGTGCACAGCCTGTGGTTGACCGAGGGCTATCTCCATGGTCGACCAAGCCATCACTCATGGCAGAATGAGGTGCACCTGTGGTCGAACATGCTATTGACCTTGGTAGTGCAAGGCACAGCCTGTGGTCAAGCAAGGCATTGCCTGGGGTAGAGCAAGCCACAGCTCATGGTAGTGTAATGTACAGCCCGAGGCAGTGCCAGGCACCACTCATGAGCAACCGAGCACACTGTCCATGGTCAACTAGGGGTTGTCTCTGATGTCGACCAAGCCATCATTGGTGGTAGAGCAGGGCACAGCCCATGGTCGGGCAAGACATCACCCATGGTAGAGCCAGGCATAGCCCGTGGTCAACCAAGCCATTGCCTGTGGAAGAGTGACGCACTGCCTGTGGTCGGGCGAGGCATCACCCGTGGACAAGCAAGGCTTCGCCAGAGGTAGAGCCAGGCACTGCCCTGAGTAACCGAGTGCACAACCTGTGGTTGACCAAGCCATCACCCGTGGTGGAGCAAGGCACAACTTGTGGTCGAGCGTGGCATCGCCCATGGCAGAGCGAGGCGCCACCCATGGTAGAACAAGCCATGGCCCGTGGTAGAGGCAGGCACAGCTGGGGGCCGAGCAAGGCATCACCTGTGGTCAAGCAGGTCATTGCCTGAGGGAGAGCCAGGGACTGCCCATGAGCAACTGAGCACTTAGCCCATGTTCAACTGAGGGCTGTCTTCATGGTTGACCAAGCCATTGCCCGTGGTAGAGTAAGGCACAGACTGTGGTTGAGCAAGGCATCATTGGTTGTTGGGCAAGGCACAACCCGTGGTCAGTGAGGTGATCAGCTGTGGTAGAGCCAGGCACTGCCAGTGAGTGACCAAGCCCACAGCCCATGCTCGACTGAACCATTGCCCAAGGTAGAGCAAGGCACAGCCTGTGGAGGAGCAATGCAACACCCATGGTAGAGCAAGGCACAGCCCGTGGTTGACCAAGGTATCTCCTTTGGTGGACCAAGGCACTGCCCATGGTCGACCTAGAGTAGTCACTGTTGTCGATCAAGGAAATGCCCCATGATCAACCAAGGGCTGTCACAGTGGTCGAGCAAGGCATCACTCATGGTAGAGCATGGCACTGCCCATGAGCGACTGAGTGCACAGCTCATGGTTGATCAAGGTATCACAAGTGATCGACCAAGGGCTATAGCCATGGTGGAGCATGGCATCGCCCATGGTCAACAGAGGCCTGTCTCTGTGGTCAACGAAGCCATCACTCAGGGTGGACCAAGGCATCGCCTGTGGTAGAGTGAGACATAGCCCATGGTCAACCAAGGCATCGCCTGTGGTTGAGCAAGGCACTGCCCGTAGTCAATGAAGTGCTGTGGCTGTGGTTGATCAAGGCATCTCCCCAAGATTGACCAAGAGCTAACGCTGTGGTCAAGCGAGGCATTGCCTGTGGTAGAGAAAGGCACTGCCCAAGAGTGACCGAGTGCACAGCCCGTGGTCAAATGAGGCCTGTCTGTATGGTTGACCAAGCCATTGCCCATGGTAGAGCATGGCTCAGCCCGTGTTCGAGGAAGGTATTGCTTGTGGTAGAGTGAGGCACAGTACCTGGTCGACCAAGCCAAGGACAGTGGTAGAGCAAGGCATCCTTCATCGTAGAGCAAGGCAAAAGCTATGGTCAAACATGCCATTGCCTGAGGTAGTGCCAGGCACAGCCTGTGGTCGACCACAGCATTACCTGCGATAGAGCTAGGCACAGCCCATGGTTGAGCAAGGCTTCGCCCGGGGAAGTGCCTGGCACTGCCCGTGAGCGACTGAGCGCACAGCCCATGGTTGACTGAGGGGTGTCTCCCTGGTTGACCAAGCCATCACCAGTGGTAGAGCAAGGCACAGACCGTGGTCAAGCAAGCGATCACCCATGGTTGTGCAACGCATCGCCCAAGGTAGAGTAAGACACTACCCGTGAGCGACTGAGCTCACAGCCCATAGTTGACCAAGCCATGGCCTGTCATAGAGCAAGGCACATCCCATGCTGGAGCAAGTCATCGCCCATGGTAGGGCAAGGCATAGCTAGTGGTCAACCAAGGGGTTGCCCGTGGTAGAGCAAGGCACTGCCTGTGTCGACCAAGAGTTGTCACTGTGGTCGATCAAGGCATCGCCCCATGATCAACCAAGGGCTGTCACTGTGGTTGAAGAAGGCAACAGCCATGGTAGAGCAAGGCACTGCCCGTGAGCGACTGACCACAATCCCCATGGCCGACTGAGGGCTGTCTTCATGGTCAACCAAGGCATTGCCCATGGAAGAGTGAGGCACCGCCCCTGATTGACCAAGCTGTTGCCCATGGTAGAGTAAGGCACAGCCCAAGGTCAAGCAAGGCAATGCCCATGGTAGAGCAAGACACAGCCCATGGTCGAGCAAGGCATCGCCCGTGGTGGAGCAATGCACTGAACTTGTGTGACGAAGCTCACAGTCCATGGTCAATGGAGGGCTGTCTCTGTGGTTGACTAAGCCATCGCCCAAGGTGGAGCAAGGCATTGCTCATAGTAGAGTGAGGCATAGCCCGTGGTCAACCAAGGCATCACCTGTGCAGAGCAAGGCACTGCCTGTGGTCGATGAAGTGCTGTGGCTGTGGTCGATCAGAGCATCGCCCCATGATTGAACGATGGCTGTCTTTGTGTTCAAGTGAGGCATTGCCTGTGGTAGAGAAAAGCACTGCCCATGAGCGACCGTGTGCACAGCCCGTGGTTGACCGAGGCCTGTCTGTATGGTCAACCAAGCCACCACCCATGGTATTGCATGGCTCAGCCCATGGTCGTGGAAGCTATTGCCCCTGGTAGAGCAAGGCATGGACTGTGGTCGACCAAGCCATGGCCCATGGTAGAGCTAGGCATAGTCAGTGTGGGAGCAAGGCATCGTTCGTGGTAGAGTGAGGCACTGCACATGAGTGACTGATCACACAGCCTGCAGTCGACCGAAGGTTGTCTCCATGGTCGACCAAGGGCTGTTTTCATGGTCGACCAAGCCTTCGCCTGTGGTAGGGCAAGGCACAACCCATGGTCAAACATGCCATTTCTCATGGTAGAGCAAGACACAGCCCATGGTCAAGTAAGGCATTGCCCATGGAAGGGCAATGCACAACCCCTGGTAGAACATGCCATTGCCCACAGTAGAGCCAGGCACAACCCATGGTCGAGCAAGGCATCACCTCTGGTACAGCGAGGCACCGCCCATAGTCGAACAAGCCATCGCCCATGCTAGAGCCAGGCATTGCCCGTGAGTGACCAAGTGTGCAGCCAGTGGTAGACAGAGGACTGTCGCCACGGTCGACCAGACCATCACCCATGGTGGAGCAAGGCACAGCTCATGGTTGAACATGCCACTGCCCTTGGTACAGCCAGGCACAGCCCATGGTCGAGTAAGGCATCGCCAGTAGTAGAGCAACTCACAGCCTGTGACCAAGCAAGGCATTACCCGAGGAAGAGCCAGGCACTGCCCATGAGCTACTGAGCGGACAGCCCATAGTCAGCCGAGCGCTGTCACCTTGGTCGACCAGGCCATCGCCCATGGTAGAGTGAGGCACAGGCCATGGTTGGGCAAGGCATTGCCTGTGGTGGACCAAGGCACTGCCCATGGTCGACCAATGGCTATTGCCATGGTCAATCAATGCGTCAACCCTTGATTGACAAAGGGTTGTCGCTGTGGTCAAGGAAGGCATCACCCATGGTAGAGCAAGGCACTACCTGTGAGCGATCAAGTGCACAGCCCGTGGTCGATGAAGGCATCACCCGTGATTGATGAAGGTCTATCACTGAGGTCAAGCAAGGCACTGCCCTTGTGCAACCAAGCGCACAGCCCGTGGTCGATCAAGGGCTGTCTCCGTCATTGACCAGGCCATCGTCCGTGGTGGAGCAAGGCACCGCCTGTGGTAGAGTGAGGCATAGTATATGGTTGAGCAAGCCATCGCCAGTGGTAGAGCAAGGCACTGCCCGTGAGCAACCAAGTACACATTCCGTGTCAACCAAGGCCTATCTCCACGGTCAACCAAGCCATCGCTCATGGTAGGGCAAGGCACTGCCCATGGTCAAGCAACGTATCACCCATGGTAGAGTGAGGCACAGCCTGGGGTCGACCAAGCCATGGCCCATGGTAGAGCAAGGCACAGCTGGGGGTGGAGCAAGGCACTGCCCATGAGCGACCGAGCACACAGCCCATGGTTGACCGAGGGCTGTCTCTGTGGTCAACCAAGCCATCGTCTGTGGCATAGCAAGGCACAGCCCCTGGTTGAGCAAAGCGTTGCCTGTGGTAGAGTGAGGCCCAACCTGTGGTTGAGCAAGGCATCGCTAGGCGAAGGGCGAGGCACCGCCCATGGTTGAGCAAGGCACAGCCCATGGTACAGCAAGGTACAGCTTGTGGTCGACCAAGGGCTGTGTCCATGGGCAACCAAGCCATCGCCCATGGTAGAGCATGGCACAGCCACTGGTGGAGCAAGGCATTGCTTGTGGAAGAGCAAGGCATCACCCGTGAGCAACTGAGCACACAGCCTGTGGTCGACTGAGGGCTGTCTGCATGGTTGACCAAGCCATTTCCCATGGTAGGGCAAGGCACAGCCCATGGTCATGCAAGGCATCAGCTGTGGTAGGGTGAGGCACAGCCCATTGTTGAACAAGCCATTGCCCGTGGTAAAGCAGGGCACCGCCCATGGTCGAACAAGCCATCGCCCATGGTAGAGCCTGGCACAGGCAAGGCATGGCCCATGGTCGACTGAGGGCTGTCTCCATGGTCATCCAAGGCATCACCTGTGGTAGAGCAAGGCACAGCCCAAGGTCGACCAAGGCATCACCCATGGTAGAGTGTGGCACAGCCCATGGTCGACCAAGCCATTGCAATGCTCATGGTAGACCCAAGCATAGACCGTGGTTGAGTAGGGCATCACATGTGGCAGACCGAGGCACTGCCTGCAGTCAACCAAGCGCTGTCGCCATGGTCAATCAAGGCATCGCCCAATGATCAAACAAGCGCTGTCACCTTAGTTGACCAAGGCATTGACCATGCTAGAGGAAGGCACTGCCAGTGAGCAACTGAGTGCACAGCCCGTGGTCAACCGAGGGCTGTCTCTTTGGTAAACTAAGCCATCGCTCATGGGAGAGCAAGGCACAAGCCGTGGTCGACTGAGGGCTGTCACCGTGGTCAACTGAGGGCTGTCACCATGGTCGACCAAGCCATTGCCCTTGGTAGAGCAAGGCACGGCCCGTGGTCAAGCTAGGCATCGCCCATGGTTGGGCAAAGCACAGCTTGTGATCAAACAAGGCCTTGCCTGAGGTAGACTGAGGGTTTTCTCCGTGGTTGACCAAGTCATGGCCCTTGGTAGAGCATGGCATAGCCCGTGGTTGAGCAAGGCATCGGCTGTGGTAGGGAAAGGCAGAGCCCATGATCGAGCAAGGCATCACCCGTTGTAGAGCAAGGCACAGCCCGTGGTCGAACATGCCACGGCCCTTGATATTGCAAGGCACAGCCCATGGTTGAGCAAGGCATCACCTGTGGCACAGCAAGTCCCAACCTGTGGTAGGACAAGGCCTTGCCTATGGTCTAGCAAGGCATCACTCAAGGTAGAGCCAGTCACTGCCCATGAGAGACCGTGCATACAGCCCATGATTGACTGAGCCATTGCCCATGGTAGAGCAAGGCACAGCCCGTGGTCCAACAAGGCATCTCCTGTGGTAGAACCAGGCATGACCTGTGGCCGAGCAAGGCATCGCTTGTGGTAGAGCAAGGCACTGCCTGTGAGCAACTGAGCACACAGCTTGTGGCTGACCAAGGGCTATCTCCATGGTCAACCAAGCCATCATCTGTGGTAGAGCCAGGCACAGCCCATGGCCAAGAAGGCATGTCCCACGGTTGAGCAAGGCAACACCCATTTCAGAGCAAGGCATTGCCCACGGTATAGCAAGGCACAGGCTGTAGTCGAGCAAGCCATCGCCTGTGGTAGAGTGAGGCACAGCCTTTCATCGACCAAGCCATTGCCCATGGTAGAGCAAGGCACAGCCTGTGGTCAAGCAAGGCATCACCCGTCGTAGAGCAGGGCACAGCCTGTGGTTGAGCAAGGCAACGCACATGGTAGAGAATGGCACGGCCCATGAATGACCAAGTGCACAGCTCGTGGTCAACTGAGGGCTGTTTCTGTGGTCAACCAAGCCATTGACCATGGTAGAGCGATGCACAGCCCATGGTTGAGCAAGGTGTCGCCCATGGTAGAGCCAAGCACAACCTGTGCTCAAGCAAGGCATCACCCGAGATAGAGCTAGACACTGCCCATGAACAATCGAGTGCACAGCCTGTTGTCAAACGTGGGCTGCCTCCGTGGTTGAGCAAGCCATTGCCCGTGGTAGAGCAAGGCACAGCCCATGATCGAGCAACACATAGCCCGAAGTAGAGCAAGGCGCAGCCCAAGGTTGAACTAGCCATTGCCCGTGGTAGAGTGAGGCACAGCCCATGGTCAAGCAAGCCATCGCCTGCGTTAGAGAAAGGCACAGCCCATGGTCGATCAAGGGCTGTCTCCATGGTCGACCAAGCCATCACCAGTGGCAAAGCAAGGCACAGCCTGTGGTCGAGCAAGGCATCGCTTGTGGTAGGGCGAGGCATAGCCCGTGGTCAAACAAGCAGTTGTCTGTGGTAGAGCAAGGCACAGCCCATGGTCAAGCATGGCATCTCCCGTGGTAGAGCCAGGCATAACCTGTTGTCAAGCAAGGCATCACCCATGGTAGAACAAGGCACTGCCCATAAGCTACCAATTGCACAGCCCATGGTCAACTGAGGGCTGTCTCCCTGGTCAACCAAGCCATTGCCCATGGTAGAGCGAGGCACAGCCCGTAGTCGAGCAAGACAATGCCTGTGGTTGGGCAAGGCACAGCCCGTGGTCAAGCAAGGCATTGGCCGTGGTAGAGTGACACACTGCCCGTGGTCAACCAAGGCATTGCCCTTGGTGGACCATGGCACTGCCCAAGGTTGACCAAGAGCTGTTGCCATGGTTGATCAACGTGCCAACCCATGATCAACCAAGGGCTGTCACCATGGTCCAACAAGGCAACGCCCGTGGTTGGGCAAGGCACTGCCCATTAGTGACCCAATGCATAGCCCACGGTCGAGCACGGCATAGGCCGTGGTCGACCAATTGCCCTTGGTGGACCAAGCCACTGCCCATGGTCAACCAATAGTAGTTGCCATGGTCGATCAATGTGTTGACCCATGATCAACCAAGGGCGTTGCCATGGTCGAGCAAGGCATTGCTTGCAGTGGAGCATGATGCCGTGGTCGACCAATTGCCCTTGGTGGACCAAGCCACTGCCCATGGTCAACCAATAGTAGTTGCCATGGTCGATCAATGTGTTGACCCATGATCAACCAAGGGCGTTGCCATGGTTGAGCAAGGCATTGCTTGCAGTGGAGCATGGCACTGCCCTTCTGCTACTGAGCGCACAGCCTGTGGTCGCCAGAGCACACTGTCTCCATCGTCAACCAAGCCATAACCTGTGGTGGAGCAAGCCATCGCCCTTGGTAGAGAGTGAAGCACAGCCCGTGGTAGTGCAAGGCACTGCCCGTGAGCAACTGAGCACATAGTCTGTGTTTGACCGAGGGCTGTCTCTGTGGTCGACCAAGCCATCACTTGTGGTAGAGTGAGGCACAGTCCATGGTCGAGCAAGGCATCGCCTGAGGTAGAGCCAGGCACTGCCTGTGCATGATTGAGCGCACAGCCCATTGTCAACTGTGTGCTGTCTCAGTGGTCAACCAAGCCATCGCTTGTGGTAGAGCAAGGCATAGCCCGTGGTAGAGTGAGGCACAACCTGTGGTCGAGCAAGCCATTGCCTGTGGTAGAGCCAGGCACTGGTCATGAGTGACTGAGCGTACAGCCTATGGTTGACTGATGGCTATCTCTGTGATCGATGAAGCCATTGCCAGTGGCAAAGCAAGGCACAGCCCATGGTCGAGCAAGGCATGACCCGTGGTAGGGCGAGGAACAGCCCGTGGTCAAACAAGCCATTGCTCATGGAAGAGCAAGGCACAGCCCATTGTTGAGCAAGGCATCACCCATGGTAGAGGAGGGCAATACCCGTGAGTGACCAAGCAAACAGCCCATGGCCAACCAAGGGCTGTCTCCATGGTCAACAAAGCCATCGCCTATGGTAGAGTAATGCACAGCCCATGGTTGAGAAGGCTTTGCCCATGTAAGAGCCAGGCATTGCCTGTGGTTGAGCAAGGCGCTGCCCATGGTACAACAAGGCACAGCTCATGGTAGAGCGAGGCACAACCTTTGGTAGACCAAGCTATTGCTCATGGAAGACCAAGGCACAGCCTGTGATCGACCAAGGCATCGCCCGTGGTAGAGGCAGGCACAGCCTGTGGTTGAGCAAGGCATCGCAGGTGGTAGAGCAAGGCGTCGCCCGTGGTAGAGCAAGGCATGGCCCATGAGCAACTGAGTGCACAGCTCCTGATCGACCGGGGGCTGTCTCTGTGGTCATCCAAGCCATTGCCTGTGGCAGAGCAAGGCACAGCCCGTGGTCAAGCAAGGCATAGCGTGTGGTAGAACGAGGCACAGCCTGTGGTCGACCAAGCCATTGTCTGTGTTACAGGAAGGGACTGCCCATGGTCGAGCATGGCAATGCCTGTGGTAGAGCAACGCATCGACTATGGTTGACCAAGGCATCAACCGTGGTAGAGCGAGGCATCAGCCATGGTAGAGCAAGCCACTGCCTGTGAGCGACCATGTGCACTGCCTGTGGTTGACCAAGGCATCAACCATACTAGAGCAAGGCACTTTCCATGAGTGACCAAGTGCACAGCCCATGGTCAACCAAGTGCTGTCTCCATGGTCGAACAAGCCATCACCCGTGGTGGAGCAAGGCACAGCCTGTGGTTGAGCAAGTTATCGCCTGTGGTTGGGCAAGGCACAGCCCATGGTCGAGCAAGGCATCACCTGTGGTCGAAAGAGGGCTGTCTCCGTGCTCAACTAAGCCATTGCCCGTGGTAGAGCAAGGCACAGCCAGTGGCCGAACATGCCATTGCCCTTGGTATAGAAAGGCACAGTGGGTGGTTGAGAAAGGCATCACCCAAGGTAGAGCCAGGCACTGCCCCTGAGAGACCGAGCATACAGCCCGTGGTTGTCTAAGCCATCGCCTGCGGAAGGGCAAGGCACAGCCCATGGTCAAACAAGGCATTGCCTGTGGTAGGGCATGGCACTGCACGTGGTAGAGCAAGGCAATGCCCATGGTAGAGCAAGGCACAGGCCGTGGTCAAGCAAGCCATCACCTATGATACAGCGAGGCACAACCTTTGGTTGACCAAGCCAGTGCCCGTGGTCGAGCAAGGAATTGTACGTGGTAGAGCAAGGCACGCCCATGAGCAATCAAGTGCATAACTCCTGGTCAACCAAGGGCTGTCTCTGAGGCCAACCATGCCATTGCCCATGGTTGAGCGACACATAGCCTGTGGTCAAGCAAGGAGTCACCTGTGGTAGAGCCAGGCACTGCCCGTGGTCAGGCAAAGCATCACCCTTGGTAGAGTGATGCACAGTCTGTGGTCAAGAAGGCATCGCCTGTGGTAGAGCCAGGTACAGCTCGTGATCAAGAAGGCATCGCCCATGGTCGAGCAAGGCACAGCCCGTGCTGGAGCAAGGCATTGTCGGTGGTAGAGCAAGACACTGCCCATGAGCAACCGAGCACACAGCCCGTGGTCGACCGAGGGCTGTCTCCATGGTCAACCATGCCATCGCCCATGGTCAGGCAAGGCACAGCCAGTGGTCAAGCAAGGCATCACCGCAAGGCACAGCCCATGGTTAAACATCCAATTGCCCTTGGTAAAGCAAGGCACAGTCCATGGTTGAGGAAGGCATTGCCTGTGGAAGAGCAAGGCACAGCCCATGGTAGAGCAATGCACTGCCCGTGAGCAACTGAGCACATAGCCTGTGGTCGACCGAGGGCTGTCTCCATGGTTGACTGAGGCCTGTCTCTATGGTCAACGAAGCCATCACCCGTGGTCAAGCAAGGTATCACCCATTGTAGAGCAAGGCACAGCCCGTGGTAGACCAAGCCATGACCAGTGGTACAGCAAGCCTCAGCCAGTGGTTGAGCAAGGCATTGCTGGTGGTGGAGCAAGGCATCACTCGTGGTAGAGCAGGGCATCACCCATGAGCAACTGAGTGCACAGCCTGTGGTCGATCAAGGCATCAGCCGTGATCAACCAAGGGCTGCTGCCATGGTCGACCGAGGCATCAACCATGGTAGAGCATGGCACTGCCCGTGAGCGACTGAGTGCACAGCCCATAGTGAACAGAGGGCTGTCTCCATGGTTGGCCAAGCCATCGCTTGTGGTACAGCAAGGCACAGCCCGTGGTCAACCATGGGCTGTGTCTGTGGCCGATTGAGGGCTGTCTCCTTGGTCGACCAAGTCATTGCCCGTGGTTGACCAAGGGCTGTCTCCATGGTCGACCAAGCCATCACCCTTGGTAGAGCATGGCACAGCCTGTGGTAAAGCAAGGCATCACCCATGGTTGGGCAAGGCACAGCCCAGGGTCCAACTTGCAATGGCCCATGGTAGAGCAAGGCACTGCTTGTGGTCGAGGAAGGCATCACCCAAGGTACTGCTAGGCACTGTCCGTGAGAGACTGAGCATACAGCCTGTGGTCTACTGAGGTACATCAAGGCATAGCCCATGGTCGACTAAGCCAAAGCCCGTGGTAGAGCAAGGCACAGGCCGTGGTTAAGCAAGGCATTGCCCATGCTAGAGCAAGGCACGGCCCATGGTTGAACATGCCATTGCCCTCGGTAGAGAAAGGCACATTCTGTGGTCATGTATGGCATCTGCCGCAGTAGAGCAACGCACAGCCCATGGTTGAGCAAGGTATCGCCCAACATAGCGCCAGGCACTGCCCGCGAGAGACTGAGTGCACAGCCCGTGGTCGACTGAGTGTTGTCTCCGTGGTTGACAATGCCATTGCCCATGGTGGAGCAAGGCACGGCCTGTGGTTGAGTAAGGCATCGCTTGAGGTAGGGTGAGCCACAGCCTGTGGTTGAACATGCCTTTGCCCTTGGTAGAGCCAGGGAGAGCCCATCATTGAGTAAGGCATTGCCTACAGTAGAGCAAGGCACAGCTCGTGGCCTAGCAAGGCATCACCCAAGGAAGAGCCAGGCAGTGCCTGTGAGCTACTGAGCACACAGCCCATAGTCGACCAAGGGCTATATCTGTGGTCAACCAAGCCATCGCCTGTGGTAGAGTGAGGCACAACCTGTGGTCAAGCAAGGCATCTCCCATGGTTGGGCAAGGCACAGCGGGTGGTGGAGCAAGGTGTTGCTTGTGGTAGACCAAGGCACTGCCGATGAGTGACTGAGCACACAGCCCATGGTCGACTGCGCACAAAGCCCATGGAAATAGGCACTGCCCATTGTTGACTGAGAGCTTTCACTGTGGTCTATCAAGGCATCACCCCTTGATCGACCAAGGGATGTCGCCGTCATCAAGCAAGGTATCAACCATCATAGAGGAAAGCACTGCCCTTGAGTGACCGAGCGAGCAGCCCCGGTCAACTAGGGGCTATCTCCATGGTCAACCAAGCCATTGCCCATGGTAGAGCAAGGGATAGCCAGTGGTTGAGCAAGGCAACGCCAGTGGTAGAGTGAGGCACAGCCCATGGTGTAACAATGCATTGCCCATGGTAGAGCAAGGCACTCCCCATGAGCGACTGAGCACACAGCTCGTGATCAACTGAGGGCTGTCTCCGTGGTCAACCAAGCCATCACCCATGGTAGAGCAAGGCACAGCCCATGGTCAAGAAGGCATCACCCATTGTCAAGCATGCCATTGCCCATGGTGGAGCAAGGCATTGCTCGTGGTAGAGCATGACACAGCCCGTGGTCAAGCAAGGCATCACCCGTGGTAGAGCAAGGCACTACCCGGGGTCCACCAAGGCAGTTGCCATGGTCGATCAAGGCATCGTGCCATGATCGACCCTGGGCAATCACTGTGGTTGAGCAAGGCAAAGGCTGTGGCAGAGCAAGGCACATCCTGTGAGCGACTGAGCACACAGCCCATGGCCAACCAAGGGCTCTCTCCATGGTCAACCAAGGGATCGCCCCTGGTAGAGCGAGGCATAGCCCATGGTCGACCAAGCCATCGCCAGAGTTAGAGCAAGGCACAGGGCATGGTCGAGTAGGGCATTGTTCGTGGTAGGGCATGGCACTACCCATGAGAGATAGAGAGCACAGCCAGTGGTTGACTGATTGCTGTCTCCATGGTCGACCAAGCCATCGCCCATGGTAGAACAAGGCAAGGCCCATGGTAGAGCAACACAGAGGCCATGGTCGAGCAAGCCATTGCCCGTGGTAGAGCAAGGCACTGCCAGTGGTTGACCAGGCAATCGCCCATTGTAGAGCAAGGCACAGCCCGTGGTCAAGCAAGGCATCACCCATGGTAAAGCAAGGTACAGCCCATGAGCGACCGACTCACATGTGGAAGGGCAAGGCACTACCCATGGGCAACCAACTACACAGCCCATGGTTGACTGAGGGCTATCTCCATAGTTGACCAAGCCATCCCCCGTGGTAGAGCGAGGCGCACCCATGGTTGAATATGCCATTGCCCTTGGTAGTGCAAGGCACAGCCCATGGTTGACTGAGGGTTGTCCACATGGTCAACCAAGCCATCACTGGTGGTAGAGCAAGGCACAGCCCTTGGTCAATCAAGGCATCGCCCATGGTAGAGCCAGGCACAGCCCGTGGTTGACCAAGCCATTGCCATGGTAGAGCAAGGCACAGCCCGAGGTTGAGGAAGGCACCGCTAGTGGTAAAGCTAGGCACAGCCCATGGTTGAGCAAGGTATCACCTGAGGTAGAGCCAGGCACTGCCCTGGGCAACTGAGTGCACAGACCATGGCCGACCAAGCCATCGCCCATGGTTGAGCATGGCATCGCTTGAGGCATAGCCAGGGACTGCCCATGTGCGACTGAGCACACAACCTATGCCCGACCAAGGGCTGTCTCCATGGTTGACCAAGCCATCACCTGTGGTAAACCGAGGCACAGGCCATGGCCTACCAAGCCATGGCCCATGGTAGAGCAAGGCACAGCCCATGCTGGAGCAAGGCATTGCTCATGGTAGAGCATGGCACAGCCTGTGGTCGATGAGGCGAACACCCATGGTAGAGCAAGGTACAGCCCATGGTTGAGCGAACGCTTTTTCCATAGTCGACTAAGCCATCGCCCATGGTAGAGCAAGGCAACACCAGTGGTCAACCAAGCCATTGCCAGTCGTGGAGCAGGCATCACCTGTGCTAGAGCAGAGCACAGCCTGTGGTCAACCAGGACATCGCCCGTCACAGAGGGAGGCACTGTCCGCTGTCAGCCAAGACCTGTCACCGTGGTTAATCAAGGCGTTATGATCGACCTAGGGTTGTAGCCATGATCAAGCAAGACTTCTCCTGTGGTAGAGCAAGGCACTGCTCGTGACTGACCAAGTGCATAGCCTCTGGTTGACTGAGGACTATCTCCGTGATCGACCAAGCCATTGCCTGTGGTATAGGACAGCACAGCCTGTGCTCAAGCAAGTCGTCGGCTGTGGTAGAGCAAGGCACAGCACATGGTCAAACATGCCATTGCCCGTGGTCGAGCAAGGCATCACCCTAGGTAGAGCAACGCAATGCCCACATGTGACTGAGCGCACAGTGCGTGGTTGACCAAGCCATGGCCTATCATAGACCAACCATAGCCCATGGTGGAGCACTGCATCACCCGTGGTAGAGAAAGGCACAGCCTGTGGTCGAGCAAGGCAAAGCCTGTGGTCAAGCAAGGCACAGGCCGTGGTTGAGCAAGGCATTGCATGTGGTACAGCAAGGCACTGCCCAACAGCGATCAACCACACTGCCCGTGGTCAACTGAGGGCTGTCTCCATGATCGACCAAGCCATCACCCATGGTAGGCCAAGGCACAGCGCATGGTTGAGCAAGGAATCACCCATGGTTGAATATGCCATTGCCCTTGGTAGAGAAAGGCACAGCCCATGGTTGAGCAAGGCATCGCCCAAGGTAGAGCCAGGCACTGCTTGTGAGCAATCGAGTGCACTGCCCAGAGCAACCAAGCGCACAGGCCAAGGTTGACCGAGGGCTGTCTCCATTGTCTACCAAGCCATCACCCGAGGTAGAGAAAGGCACAGCCCACGGTTGAGCAAGGTAACACCCAAGGCAG
This sequence comes from Sonneratia alba, assembly GCA_900174645.1. NCBI lineage: Eukaryota > Viridiplantae > Streptophyta > Magnoliopsida > Myrtales > Lythraceae > Sonneratia > Sonneratia alba. The sequence continues at coordinate 4,559,501 of FWPY01000027.1, read as the reverse complement.
ATCCAAGGACTGCCTGTGTGTGTCCGAGCACATAGCCCATTGCCAAGACAGGGCTATCTCTGTGGTCAACCAAGCCATCGCCCATGGTAGAGTGAGGCATAGCTCATGGTTCACCAAGCCATGCCCAGTGGTAGCGCAAGGGACAGCCTGTGGTGGAGCTAGGCATCACCCGTGGTAGAGCAAGGCACAGCTCATGGTCAACTAAGGCATTGCCAGTGGTAGAGCAGGGCACAGCCTGTGGTGAACTGAGGGCTGTCTCTGTGGTCAACCAAGCCATCACCTGTGTTATAGCCCATGGTCGAACAAGGTGTCACCTGTCGTAGAGCAAGGCACAACCCATGGTCGAACAAGCCATTGCCCATGGTAGAGCCAGGCACAACTTGTGGTCGACCATGGCTTTGCCCATGGTAGAGCTATGCACAGCCCATGGTCCAGCAAGGCACTGCCTGGGGAAGTGCCAGGTACTGCCCATGAAATGACTGAGCACACAGCCCATGGTTGACTGAGGACTGTCTCCATGGTTGACCAAGCCATCACCAGTGGTAGAGCAGGGCAAAGCCTGTGGTCAAGCAAGGGATTGCCCGTGGTTGTGCAAGGCACTGCCGGTGGTGGATCAAGGCATCGCCTGAGGTAGAGCAAGACACTGCCCATGAGTGACCAAGTGCACAGCCCATGGTCAACCAAGCCAAGCCCTGTCATAGAGCAAGGCACATCCCGTGCTGGAGCAAGGCATCGCCCATGGTAGGGCAAGGCATTGCCAGTGGTCGACCAAGGCATCACTCATGCTAGAGCAAGGCACTGCCTGTGGTCGACCAAGAGTTGTCACTGTGGTCGATCAAGGTGTCACCCCATGATTGACCAAGGGCTGTCGCTGTGGTTAAGGAAGGCAATGGCCATGGTAGAGCAAGGCACAGCCCGTGAGCGACTAACCGCACAGCCCGTGGCTGACTGAGGGCTGTCTCTGTGGTCAACCAATGGCAAAGCACGGCACAGCCCATGGTAGACCGAGCCATCACCTGTGGGAGAGGAAGGCACAGCCCGAGGTCGAGCAAGGCATCGCCCATGGTAGAGCAAGGCACATCCTGTGGTCAAGCAAGGCATCGCCAGAGGTAGAGCATGGCACAGCCTGTGGTCGAACAAGGCATCACACATCCTTTGGCATGGCACTGTCAGTGAGAGAATGAGTGCACAGCCCATGGTCGACTGATGGATGCCTCCATGGTTGACCAAGCCATCACCTGCGGTAGAGAAAGGCACTGCCCGTGGTCAAGCAAAGCAATGCCTGTGGTAGAGCAATGCACAAGCCATGGTCGAGCAAGCCATCGCCCGTGGTAGAGCAAGGCACCACCTGTGGTCGGCCAAGAAATTGCCTGTGGTAGACCAAGGCACAGCGTGTGGTCAAGCATGTCATTACCAATTGTAGAGCAAGGTACGGCCCATCGTTGAGCAAGGCATCACACTTGGTAGGAAAAGGCACTGCCTATGAGCAACTGAGTGCACAGCCCATGGTCAACCAAGGGCAAAGTGAGGACCACCCATGCTCAAACATGCCATTGCCCTTGGTAGTGCAAGGCACAGCCCATGTTCGAGCAAGGCGTCACCCAGGGTGGACCAAGGCACAGCCCTTGGTAGTGTAAGGTACAGCCCATGGCAAAGCCAGGCACCCCATGTGAGCAACCAAGTGCATTGCCTGTGGTTGACCGGGGGTTGTCTCTGATGTCGACCAAGCCATCGTCGGTGGTAGAGCAAGCCACAGCCCCTGGTCAGGCAAGGCATTGCCCGTGGTAGAGCCAGGCATAGCCCATGGTTGACAAAGCAATTGCCTATGGTAGAGTGATGCACATCCTGTGGTCAGGTGAGGCATCGCCCATGGTACAGCAAGGCACAGCTCGTGGTTGAGCAAGGCATCACCAGAGGTAGAGCCAAGCATTGCCCTGAGCAACCAAGCGCACAACCCATGGTCGACCAAGCCATTGCCTGTGGTGGAGCAAGGCATAGCCCGTGCTCGAGCACAGCATCACCCGTGGTAGAGTGAGGTACCACCCATGGTCAAATAAGCCATGGCCCATGGTAGAGCCAGGCACAGCCAGTGGTTGAGCAAGGCATCGCCGGTGGTAGAGCAAGGCACAGCACATGGTCGAGCAGGGCATTGCCCATGGTAGAGTAAGGCACAGCCCATGGTCAAGCAAGGCATCGTCGGTCATTGGGCAAGGCACAGCCTGTGGTTGAGCAAGGCATCACCCAAGGTAGGGCCAGGCACTGCCTGTGAGTGACTGAGCCCACAGCCCATGCTTGACCGACCCATTGCCCTAGGTAGAGCAAGGCACAGCCCATGGTGGAGCAATGCATCACCTGTGGTGGACCAAGGCACTGCCCATGGTTGACGTAGAGCTGCAGCTGTCATCAATCAAGGAGTCACCCCAAGATTGACCAAGGCCTGTTGCCGTGGTTGAGCATGGCACTGCCCATGAGCGACCAAGTGCACAGCCCATGGTTGATCAAGGCATCGCAGGTGTTCAACCAAGGACTATTGCAATGGTGGAGCAATGCACTGCCCTTGTGCGACCGACCTCACAGCCCATCGTCAATGGAGGGCTGTCTCCATGGTCGACCAGGCCATCGCCAGGGGTGGGGCAAGGCATTGCCCATGGTAGAGTGAGGCAAAGCTCGTGGTCAACCAAGCCATCACCCAGGGTGGGGCAAGGCATCACCCATGGTAGAGCAAGGTACAGGCCATCGTTGATGAAGCGTTGTGGCCATGGTCAATTGAGGTGTCACCCCATGATCAACCAACGGCTGTCATCATGCTTGAGCGAGGCGTCACCCATGGTTGAGAAGGGCACTGCCCATGAGTGACTGAGTGCACAGCCCATGGGCAACCAAGGCCTGTTTGTATGGTTGACCAAGCCATTGCCCATGGTCGAGCAAGGTGTTGCCCATGGTAGAGCAAGGCACAGCCCATGTTCAACCAAGCCATGGCCCGTGGTAGAGCAAGGCACAGCCGGTGGTGGTGCAAGGCAACACTTGTGGTAGAGCAAGGCACAACCCGTGGTTGAACATGCCATTGCCCATGGTAGAGTAAGGTACAGCCCTTGGTCAAGTCAGGCATCGCCCATGGTAGGACAATGCACAACCCTTGGTCAAACATGCCATTGCCTGTGGAAGAGCCAGGCACAGCTTGTGGTCGAGGAAGGCATTGCTTGTAGTAGAGTGACGAACTGCCAGTGGTTGAACAAGACATCGCCCATGGTAGAGCCAGGCACAGCCCGTACTCGAGCAAGCCATCGCCCGTGGTTGACCAAGGGCTGTCTCCATGGTTGTCCAAGCCATTGCCCATGGTAGAGCTAGGCACAGCCCGTGGTCAACCAAACCATTGCCCATGGTACAGTGAGGCACAGCCCATTGTTGAGCAAGGCAATGACCATGGTAGAGTCAGGCACAATGCATGGTCAAGCAGGGCATTGCCCGTGATAGAGCAAAGCACTGGCCATGGTTGACCAAGTGCTGTAGCCGTGGCCGATCAAGGCGATGCCCATGGTAGAGCATGGCACTGCCCATGAGTGACCAAGTGCGCAGCTCATGGTCAATAAAGGCATCAACTGTGATTGACCAAGGGTTGCCACTGTGGTTGACCAAGGCATCGACCACGGTGGAGCAAGGCACTGCCATCAGTGACCGAGTGCACAGCTCAAGGTCAACGGAGGGCTGTCTCCATGGTCAACCAAGCCATCGCCTATGGTAGAGCAAGGGACAGCCTGTGGTTGACCGAGGGCTACCTCCGAGGTTGACCAGGCCAACGCTCCTGGTAGAGCAAGGCACCGCCCATGGTCGTCTGATGGCTGTCTCCATGGTCAACCATGGCATTGCCCATGGTAGAGCAAGGCACAGCTAGTGGTCAAGCAAGGCATCGCCCGTGGTAGAGCGAGGCACAGCCCGTGGTTGACCAATCCATTGCCTGTGATACAGCGAGGCACAGCCCATTGTCGAGCAGGGCAACGACTGTGGTAGAGCCAACCACAGCACGTGGTCGAGCAGGACATCACCCTTGGTAGTGCAAGGCACCATCCGTGGTTGACCAAGGGCTGTCGCCATAGCCGATCAAGGTGTAGCCCGTGGTAGAGCACGACACTGCCCATGAGTGACCGAGTGCACAGCTCATGGTCGATCAAGGCATCGACTATGATTGACGAAGGGCTGCTGCCATGGTCGACCAAGGCATTGACCATGGTGGAGAGATGCACAGCCTGTGGTCGAAGATGCCTCTGCCCCTGGTAGAGCCTGGCATAGACCGTGGTTGAGCAAGGTATTGCCTGTGGTAAAGTAAGGCACTGCCCATGGTCGAGCAAGGCATCACCCAAGGTCAAGCCAGGCACTGTCTGTGAACTACTGAATGCACACCCAGTGGTCAACCAAGGGCTGTCTCCGTGGTCGACCAAGCCATTGCCCATGGCAGTGGAAGGCATTGCTCATGGTTGAACCAAGGGTAGTCTCCATGGTCGACCAAGCCATCGCCTTCATAGAGGAAGGCAAATCCCGTGCTCATCCGAGGGCTGTCTCCATGGTCAACAAAGCCATTGCCCGTGGCAGACCAAGGCATTGCCCGTGGTCAACGGAGGGCTGTCTCTGTGGTCGACCAAGCCACCACTCTTGGTACTGCATGGCATAGCCCATGGTCAAGCAAGGCATCACCCGTGGTTGGGCAAGGCATAGCCTGGGGTGAAACATACCATTGCCCTTGGAAGAGCAATGTACAGCCCATGGTCGAGCAAGGCATCACCCTTGGAAGAGCAAGGCATAGCCCATGGTTCAGCAAGGCATCGCCCGAGGTACTGCCAGGCACTGCACATGAGACGCCCAGTGTACAGCCCGTGGTCGACCAAGGTACAGTGAGGCATAGCCAGTGGTCGACCAAGCCATGGCCTGGGGTGGAGCAAGGCACCGGCCGTGGTCAAGCAAGGCATCGCCCATGCTAGAGCAAGGCACAGCATGTGGTCAAGTGAGGCATTGCCCATGGTAGAGTGAGGCACAACCTGCGGTCGAACATGCCATTGCCTGAGGTAGAGCAAGGCACAGCCTGTGGTCGAGCAAGGCATCGCCCAAGGTAGAGCCAGGCACTGCCCGTGAGCTACCAAGTGCACTGCTCGTGGTCAACTGAGGGCTGTCTCCATGGTCAACCAAGCCATTGCCCGTGGTAGAGTGAGGCACAGCCCGTGGTAGGGTAAGGCACTACCTGTGGTCGACTGTTAGCCCCTTGATGCTTGGACACGAACATGGCTGCCAGGCAGACCCTCGATGGCATGGCAGCTAGAGACAGGATCGAGGGAAGACTGCTGAACGATCAGTTGGAATGAAAGGGCGAGATGCCAAAGTATATATAGGGCGAGTTGCTAGGCTATGCGGGAAGGGGTGAGCTGGAATTCCTATCCTCCCACAAGACTCGGCCAAGGGCGGATGAGCTGGACTTCCTATCCTCCCGCAAGACTCGGTCAAGGGAGGGCGACTTGGAAGCCTTATCCTCCCGAGAGACTTGCTCCCGGGCGAGCAAGGTGGACGCCAAGTGGCAGGCAATGCGGGTATGGGCGAGCCCGCAAGACCCGGTCAAGGGCGGTGATCTGGACGCCCTATCCTCCCGCAAGACCCGTTCAAGGCGAGCTGGCAGGCAACGGGCGCATGGCTGCTCCCGAAAGACTCGCTAGGGAAGTCGCTCGTGGTCGAGCGACGCTAATGTTCCATGCTATCAGCAACTGATCCAAGGCAAGGGCGCAGTGCCCATGACCGAACTGAGGGCGGGTGGCACTCAGTCAGGCCCGATATACTCCGGTCATGGAATGATGAGTCTCGGTCAAGGTGCTGACCGAGGACTGTGCTGGCAAGCAGTCAACCTTATCCAACTGCAGTCCCTAAGAATAAGGGATAAGGGTGGTTATGGAAGCATGGTTGTTTCCTAGAAACTAGGGATGAGGATTCCCCCACCTGCAAGGATAAATAGCCCCCAGGTCTCAAGGTCGAGGGGAGCAACTGGAGAGAGTCAAGAGGAAACACTCCATCACAGAAGGTCGAGCAAAGGAAGGCCGGCGGTATTGTGACCAGTTTCCTCAAAGCCAAGTGTGAACTCCTGGAGCGAAGTTCACCCGTCCAAGTGAGGAGTGCAAGTGCCGGAGACACGAGGCATATACTTGGGCGTGACCATGCAAGGTCATGTAAGGGTTTTGCGTGTTCTTGTAATTTGAGTTTGTGAATACAAGTGAGATTTCCCTTACCTTGCATTGCTTGATCCCGATCCTTGATTGCTAAACCTCGCCAAGCTATTTCGCTGTGTGTGTTTGGGTTGGCTGAGAGTGTATGGGACACTGCTCAGCACCATCGCAGGAACGGAAAAATTTGGGTGAGTTCCGACCCCTGTGACAGACCAAGGCATCAATTGTGGTAGAGCAAGGCATCACCCTTGGTAGGGCAAGGCTCTGCACGAGAGCAACTGTGCACCACCCATGGTCGATCAAGGCATCAACCATGGTAGACCAAGGGCTGTTGCTGTGGTCGACCAAGCCATTGACCATGGTAGAGCATGGAACTGCCCGTGAGCGACTGAGCACACAGCCTATGGTCGAGAAAGGCATTGTACGAGGTACTACCAGGCACTGTGCATGAGAGACTGAGCGTACAGCCCATGGTCAACCGAGGTACAGTGAGGCATAGCTGAGGGTCAACCAAGCCATCGCCTGTGGCAGAGTGATGAACAGCTCATGGTCAAACATGCCTTTGCCCTTGGTAGAGCCTGGCATAGCCCGTGGTCAAGCAAGGCATTGTCCAAGGTTGCACAGGCACTGCCCACTACTGAGCGCACCACCCCTGGTCAACTGCGGGCTGTCACCATGGTCGACCATGCTATCACCTATGGCAGTGCAAGGCATTGCCTGTGTTCAAACTGAGGGTAGTCTCCGTGGTCAACCAAGCCATCACCTTGGTAGAGGAAGGCACAGCCTGTGCTCATCTAAGGGCTGTCTCTGTGGTTGATCAAGCCATTGCCTGTGGCAGGCCAAGGCATTGCCCATGGTCAACAAAGGGCTGTCTCTGTGGTCGACCAAGCCATTGCCTGTGGCAGACCAAGGCATTGCCCGTGGTCAACCAAGGGCTGTCTCTGTGGTCGACCAAGTCACCACCCTTGGTATAGCATGGCACAGCCCGTGGTCGACCAAAGTACAGTGAGGCATAGCTGGTGGTGGTGGTCGACCAAGCCATGGCCCAGGGTAAAGGAAGGCACTGGCCGTGGTAAAGCAAGGCATCACCCGTAGAGCAAGGCACAACACGTGGTAGAGTGAGGCATCGCCCGTGGTAGAGTGAGGCACAGCCTGCGGTCGAACTTGCCATTGCCCTTTGATAAAGCCAGGCACTGCCGGTGAGCTACCGAGTGCACCACCTGTGGTCAACCAAGGGCTGTCTCCGTGGTCAACCAAGCCATCGCCTGTGATAGAGTGAGGCACTGCCCATGGTACAGCAAGGTGCTGCCTATGGTCGACCAAAGTATTGACCATGGTAGAGCAAGGCACTGCCCATGAGCGACCATGTGCACTGCTCATGGTCGATCAAGGCATCAACCATGGTAGACCAAGGGTTGTTGCCATGGTCGACCAAGCAATCGACCATGGTAGAGCAAGGCACTGCCCATGAGTGACCAAGCACACAGCCCATGGTCGACTGAGGGCAGTCTTTGTGGTGGACCAAGCCATTGCCTATGGTAGGCCAAGGCACAGCTGATGGTTGAGAAGGCACAGCCTGTGGTTGATGAAGCCATTGCCCGGGGTAAAGCCAGGCACAACCCATGGTTGAGCAAGGCAACGCACGTGGTAGAGCAAGGCACAGGCCGTGGTGGAGCAAGCGATCGCCTGTGGTAGAGGGAGGCACATGCTGCAGTCAAGCAAGCGATTGCCCATGGTAGAGCGAGGCTCAGGCCATGGTTGAGCAGGCAATCACCTGTGGTAGAGCAACGCACAGCCTTTGGTTGACCAAGGCATTGCCCATGGTTGACCATGCCATTGCTCATGGTGGAGCAAGGCATTGCTCATGGTAGAGCTTGGCACAGCCCATGGTTGAACAAGTTATCACCTGTGGTAGAGCAAGGCACTGCCTATAGTCGACCAAGAGCTATTGCGGTGGTTGATCAAGGCATCAACCATGGTAGAGCGGGGCGCTGCCAAAGAATGATCGAGTGCACAGCCCGTAGTCAACTATGGGCTGTCTCCTTGGTCAACCAAGTAATTGCCTGTGGTAGAGCAAGGGACAGCCAGTGGTCAAGCATGGCATTGCCCGTGGTAGAGCGAGGCACAGCCCAAGGTGGAGCAAGGCATTGCCAGTGGTATGGGACAGCACAACCCGTGCTCAAGCAAGGCATCACCTGTGGTAGTGCAAGGCACAGAACGTGGTTGAACATGCCCGCGGTCAAGCAAGGCTTCACCTGAGGTAGAGCAAGGCACTGCCCGAGAGCAACTAAGTGCACAGTGCATGGTTGACCAAGCCATGGCCTATTGTAGACCAATGTATAGCCCATGGTGGATCAAGGCATCACCCATGGTAGAGCAAGGCACAGCCTGTGGTTGACCACAGCTCCACTCATAGTAGAGCAACGCACTGTTGTTGTCGACCAAGAGCTGCAGCCATGATCCATAAGGTGTCACCCCATGGTCGACCAAGGGCTGTTGCCATGGTTGAGCAATACTTCACCCATGGTAGAGCAAGGCACTACCCTTGAGTGACCAAGTGCACAGCCCATGGTCGTTCAAGGCATTGCCCATGATTGACCAAGGGCTATCACCATGGTTAAGCAAGGCATCACCCGTGGTGGAGCTAGGCACTGCCCTTGTGCAACCAAGCACACAGCTAGTGGTCAACCAAGGGCTGTCTCCATGGTTGACCAAGGCATCGCTTGTGGTGCAGCAAGGCATCACCCATGGTAGAGCAAGGCACAGCCTGTGGTCGAGCAAGGCAATGCCCGTGGTAGAGTAAGGCACAAGCCATGGTCGAGCAAGGCATCGCACGTGGTATAGCAAGGCACTGCCCATCAGCGACTGAGTGCACTGCCCATGGTCTACCGAGGGCTGTCTCTGCGGTCAACCAAGCCATTGCCCGTGGTAGACCAAGGCACAGCCCATGGTTGAGCAAGGAATCACCCATGGTCAAATATGCCATTGCCCTTGGTAGAGCAAGGTACAGCCCGTGGTTGAGCAAGGTGTTGCCTGAGGTAGAGCCAGGCATTGCTTGTGAGCAACTGAGTGCCCTGCCCAAAGCAACCAAGCGCACAGACCGAGGTCAACCGAGGGCTGTCACCGTGGTCGACCAAGCCATCACCTGTGGTAGAGGAAGGCACAGCCCATGGTCCAGCAAGGTATCACCCAAGGCAAATACAAGGACTACCTGTGAGTGACCGAGCACACAGCCCATTGCCAACAAAAGGCTATCTCTCTGGTCGACCAGGCCATCACCCATGGTAGAGCGAGGCACAGCTCATGGTTCACCAAGCCATGGCCTGTGGGAGAGCAAGGGACAGCCCGTGGTGGAGCTAGGCAATGCCCATGATAGAGCAAGGCGCAGCCCGTGGTCCACCAAGGCATCGCCCTTGATAGAGCAAGGCATGGCCCGGGGTGAACTGAGGGCTGTCTCCGTGGTCGACCAAGCCATCACCCATGGAATAGCCTAGCATAGCCTGTGGTCGAGCAAGGTGTCACCCATCCTCAACCAAGAGTTGTTGCCGTGGTCGATCAAGGTGTCGCCCCATGATCGACCAAGGGCTGTCACTGTGGTTGAGGAAGGCAATTGCTGTGGTAGAGCAAGGCACTGCTCATGAGCAACTGACTGCACGCCCCACAGCCGACCGAGGGCTGTCTTGATGGTCAACCAATGGCAAAGCGAGGCACAGCCCAGGTCAACCAAGCCATCACCTGTGGGAGAGGAAGGTACAGCCCAAGTTTGAGCAAGGCATCACCCATGGTATAGCATGGCAAATCCCGTGGTCGAGCAAGGCATCGGTAGAGGTAGAGCATGGCACAGCCTGTGGTCAGGCAAGCCATCGCACATCACATGGCATGGCACTGCCCTTGAGAGAACAAGTGCACAGCCCAATGGCTGTCTCCATGGTTGACCAAGCCATCACCCATGGTAGAACAAGGCACAACTCATGGTCAAGCAAGGCAACGCCTGTGCTAGAACAATGCACAAGTCGTGGTTGAGCAAGCCATCGCCTGTGGTAGAGCAAGGCATCGCCTATGGTCAGCCAAGTGATTGCTCGTGGTAGACCATGACACAGCCTGTGGTTGAGCATGGCATCATCAATGGTAGAGCAAGGCACAGCCCATTGTTGAGCAAGGCATCACATGAGGTAGGACAAGGCGCCCGTGAGCAACTTAGTGCATGATCCATTGTCAACCAACGGCTATCTCTATGGTCGACCAAGCCATCACTCGTGGTAGAGTGAGGCGCACCCGTGGTCGAACATGCCATTGCCCTTCATAGTGCAAGGCACAGCCAGTGGTCGAGCAAGGCATCGCCTGGGGTAGAGCAAGTCACAGCCCATTGTCGAGCAATGCATCACCTGTCGTAGAGTCAGGCATAGCCCTAGTTGACCAAGCCATTCTCATGGTAGAGCAAGGCACAGCCCAAAGTCAAGCAAGTCATCGCTTGTGGTAGAGCAAGGCACAGCCCATGGTCAAGCAACGCTTCGCCTGAGGTAGAGCCAGGCACTGCTCTAAGCAATCGTGTGCACAGCCTGTGGTCAACCAAGCCATCACCTGTGGTGGAGCAAGGCATAGCCCATGGTGGGGCAAGGCATCGCCCATGGTAGAGTGAGGCACCACCCGTGGTCGAACAAGCCATGGCCCATGGTATAGCCAGGCATAGTTAGTCATTGAGCAAGGCATCACCAGTGGTAGAGCAAGGCACAGCATGTGGTTGAGCAAGGCATTGCCTGATGGAGAGCCAGGTACTGCCCGTGGGTGACCAAGCACTCAGCCCATGGTCAATCGAGGGCTGTCTTTGTGGTCAACTGTTATGGATGGGAAATGGCGGGGGGTGGAGAGGGTGACTACTGAGGGCTGTCTTCGTGGTCGACTATTATGGATGGGAAATGACAGGGGGTGGAGAGGGTGACTAGCGAGGGAAGGGGCGCTAGATGGAAGAATAAAAGAGAGGGAAGAGAAGGGAAGAGAAGTTGTTAAGGGGGAAACATTTGTTTCTTTTCTCTGTTTCTTTTTCCATTATTACATTCCCTTTATACATGGTCTCATAAACACTTCTACCAGACTCTGTTACAATGGTTAGACAAGGAAACTACTTTCTAAGTAGCACCCTCCTCCCGCGCTTGATCATGCGGCAACCAAGGATGGTGATTGGTTGTGGGGCTCTTGTAGTATCAACCTCTTCAGGTACGGGGATAACCCTTGTTGTGGGCCCAGGGACTTTCTTAAGGAGGGAGACGTGGAAGACCAGGTGGACCTCAGTAGTCAGTGGGAGGTCTAGCCGATCGGCTACTGACCCAATTCTTTCCAGAACCATGTACGGTCGGTCCATAGTACTTAGGACTCAGTTTGTGGTTCCTCCTATTGGCAATGGACTGCTGGTGATAGGGTTGGAGTTTTAGGAAAACCCAATGTCCAGGCTCAAATTCCCACTCCGTCCTTCATTTGTCAGCCTACCTCTTCATCCGCTGTTGGGCCTTGCATAGTTGCTGCTGCAGCTCCTTGACCATAGCTTCACGGTCCCTCAAATGTTTATCAACTGTAGTGTTGGATGAGTCCCCTGGTATATATGGAATGTGAATGGGAGGGGGAGCTGCATAGAGTGCTTCGTAGGGGGTTCGATTGATGGCGGTATGATAAGTGGTGTTATACCACCACTCTGCTAATGAAAGCCATTGAAACCACCTAGTGGGACAGTGGCTACACATGCATCATGGGTAGCATTCGAGGCCTCAGTTCACCACCTCTGTTTGTCCGTCACTTTGCAGACGATAAGCAGATGACATGTGTTAGACCCCTGAGCTCTAACCCCAGAGAATGCATACCACAAACCTTACCTAGGGGTAGTGGTAGCGCATAGCATGCATGCGAGGATGCGCGGGCAGTCATGTGTGAGGTGTTGGGATAAATTGCAAGTCCATGAGTAGGCAAGTATGGAGATGGTCACACAAGCGTGCGCGGAGGCACTAGTGAAGGGGACAATCGATCAAGGCTTAGCAATGTGGCTGAGGGATCAAACTGTGGCCATGGAGTGTCATTGTTCATAAGTAGGCAAATGTGTGTATGGGTGGTGATGATGTCCATGAGCAAGGCACGATGCAATGCTCAAGGATGCTCGGAGAACAAGATGGGACCAAGCAAAGGCACTCAAGGAGTGCACACTACCCGATAGGCATGGCAGATGCTAAGGGAATGCTCAACACTTAGTGGCTAGTGAGTTGACTACTTGTGGAGATCAGATAAGTCCTTGACCATATTCGAGCACCGTTGGATGCAGCAATCCCAATCATATGGCTATGATCATGGGAGGCAGTCAAGGACGTGGGCCCTAGAGGAGAGTGGATCGGATTGACAATGCTGAGTTAGTGCCAAGTCATCCGTACCTGGTCAAGCAGACAATCGGGGAAAGTTTCTCCTGGGATATGGCAAATCAATCTATTATAGAAACAATCTTGGAGATTGCAGATCAATGGCCGAGATTGGACAAATTGAGATCTGATGGAGAGAATCAAGGGATTCAAATATATCAGATGCCATATTTGGATTGCCAGGCTCCTCTATATAAAGGGGGTCAGTCTCATTCTCAGAGACAACCAAGAATTCTCATAGGAGAGACATAGAGAGCTAGAGACTCCAAGAGAGTGGAAGTCAAGTCAGAGCAAGCAGTCCGGTGTTCTTGAGAGAAGGCATGAGACGGGTAGGGAGTGCAAGTAGTGAGGGACTGTGAGGCATATACTCGTGTGACTGCGTGTAAGTGTTCTGATCTAGGTTGGGTTTTTGTGTACTTGTGATATATGTTAATACAAGTTATGTTTTTCCCAATTGTGTTCTAGTGTTTCTCTGTGTTGCTTTTGTGGTTCTGTGATCGAACGACCTTGACGATATGTGTGGTGTGTGGCTGGTTGGCAAGCGGGATGCGGAAAAATTTGTGCCCCACATTGGTCCCGTGACAGTTGGTATCAGAGCTAGGGTGCCCATGATAGTGGTTTCAAAGCTGCGTTTGGGTTGAGAAGACCCTTTGTCAAAGACCACGCGTACCTTACAATCAGCAACCATGTGGACCAGAGTGATGGAAGTGTTGCAGGAGCAATTGGCAGTGCTAGAAGGCTGCAGTGTAGAGCTGAATGAATGAGTAGACCCAGCCGCTACGCTGGAACCACGCGTTGCTGCTCTTGAGGATAATGTCGGCGAAGGCAACGATCTTGGTGGAACTGTAACTGATCTGCTGAAAGAGATTAGGCTTGATGTAGCGACCCTGAAGGATGATGTGGTCTTGATCAAGCGGCAACTTGTGTCCCAGGCGGGGCCAACGACTGAGCCTCATGGGAAGATGAAGGTTCTAGAGCCGAAGGCGTTTGAAGGGACTAAAAGTTCCAAGGATCTAGAGAACTTCATATGGGATATGGAGAAATACTTCACTGCTGCGAAGATCCCAGACGCCGAGAAGGTGATGATCACCACCATGTATCTTGCCAAGGATGCGAAGCTATGGTGGAGGACACGGGTCCAAGATGATATCAGTGCTGGGAGACCCCGGATTGAGACCTGGGAGGCACTAAAGAAGGAGCTGAAAGAGCAGTTCCTGCCAAGCAACACAGCATGGCTTGCTCGGGATGCATTGGCCAAGCTGAGGCACAGTGGACCAGTGCGAGACTATGTGAAGGAGTTTAGCACACTGATGCTGGACGTGATGGATATGTTAGAGATAGACAAGCTGTACATGTTCCTGAAGGGATTGCAACCTTGGGCTCAACTTGAGCTAAGGAGGCAAGGGGTGAAAGACCTTCCTTCTAACTTAGCTGCGACAGATGCACCGCTAGACTTATGCATTGCTTGTGCCGAGGAGGGGAGCAAGAAGGCCCAGCATAAGGATAGGGACAAGAAGTCCAAGTCCTACATGAAAGGAAAGTTAGAGAAGGGCAAGGAGAAGCAACTGACTTGACCAGACAAAGGGAAGGCGAAAGTGATCGAGGGTGCCAATGGAAAGGACCCTCGTATGCACCTAGGCTACTTCATCTGCAACGGACCCCACAAGGCAAAGGAGTGCCCAAAGAGGGAGGGGAAAGTTACTGCCCTGCAATCAGATGACTCTGACGATGACCCCGTACAGCGTGTTGCCCCACTACAGGCCCTTGGCGCTATGCGAAGTCAGCGCCCAATGGTACGCCACAGTTTGCTATTTGTGGATGTGACCTTGAATGGTAGACAGATGTCAGCCTTGGTGGATATTAATGCCACCAACACATTCCTATCCGATCAAATGGTACAACACTTGGAGTTATGAGTGGAATGCTCTCACAACTGATTGAAGGCAGTGAACTCCAACAGCCAACCAATGGGCGGGTTGGCAAGAGATGTGCCCATCAAGATAGATGAAGGGGTGTTATGGTCAATTTAGTTGAGGGGTCAATCTGTAAATAAAGATAAAAGAAAAGGGGTGTTTTTTGTAACAAGTGAAGAACTTGAGGGAGTAGATTGTAAATGGGTGGTTCTTGGCCGTTGAAGCCGTTGCGGGGATTATAACTTTGTAACAGAACCCGTTGAGAGGATAGGAATGAACAGTTTTTCTCTTCTCTCTCTTGTGGCTTCTCCCCCTTTCTCGACTCCTCCTTCTCTTCCCCTTCTTGATTCTTCTTCTTCTCCCTTTCGTGCCACCTTCTTCCTTGATCCCTCCTTCTCTTCCTCTTCTGATTCCTCTTTCTCCCCCCGAACCAGCCTCGGTTCTCTGCCAGCGGCTGAGTTGCTGAATTGGCCCATAACATTGGTATAAGAGCCACGTTCCTCGGACCAGTAGCGAAATGAAGAACACCGATGAGCAAGTTGAGATGGGAGTTGCCCAGATAGCAAGGATCCGCAATGAGGATCGACTCGCAGTCATTGAACTCAAGGAAAGTTGGGGATATGATATGTCAATCCCTAGAGCTTTTGCCACTGAGAGTTTACAACAAATAGGTGATCTTGAAGAATACATATATTTCTTTGAATTGTTTTTGGGTGGTATAGATGTGTGTGACCTTCAAGAGGTGGATTGGTTCTTGAATGGCTTGAAATTAGAGATTGAGGAGTCTGTTCGTTGGATTGAACCCCAAACCTTACACGAAGCTTATGCCTTTGCCCGACTCAAGGACATGACTCTGCATAGAAGGAGTGATGCACATGAATTCTCAAGCCCTTCTAATAGTGACTACAAAGGTGAAGAGGATTGTATTTCAGTCACTGGAGGACATATAGAGGTTGACAAGGAAAATGTCGAAGATGATGATTGTGTTTCAAACATTAAAAGTCAGATGGAGGACCAACCAGCAGAGGTAATCTCTGAAACACAGTTACATTTTCCTTTTAAGACCGAAGGCAAGCAACAACTAGATATGATTAATTTGAAGAACTTTGATGAAGAAAGCAAAATAGAAGTGAGTTCAATTGAAATTTTAGAGGCACCAATTGCTGATAAAAATCTTGTAACTATTTTCTTGGAGACTGATGTTGAGAAAGTGCCACATGAGGAATTGAAGTTCAAGGTCAATAGTTCCTTGGTTCATGATGATGTAAGACAGCTTGCTGTTGAAGAGATATTGCCCATGGTTTTCCCAAATATGTCTTGCTACAAAGATTATTAGAGCCGAGCCACATGGAATGTTGGAGTTATTGTTGATATGAATACGATTAGTAATATAAGGGAGGTCACTACTTATGGTGAGAAGCATGTGTTGATCTTCGATCCCGGAGGTAGAGCCAAAACCTTTGATGTTGCTCTCCTAACCACTAAAGGGATGCTCGATGTTATGGGAACTCCTCTTGCTTTTGAGGGATTTATCTTCCATCTTGAAATACATGATGCGGCCATGAACAGAGCTTGCATTTCTGTGTTCTATTTATCTCACCATGTAAAGTCAATGAGAGCTAAGATGGTTGTTTTCAAGGAAGAATGCAACATATTCAAGACACAGAAGGTTCGACTTCAATTTGATCCGGGTATATGCTACTTTCAGAGAAAGGAATTGTGGTATCTTGCAATGTCCACAATGCCGAAGGTGGAAATCCAACCCCGTTATTGTTTGAGAAAGAAGAATGATTCCTCAAGGCCTATAAGTTGCAAGCTGGCAGTATTCTGGTCAATACACCTCTTGCAATTGCCATATTACGGCTCTCGTATTGCCTTCCTATTCCTAATGCAAACCTTGAGGACAAGATTTTCTTAAGGGGGGAGAATTGTATGGTCAATTTAGTTGAGGGGTCAATCTGTAACTAAAGATAAAAGAAAAGGGGTGTTTTTTGTAACAAGTGAAGCACTTGAGGGAGTAGATTGTAAATGGGTGGTTCTTGGCCATTGAAGCCGTTGCGGGGATTATAACTTTGTAACAGAACCCGTTGAGAGGATAGGAATGAACAGTTTTTCTCTTCTCTCTCTTGTGGCTTCTCCCCCCTTCTCGACTCCTCCTTCTCTTCCCCTTCTTGATTCTTCTTCTTCTCCCTTTCGTGCCACCTTCTTCCTTGATCCCTCCTTCTCTTCCTCTTCTGATTCCTCTTTCTCCCCCCGAACCAGCCTCAGTTCTCTGCCAGCGGCTGAGTTGCTGAATTGGCCCATAACAAGGGCAGGGTACAGTCAATTTGATGGTGGTTCCTTTGGATGATTACGATCTCATCCTTGGAAATAGCTTCTTTGCAGATGCATCAATCACCAACATGCCTCATGTGGGAGGCATTGTAATTGGAGATCCACGACGACCCTGTTTCGTGCAAGAATACAAAGGCCTTGCACACTCCGAGGAAGTAGCCATGGAGAAGGTATTTGCAATGTAGTTAGCACATGGAATGAAGAAGGGGTATCCCACTTACCTTGCGGCTATTAGGGAAGTGGAAGTGCAGGAGAAGGAGGCGGACCCTAAGATTCCACATGAGATACTGGAAATACTCGAGCAATTCCAAGAGGTGATGCCTGAGGAATTGCCAAGAGGGCTACCTCCGCATCGAGCGATAGATCACAAGATAGAGCTATTGCCAAGCACAGTTCCCCCAGCAAAAGCCCCATACCAGATGTCCCCTAAGGAGCTAGTAGAGCTGTGGAAGCAGTTGACCGAGTTGCTGGATGCTGGAAAGATCCAACCATCCAAAGCCCCTTATGGAGCCCCGGTGTTGTTCTAGGAGAAGCAGGATGCCTCTCTCCGGTTATGTGTTGACTACCGTGGATTGAACAAAGTCACGGTAAAGAACAAGTACCCGGTGCCCTTGATTGCAGACCTATTTGACCACCTAGGTGAGACGATGGTCTTCTCCAAGCTTGACTTGTGTTCAGGATATTGGCAAGTCCGCATCATCGAAGGAGACGAGTCCAAGACTATGATGGTCACTCGTTATGGATCATTTGAATTCCTAGTAATGCCCTTTGGTTTAACCAATGCCCCTACAACATTTTGCAACTTCATGAATGATGTGTTTCACGACATGCTAGACCATTTTGTGGTAGCTTATTTGGACGACATTGTCATGTATAGCAAGGACTTGGCACAACTTGTGCAGCACTTGCAAGCTATTTTTGAATGGCTTAGGCAACACTCCCTATATGTCAAGAGGGAGAAGTGCAAGTTTGGCATGCAGGAGATCTTATTTGTAGGCCATGTGATTGGCCAGGGATAGGTGCAAATGAACCCCAAGAAGGTGCAGGTGATCCGGGATTGGCCTCCACCAAAGTCGGTGTCTGAGTTGCAGAGTTTATTGGGACTAGCCAACTACTACCGCAAGTTTATTAAAGGGTACTCGAAGAGGGTGAGTCCCCTGACTGATCTATTGTAGAAAGATTAGAAATGGACCTGGGACGAGGATTGTGATGTGGCATTCTCCAAATTGAAGACTGCTATTGTGTCGGGGCCTGTGCTCAAGCTCCCAAACTTTGAGAAGCCATTTGAGGTATGTACGGACGCCTCAGATCATGCTGTTGGAGGATTTCTCATACAAGTGGCGTTCAAGAGTTGGAAGCTGAAACCCACTTAATAGCAATATTCAGCACACGAGAAAGAGATGCTAGCTGTTGTACATTGCTTGAGGGTGTGGCGAGTGTACTTGTTGGGGACCACATTTGTGGTCAAGACAGACAATGTCACCAATACCTTCTTCAAGTCACAACCGAAGTTGTCACCAAGGCAAGCGCAGTGGCAAGAGTTCCTAGCGGAGTATGACTTTGAGTGGGAACACCAACCAGGAAGGCACAACCTAGTGGCGGATGCGCTTAGTCGGAAGACATCGGACCAGCTGGCGGCTTTGACTCAAGTCACCTCCGACTTCCTCCAAGATGTCAAGATCGCTACACTAGGGGACAAGACCTATCAACTCCTAGTGGAGCAAGTCAAAGACAGGACAGTGAGGCGGTATTGGCTGGAAGATGGGCTACTTTATGGCAAAGGTGGTAATTTGCTTGTCCCTAGCAGAGGGGGATTACGCTACCAGCTAATGAAGGAGAGCCATGATAGTCCTTGGGCTGGACATCTAGGACGTGAGCAAATGCTAGCTCTATTGTCAAGGTCCTATGTTTGGTCAAAGATAGCAGATGACATTGAGTTATATGTGAAGACTTGTCTTGTGTGCCAACAAGACAAGGTGGAGAGCCGAGTAGAGGCCGGTATCCTACAACCCTTGGCAGTGCCAGAGAAGCCTTGGGTATCAGTTTCCATGGAATTTGTGTCTGGGTTTCCAGAAGTAAAGGGTTATACAGCGGTGATGGTGGTCGTGGACTGATTCTCCTAGTATGCGATTTTCACCCCCGTGACCAAGAATTGCACAGCCGAAGCTACTGCTGAGGCATTCTATCTCTCTGTGGTGAAGCTCTTTGGAGTCCCGACGGAGATAGTGAGTGACCGAGATGCTTGGTTCACAGGCAACTTCTGGATATGTTTGTTCGGACTGCTAGGATCCGAACTGAAGTTCTCGACGGCCAATCATCCACTGATGGACAACCATACAGAATGAGTGAATGTGCTGCTGGAGGAGTACTTGAGGCATTATGTCTTAGCCAGTCAACGGAATTGGTTAGACTTGCTTGACTCTACTCAGTTGTCTTACAACTTGAACTGCTCCTCTACTACAAGTCATAGCCCATTTGAGTTGGCAATGGGCTACCAACTGCTAATGCTGCAAGAAGTGGTGTTGCAGCGCAAAGAAGGGCCTTGCCCAGCAGCATATCGATTCATGAGTGACAAGCAGGAGATGATTGAAGAAGCGAGAGATAGCCATGCTAAAGCTGCTAGGCAGATGAAGTATGCGGACAAGAATCGGAGGCTGCTAGAGTTCCAGGTGGGGGACTTAGTGATGTTGAAGCTCACCCCACAGATATGGAAGATGGTCACAAGCAAGCGTTGGCACAAGGGCTTGTTCCAGCAGTACGATGGGCCTTTTGAAGTGATGAAGAGAGTTGGGGCAGTAGCCTATCGGCTAGCACTACCAGAGAGGATGAAGGTGCACCCGACATTCTATGTCAGTTTCCTCAAGCCTTACTATCAGGATGAGGAGCATCCGGAGCGCAACAAGGTGAAGCCCTCTCACCGTGAGGAAGGAACTTGACAAAGAAGTGGAAGGATACTTGATCACCGTGTGCTGGGCTACAGCAAGTTGAATAGGAGGACAAAGTGCTTGATCAAGTGAAAGGATCTACCCGAGTTAGAGGTGACTTGGGAGAAGGATGTCACACTATGGTAGTACGAAGACCTCATTCGGTGGTGCAGAGAGTCTCATTCGACAAGGGCATCGAATCCCTTGGGTGGAGGAGGTTTGTTAGACCCTTGAGCTCTAACCCTAGAGAATGCATACCACAAGCAGTACCTCAGGGTAGTGGTAGTGCATAGCATGCACGCGAGGATGTGTAGGCAATCATGTGCAAGGTGTTGGGATAAATTGCAAGTCCATGAGCGGGCAAGTATGGAGATGGTCACACAAGTGTGCACGGAGGCACCAGTGAGGGGACAATCGATCAAGGCTCAGCAATGTGGCTGAGGGATCAAACTGTGGCCATGGAGTGTCACTGTTCATAAGTAGGCAAATGCGTGTATGGGTGGTGATGATGTCCACGAGCAAGGCACGACGCAATGCTCAAGGATGCTCGGAGAACAAGATGTGACCAAGCAAAGGCACTCAAGGAGTGCACACTACCTGATAGGCATAGTAGACGCTAAGGGAATGCTCAACACTTAGCGGCTGGTGAGTTGACTACTTGTGGAGATCGGATAAGTCCTTGACCATGCTCGAGCACTGTTGGATGCAGCAATCCTGATCAGACGACTATGATCGTGGGAGGTGATCATGGACGTGGGCCCTAGAGGAGAGTGGATGGGATCGATGATGCTGAGTTAGCGCCAAGTCATCCATACCTACTCAAGTAGACAATCAAGGAAAGATTCTCCTAGGATATGGCAAATCAATCTATTATGGAAACAATCTTGGAGATTGCAGATCGATGGCTGAGATTGGATAGATTGTGATTTGATGGAGAGAATCAAGGGATTCAAATATATTAGTTGCCATATCTGGTTTGCCAGGCTCCTCTATATAAAGGGGGTTAGTCTCACTCTCAGAGACAACCAAGAATTCTCAAAGGAGAGACATAGAGAGCCAGAGACTCCAAGAGAGTGGAAGTCAAGTCAGAGCAAGCAGTCCGACGTTCTTGATAGAAGGCACAAGATGGGTAGGGAGTGCAAGTAGTGAGAGACTGTGAGGCATATACTCATGTGATTACATGTAAGTGTTCTGATATGGGTTGGGTTTTCCTATACTTGTGATATTTGTGAATACAAGTTACGTTTTTCCCAATTGTGTTCTTGTGTTCCTCTATGTTGCTTTTGTGGTTCTGTGATCGAACGACCTCGACGGTACAGTGGTGCGTGGCTGGTCGGCAAGCCTAGTGTCGACGCCAGTAGGACGTAGAAACATTTGTGCCCCACATTGGTCCCATGACAACATGCATAGTGACACCCCTTGGCTTCGAAACAATTCTTGCCAAAAGCTGCTAAGGAAAATGGGGTCTTGATCACATATGATGGTGTTGGGCATGCCATGAAGTTTCAGGACATGATCGGTGTAGGCTCAAGCCACCTGGGAAGCTTGGAAAGGATGAGTCAAGCCAATGAAGTGGCCATACTTAGTCAATCTGTCTACCACTACCATGATAGCATCTTTTCCTTCTGACTTGGGAATTCCCTCAATAAAGTCCATGCTTACACCAGTGAATACTTGATGGGGTATGGGGAGGGGCTATAGGAGGCCTGGCAATGCCACGTTCTCCATCTTGTTGTGCAAGCAAGTTTCACAATCCCTAATGTATGCCCGAACTTGCCTCCTCAGTCCCTTCCAAAAGAATAGTGCAACTATCCTGTTACGGCCATGAGCTATGAGCCAGAGTAATGCGTACCGCAGGTTGTACCTCATGACTGCAGGAGCGCATACGTGCGGGGCACTTGGAGAGAAGGTTTGTGGTCAGGAGGCTAAGCTGGACAGGAGACTTGCTCAAGCAACCAAGCGGAGTGGTGCAGAGCAAGGACTTGGTGGACTGAAGGCAAGTGCCATGGCCTTGGGGTCGATGCTGTTCGACCAATGCAAGGTGGATGATCTTTAGACAGCCCAGGAATGCTAAGGCATCAGTGGAGAGTGATCGAGAGGTGCTTGATCACTTCATGCTGGGGTCGATTGAAGGAGCCATGTGTTGCTGGTCGGTGACAGTGCATGGTGGACGAGTGGAGATGCAGACACGCAAGTGGAGTCTTGATCATGCGGGACACGATGATCAAGTGTGTGGAGCGTGACTACTCACAGAAGGTATGCGGGATGCTGTGGAGCATAGGATCAGTGCTCACAGGATAAGGATCTCTGACACCAACATGGAAAGGATCAATTGTTTCCTTATGCGGAGCGGCTGGTGATCAATCAAGAACCAAGTGGGGCGCTGGTGTCCAAGTGCGTCTAAGAAGTTGTCCAGGTGCGGCCAAGAAGCTGTCCAGGTGGGATGAACATAATCAAGATAGAAGATCATGTGATAACAGACAATCAGGGAAAAATTCTCCCAGGATATGGCAGGTCAATCTGTTATGAAAACAATCTTGGAGATTGAAGATCGAGAGCCAAGATTGGACGGATTGATATCTGATGGAGAGAATCAAGGGATTCAAATATATTGGCTGCCATATCTAGTTTGTCAAGCACCTCTATATAAAGGGGGTTTAGTCTTAGTTGGAGGAAGAGCAATCCAGAATTCTTGGAGGAGAAACCACAAAGGTCTCAAGGCGTCTTAGAGGGGAGAGCCAAGGAGAGCAGCTAGAGAGAGCTTGGAAACACGAGGGAGAGCATAGAGTTGCTGCTGCAAGTTGTAGCTCAGTGGTGAGTGGGGAGTGAGTCTCGTTTACCCTTGTAACTCGGAAGTGTGTCGGGTTAGGGTGTGTCGAGTGATGAGTGTAAAGCGGTGTGGAGATCTTGAGGCATATACTCGACAAGCTGAGTGAGTTTGCTCTTGTAAAGGGTTTTTCATACTTGTACAATTGTGAATACAAGTGGAGTTTTCCCTTTGTATATTGCTCATGTTTGTTTTCGTTGTGGTGTGATCATGTGCCAGATGACATCAACCCTTGGTTGCGAGTGGGGGCTGGTTGGCAGGCAGAGCCGTCAATGTCAGCGGGACGCGGAAAAATTCAATCCCCGCATTGGTCCCGTGACATATCCTATGGATGGTAGCTTGGACTCCCGAGTGTTCCCCCATAGAACTTGAATGGTAAAGCTGAATGATAGCACCCTGAAGCCTTGCATCATTGCCCACCACTAGTTTCCCTTTTCGCCTTAGTTGGTCATTTACCCATTGGTACTTGGTGCAACCCAATGTACCCTGCTTAAGTTGTTTGATGATCTCCTGTAGCCTACTATCTTCTTCCCAGCTGTGGCAAATCTGTTGGAAAAGGTCAGTAGAGACTTGTGAAATAGCACAAAGAGATACCATTTTGGACGTTGCCCTGGAGAGTGTGTCAGCAGCCTTATTGTCACACCCCTTCTTGTAATGGATTTCAAAGTCGTACCCAACTAACTTAGCAAGCCAGGTATGTTGGAGGGGAGTAGACAATTTATGTTCCAGCAGGAACTTCAAACTGTGGTGATCTGTCCGAATGATAAAAGGGCGACCTACCAAATATTGATTCCATTTCTTGACAGCAAGGAGAATGGCCAGGAGCTCTCTGTCACACACGGACTTAGCTTGCTGGTGGGGCCCTAAAGATTTGCTGAGATAAACAATAGGCCGTCCACCCTGCATTAGGACAGCCCCAATTCCATGGCTAGAGGCATCTGTCTCAAGTTGGAAGGGCTGCATGAAGTTGGGGAGCACCAGTATGGCATAGAGCTCAGTGCTTCCTTTAGTTCCTCGAAGGTGTCAGCAGCCTCCGTGTCCCATTGGAAGGAATCCTTCCTGAGAATATTAGTTAATGGTCTGCTGAGTTGTCCATAGGACTGTATGAATCTTCTGTAGTACCCTGCAAGACCCAAGAATCCCTGGAGTTGCTTTAGGTTCCTCGGAACAGGCCAATTGTGGACTGCCTCGACCTTGGCTGGGTCAGTGGATACTCCTTCAGCAGAGATGAAATGCCCGAGATACTCTACTCATTGGGTGGTGAAGGAACACTTGCTGCACTTAGCATGCAATCTGTTGGCACGCAGTAAGTTGAGTGTATCCCGCAGGTGCTGAATGTGCTGCTCCAAGCCTGGGCTATACACGAGGATATCATCAAAAAATACTAAGATAAATTTGTGGAGATAAGGTCGGAACACCTGGTTCATTAAACTTCGGAATGTGGAGGGCGCATTGGTTAAGCCAAATGGCATCACCATGAATTCATAATGGCCTTTATGGGTGCGGAAGGCCGTCTTGAAGATGTCATCTTCCTTCATTCGTATTTGATGGTATCCAGCCCTCAAGTCAATTTTGGAAAAAATCCTCAAGCCACATAGTTCATCCAGCAGCTCTTCTACCATGGGAATGGGGAACTTGTCTTTGACGGTTTGTTGGTTAAGTGCTCAGTAATCAATACAAAGCCTCCATGAGTGATCCTTCTTTTTGACCAATATCACAGGAGATGAATATGGGCTGCAGCTGGGTCTTATGACCCCTGTTGCTAGCATCTCCTTTATGAGCTGCTCTATAATTGTCTTTTGTGCTGCAGGGAATCGGTAGGGCCTGATGTTCACCGGCTGACTGCCCTCCTTGAGTGGGATGCAATGGTCGAGTGTCTTGTGGGGCGGCAAACCTGTGGGTTCTGCAAATACATCAGCATACTCCTCCAGCACAGCAGAAGTGGCTGCCGCACTTCCCTGTCCTTCCTCCTGCACCCATAGCAGCTCCTGGATGTTGAGATTGCAGAGGTGCACGGCTGCAATTTGCCCTTTCTTGTTTAGGAGCCTACCTAATTTGCCACTCGTGATGAGCTGCAGTGATGTGTGGTTGTTCCCCTTGATCACACATGTCTTGCTGTCCCTTTGGTAACTCATTTCTAAGTTGATAAAGTCCCATGTGGTCTTGCCAAGGGTGGACAGCCACTGCACGCCCAGGATCATATCGTAGCTCCCTAAGGCAATGAAGTAGACATCAGCTTTATAATGGGTCCCTTGCATCTTCCAACTGAAGGCCCTGCTCATTGCCTCGCTAACCAGTTCCATCCCTTTTGCCATTACCACCTTCAATGGGGCAATCCGAATGACCTCTGCACACACTTTTATCCCCACTTCTTGATCCAGGAAGTTGTGTGTGCTGCTGGGGTCAATTATGATGTGTAGTTGCCGTGCCCCCACCCAACCTTCTACCTTCATGGTTTGGTAGCTGGGTGCACCTGATAAGGCATGTACTGAAATTTCAGGGATGACTTCCTCCTCAAGTAGGACCCCTTCATCCTCCTCACCGACCCCCCAGTCCTCCACATGCAGTGAGTATACTTGTTTTCTTGCACAACGGTGCCCTGGTGTAAATTTTTCATCACATCCAAAACAAAGCCCTTTTGCCCTGCGCTCCTCCATTTCCTTAGCGGTTAGAGTGCAGACATTTCGAACGCTGGTAGGCTTTTTCACAAGAAGCGGCTTAGCATTTGGCGGGAGTGGCAGTCTGCCGTCACGCACTTTGGGTTCACCTGGGCCAGTAGAGTGGTGATATGTGGGGGCTGATGATGGCATCTTTGGGGCAGTAGGAAGGATCCCCCTGGGTTCCTTTCTTTTTGGGCCGGCATTCGTGGCTTCCTGAATCTTAGCAAGTGCATAACATTCATGTAAGGTGTGAGGGTTGAACATCCTAACAGGATTACTTATCTCAGGGTTCAGACCAGTGAGAAAGAAACTAACAGCATGTTCCTCAGGGATATCCACACGGTATAGCATGGCATAGCCTGTGGTCGAGCAAGGCATCGCCTGTGGTTGGGCAAGGCATAGCCTGGGGTGAAACATGCCATTGCCCATGGAAGAGCAAGGCACAGCCTGTGTTGAGCAAGGCATCACCCGAGGTACTGCCAGGCACTGCATGTGAGACACTGAGCGTACAGCCGGTGGTCGACCAAGCCATGGTCTGGGGTAGAGCAAGGCACAACAAGTGGTTGAGTGAGGCATTGCCCATGGTAGAGTAAGGGACAACCTGTGGTCGAACATGCCATTGCCCTTGGTAGAGCAAGGCACAGTCCGTGGTCAAGCAAGGCATTGCTTGAGGTAGAGCCAGGCATTGCCCATGAGCTACTGAGCACACTGCCTGTGGTCAACTGAGGGCTGTCTCCATGGTCGAGCAGGGCATCGCCCATGGTAGAGTGAGGCACAGCCTGTGGTAGGGCAAGGCATTGCCTGTGGTCAACTAAGGCATCACCCATGGTAGGGCAAGGCTCTGCATGAGAGCGACCATGTGCACCGCTGGTGGTCAATCAAGGCATTGACCATGATAGACCAAGGACTGTTGCCATGGTCGACCAAGCCATCGACCATCGTAGAGCATGGAACTGGCCATGAGCAACTGAGCACACAGCCCATTGTCAAGGAAGGCAACGTCCAAGGTGCTACCAGGCACTGCTTGTGAGAGACCAAGCCTACAGCCCGTGGTTGACCAAGGTACTGCATGGCATAGCCAAGGGTCAACCAAGCCATCACCCGTGGTAGAGCGATGCACAGCCCCTGGTCGAGCATACCTTTACCCTAGGTAGAGCCTGGCATAGCCCGTGGTTGAGCAAGGCATTGCCTTAGGTTGAGCCAGGCACTGCTCGTGAGCTATTGAGCGCACAGCCCTTGGTCAACCGAGGGCTGTCACCATGGTCGACCATGCCATTGCCAATGGCAGTGCAAGGCACTGCCCGTGTTTGAACCATGGGTAGTTTCCGTGTTCAACCAAGCCATCATCTTGGTAGAGGAGGGCACAACCCATGCTTGTCTGAGAGCTGTCTCCATGGTCAACCAAGGCATTGCCCATGGCAGACCAATGCATTGCCCGTGGTCGACCAAGGGCTGTCTCTCTGGTTGATGAAGCCACCGCTCTTGGTATAGCATGGCACAGCCTGTGGTTGAGAAAGGCATTGCCTGTGGGTGACCGAGCCATGACCCGGGCTTGAGCAAGGCACTGGCCATGGTCAAGTAAGGCATCGCCTGTGCTAGAGGAAGGCACATCTTATGGTCAAGCGAGGCATTGCCCATGGTAGAGTGAGGCACAGCTGTTCATCAAACATGCCATTGCCCTTGAAAGAGCAAGGCACAGCCCATGGTCAAGCAAGGCATCACCCTTGGTAGAGCAAGGCACAGCCCGTGGTTGAGCAAGGCATTGCCTGAGGTGCTGCCAGGCACTGCACATGAGAGACCATGTGTACAGCCTGTGGTCAACCAAGGGACAACGAGGCATAGCCAGTGGTCTACCAAGCCATGGCCCAGGGTAAAGCAAGGCACTGGCTGTGGTAAAGCAAGGCATTGCCCTGCTAGAGCAAGGCAAAGCATGTGGTCGAGTGAGGCATCGCCTGTGGTAGAGTGAGAAACAGCCTGTGGTCGAACATGCCATTGCCCTTGGTAGAGCAAGGCACTGCCTGTGGTTGACCAAGGCATCAACTGTGGTAGAGCAAGGCACTGCCCATGGGTGACTGTGTGCACCACCCATGGTCAATCAAGGCATTGACCATGGTAGACCAAGGGCTGTTGCTGTGGTCGACCAAGCCATCAACCATGGTAGATCAAGGCACTGCCCATGAGTGACCGAGCGCATAGCCCGTGGTGGACTGAGGGCTGTCTCCATGGCTGAACAAGCCATCACCCATGGTAGTGCAGGCCACAGCCCGTGGTCAACCAAGGGCTATCTCTGTGATTGACCAAGCCATCACCCATGGCAGACCAAGGCATTGCTCGTGGTCAACCGAGGGCTGTCTCTATGGTTGACCAAGCCACCGCTCTTGGTATAGCATGGCACAGCCTGTGGTCGTGCAAGGCATCACCCGTGGTTGGGCAAGGCATTGCCTGTGGTTAAACATGCCATTGCCCTTAGAAGAGCAAGGCACAACCTGTGGTCGATCAAGGCATCGCCATTGGTAGAGTGAGGCATAGCCCGTGGTTGAGTGCAGCATCACCCATGGTTGAGCAAGGCACTACCCGTGGTTCACCAAGCTTTGTCGCCATGGCCAATCAACGCATTGCTCATGGTAGAGCATGGCACTGCCCATGAGTGACCGAGTGCACAGCCCATGTTCAAGCATGGCATCACCAGTGGTAGAGCAACGCACAGCCTGTCATCGAGTAAGGCATCACACATGGTAGGGCAAGGCACTGCCTGTGAGCAACCGTGTGCACAGCCTGTGGTTGACCGAGGGCTTTCTCCATGGTCGACCAAGCCATCACCCATGGTGGAGCAAGGCATAGCCTGTGGTCGAGCAAGTCATCGCCCATGGTAGAGTGAAGCACAGCCCGTGGTCAAACAAGCCATGACCTGTGGTAGAGCCAGGAACAGCTGGTGGTCGAGCAAGGCATCACTGGTGGTAGAGCAAGGCACAGCACGTGGTTGAAAAAGGCATCACCCGAGGGAGAGACAGGCACTACCCGTGAGTGCCCAAGCACTCTGCCCGTGGTCAACCAAGGGCTGTCTTCATGGTCGACCAAGCCATTGCCTGTGGTACGGTAAGGCACAGCCTGTGGTCGAGCGCCATCGCCAGTGGTGGGGCAAGCCACAGCCTGTGGTTGAGCAAGGCATTGCTCAAGGAAGAGCCAGGCACTGCCAGTGAGTGACCATGCACACAGCCCATGCTCGACCGAGCCATTGCCTGAGGTAGAGAAAGCCACAGCCCATGGTAGAGCAAGGCACAGCCCATGGTTGACCAAGGCATCGCCTGTGGTGGACCAAGGCACTGCCCATGGTTGACGTAGAGCTGTAGCTGTCGTCGATCAAGGAGTCGCCCAATGATCGACCAAGGCCTGCCGCCATGGTCGAGCAAGGCATCACTCGTGGTAGAATAAGGCACTGCCCATGAGCGACCAAGTGCACAGCCCATGGTCAATCAAGGCATTGCAGGTGATCGACCAATGATCACTGTGGTGGAACATTGCACTGCCCTTATGCGACCAACCTCGCTGCCCATTGTCAATGGAGGGCTGCCTCCATGGTAGACCAGGCCATCAGCCAGGGTGGGCAAGGCTATGCCTGTGGTAGAGTGAAGCAAAGCCTGTGGTCGACCAAGGCATTGCTCATGGTAGAGCAAGGCACGGCCTGTGGTCGATGAAGCACTGTGGCCATGGTCAATCAAGGCGTCGCCCCATGATCGACCAAGGGCTGTCACTGTGCTTGAGTGAGGCATCGCCAGTGGTTGAGAAAGGCACTGCCCATGAGTGACCGAGTGCACAGCCCGTGGTCAACCAAGGCCTGCCTGTATGGTCGACCAAGCCATTGCCTGGGGTCAACCAAGGTATTGCCTGTGGTAGAGCAAGGCACAGCCATGGTGGTGAAAGGCATCACTCATGATAGAGCAAGGCACAGCCATGGTGGTGAAAGGCATCACTCATGATAGAGGGCTATCTCTGTGGTCGACCAAGCCATCGCCCATGGTAGAGCAAGGCACAACCCGTGGTCGAACATGCCATTGCCTGTGTAAGAGCCAGGCACAGCTCGTGGTCAAGCAAGGCATCAACTGTAGAAGAGCAAGGCACCACCCATGGTCGAACAAGCCATCACTCACGGTAGAGCCAGGCACAGCCCATGGTCATGAAAGCCATCACCCGTGGTTGACCAAGGGCTGTCTCCATGGTCATCCAAGCCATTGCCCATGGTAGAGCTAGTCACAGCCAGTGGTCAAGCAAGGCATCACCCATAGTAGAGCAAGGCACAACCCGTGGTCGAACATGCCATTGCCTGTGTAAGAGCCAGGCACAGCTCATGGTCAAGCAAGGCATCAACTGTAGAAGAGCAAGGCACCACCCATGGTTGAACAAGCCATTGCTCATGGTAGAGCCAGGCACAGCCCGTGGTCATGCAAGCCATCACCCGTGGTTGACCAAGGGCTGTCTCCGTGGTCATCCAAGCCATCGCCCATGGTAGAGCTAGTCACAGCCAGTGGTCAAGCAAGGCATCACCCATGGTAGAGCAAGGCACAGCGCGTGGTCAACCAAGCCATTGCCCATCCTACACCAAGGTACAGCCCATTGTCGAGCAAGGCAATGACCGTGGTAGAGCCAGCCACAGCACGTGGTCAAGCAGTGCACCACCCATGGTAGTGCTAGGCACTGCCCATGGTTGACCAAGCGCTGTCACCGTTGCTGATGAAGGTGTCGCCAGTGGTCGAGCATGGCACTACCTGTGAGTGACCGTGTGCACATCTCATGGTCAATCAAGGCATTGACCATGATTGACCAAGGGCTGCCGCCATGGTGGACCAAGGCATCGACCATGGTGGAGCGATGCACAGCCCGTGGTCAAACATGCCTTTGCCCCTGGTAGAGCCTAGCATAGACTGTGGTCAACCAAGACATCCCCCATGGTAGAGCAAGGCACTGCCCATGGTTGAGCAAGGCATCGCCCGAGGTTGAGCCAAGCACTGCCTGTGAGCTACCGAGTGCACCACCCATGGTCAACCAAGGGCTTTCTCCGTGGTTGACCAAGCCATCGCCCATGGCAGTGGAAGGCATTGCCTGTGGTCGAACCGAGGGTACTCTCCATGGTCGACCAAGCCATCACCTTCATAGAGGAAGGCACAGCCTGTGCTCCTTTGAGGGCTATCTCCAATGTCAACCCAGCCATCGCCCGTGCCAGACCAAGGCATTGCCTGTGGTCAACTGAGGGCTGTCTCTGTGGTCGACCAAGCCACCGCTATTGGTATAGCATTGCATAGCCTGTGGTCGAGCAAGGCATCACCTGTTCTTGGGCAAGGCATAGCCTGGGGTGAACACATGTCATTGCCCTTGGAAGAGCAAGGCACAGCCTATGGTCAAGCAAGGTGTTAGACCCCTGAGCTCAAGCCCCGGAGGATGCGCACCACAGACCGTGCCTGGAGGTAGTGGTGGCGCATAAGCCTGCACGCAAGGATGCGCGGGCAACCAAGTGCTTGGTGTTGAGAGAATTGCAAGTCCATGAAGCAAGCAAGCCAGGAGATGGTCACACATGCGTGCACAACGGCACTGGTGAAGAGGATGGTCGACCAAAGACTTGGCAGTAAGCCAAGGACCAGATTGTGGCAAGGGAGTGTCACAATGCACAAGTCGGTGAATGTGCGGGTGGGCAGTGAGGATGCCCACGAGCAAGGTGCGGTGCCAAGCTCTAGGAGGTTCATGGAACCTGATACAACCGTGCAAGGGCACTCTAGGAGTGCGCATACCTCAACAGGCCCGGCAGACGCTAAGGGAGGCTCAGCACTTAGCGGCAGGGGAGTTGACGACTTGTGGGGATCGGCCAAGTCCTTGACCAGGCGAGCACTGCTGGACATGCAATCAGGCGACCGTGATCTTAGGAGAAGAGGTCATGGACGTGCATCCTAGAGGGGGATGAACCTGGACGACGAGGCTAAGCTGGCGCCAAGTCAATCCAGGGAAATCCGGGAAGATCCTCCCGGGATATGGCAGGCAATCTGTCATGGAGGCAATCTTGAAGAATCGCAGGAGATTCAACAGGTCAAGATAGGATGGAGAGAATCAAGGGATCCTCCCATCTGTTGCCAGGGAAGATTTGCTCGGCTCCCCTATATAAAGGGGTCGGCCTCATTCAGGAAAAGGGGACCAGAAGAGGCGAGAGACACCAGACTCCAAGCAGAGGCGAGGAGAGCACCAGGAACGACCAGATCAGTCGAGGAACACGACGAGCCCGAGATTCCAAGGGAGTGGAAGTCGAGCAGGGCAGCAACCCGGTGTTCTTGAGGGAAGGCACGAGACAAGCAAGGAGTGCAAGCAGTAGGAGACTGTGGGGCATAGGCTTGTGAGGTTGCATGTAAGTGTTCTGATCTGGGATTGGGTTTTTCGTGTACTTGTAATAGATGTGAATACGAGTTGCGTTTCCCAATTGTGTTCTTGTGTCACTCGGTGTTGCTTCTTTGGTTCCCTGATCGGTTTGGCCTCGACGGTACGCGCGGTGTGTGTGGCTGGTCGACAAACGGTGTGTCGACGCCTAGCGGGGTGCGAAAATTTGTGTTCCGCATCGGCCCCGTGACACAAGGCATCACCCTTGGAAGAGCAAGGCATTGCCCAAGGTACTGCCAGGCACTGTGTGTGAGACACCAAGTGTACAGCCCGTGGTTGACCAGCGTATAGCAAGGCATAGCTGATGGTTGACCAAGCCATGGCCCAGGGTAGAGCTAGGCACTAGCCATGGTCAAGCGAGGCATTGCCTGTGCTAGAGCAAGGCACAACATGTAGTCGAGTGAGGCATTGCCAGTGGTAGAGTGAGGCACAACCCGTGGTCGAACATGCCATTACCCTTGGTAGAGAGCAAGCCACAGCCTGGGGTCGAGCCAGGCACTGCCCATAAGCTACCGAGTGCACTGCCCATGGTCAATTAAGGGCTGTCTCCGTGGTTGACCAAGCCATCGCCCATGGTAGAGTGAGGCACAGCCCATGGTAGGGCAAGGATCTCCCGACAGTGACCATGTGCACCACCTGTGGTCGATCAAGGCATCGACAGTGCTAGATGAATGGTTGTTGCCATGGTCAACCAAGCCACCAACAATGGTAGAGCATGGAACTGCCCGTGAGTAGCCAAGTGCACGGCCCGTGGTCGAGCAAGGCATCATCTGTGGTACGTGAGAGACTGGGCATACAACCCGTGGTCGACCGAGGTATAGCGAGGCATAACCAGGGGTTGACCAAGCCATCGCCAGTGGCAGAGCAACACACAGCCTGTGGTCGAACATGCCTTCACCCTTGGTAGAACCTGGCCTAGCCCATGGTCGAGCAAGACATCACCCGAGGGTGAGCCAGGCACTGCCCGTGAACTACGGAGCGCACAGCCCCTGGTCAACCGAGGGCTGTCACCATGGTCGACCACGCCATTGCCCGTGGTCGAACTGTGGGTAGTCTCCATGGTCAACCAAGCCATCACCTTGGTAGAGGAAGGCACAGCCCATGCTTGTTTGAGGGTGGTCTCCATGGTCGACCAAGCCATCGTCTGTGGCAGACCAAGGCATTGCCCGTGGTGGACCGAGGGTTGTCTCTGTGGTCGACCAAGCGACAGCTCTGGGCATAGCATGGCACAGCCCATGGTCGAGCAAGGCATCGCCCATGGTTGGGCAAGGCATAGCCCATGGCCAATCATTGCATTGCCCTTGGAAGAGCAAGGCACAGCCCTTGGTCGAGCAAGGCACAGCCCTTGGTCGAGCATGGCATCAACCTTGGTAGGGCAAAGCACAGCCTGTGGTCGACCAAGTATGGTGAGGCATAGATGGTAGTTGACCAGGACTTGGCCTGGGGTAAAGCAAGGCATCACCTGTGCTAGAGCAAGTCACAGCATGTGGTCGAGTGAGGCATTGCCCATGGTAGAGTGAGGCACAGCCCGTGATCCAACATGCCATTGCCCTTGGTAGAGCAAGGCACAGCCCATGGTTGAGCAAGGCATCACCCGTGGTAGAGCAAGGCACAACTCAGGGTCGAGCAAGGTGTTGCCCGAGGTAGAGCCATGCACTGCCCATGAGCTACTGAGTGCACAACCCATTGTTGACCAAGTGCTGTCTCTGTGGCCAACCCAGCCATTGCCCGTGGTAGAGCAACGCACAGCATGTGCTCGGAAATGCCTTTGCTCTTGGTAGAGCCTGGCAGAGCTACTGGTCAAGCAAAGAATTGCCCGTGGTAGAGCAAGGCACAGCCTGTGGTTGAGCAAGGCATCACCCAAGGTAGAGCCAGGCACTGCCCGTGAGCTACAAAGCGCACTGCCCATGGTCAACCAAGGGCTGTCTCCGTGGTCGACCAAGTCAACACCCGTGGTAGAGCTAGGCACAGCCCGTGGTAGAGCCAGGCACTGCCTATGGTTGACCATGGTAGAGCAAGGCATCGCCCATCGTAGAGCAAAGCACTACCCATGAGTGATTGTGTGCACCACTCATGGTCGATCAAGGCATCAACTGTGGTAGACCAAGGGCTGTTGCCATTGTTGCCCAAGCCATTGACCATGGTAGAGCAAGACACTGCCCATGAGTGACTGAGCGCACAGTCTGTGGTCAACCGAGGGCTGTCTCCATGGCCGACTAAGGCATCGCCTGTGGTAGAGCAAGCCACAGCCTGTGGTCGACTGAGGGCTGTCTCCATGGTCGACCAAGCCAACACCCATGGTAGAGCAAGGCGCAGCCCAGGGTCCTCTGAGGTCTGTCCCCGTGGTTGACCAAGCCTGTGGCAGACTGTTAATAGACACAAGGAAGAAGAATATTTTCTCCAATTGATTATGTACAAATACATTGCTTATATACAAAGAGAATCCTATCCTGGGAAAGAACTAAAATAGGAAACTTAGCTAATTTAGCTAATCTACAATAGTTAGCTAATATACAATTCATAACACTCCCCCTCAAGCTGGAGCATAGATTTAATCATGCCCAGCTTGTTACAAATGTAATCAACTCGAGGACCACTAAGAGCCTTTGTGAATATGTCTCCTAGTTGTTCTCCAGTTTTCACATGCCCTGTGGAGACCAACTTCTATTGTATCTTCTCACGAATGAAATGACAATCTATCTCGATATGTTTAGTTCTTTCGTGAAACACGGGATTACATGCAATATGGAGAGCAGCTTGATTGTCACACCATAACTTTGTTGGCATAGAAGCTTCAAAACCAATTTCAGCAAGGATTTGACATATCCACATAATCTCACTTATAAACTGTGCCATGGCTCTATACTCTACTTCTGCACTTGATCGGGAGACTACATTTTTTTTCTTACTCTTCCATGAAATCAAATTTCCTCCAACAAATACACAATAGCCTGTAGTAGATCTTCTGTCAATCTTGGAGCCTGCCCAATCTGCATCAGAGAAACATTCAACATGGTTATGTCCATGATTACTATATAGTATCCCCCGGCCTGGAACTCCCTTCAAATAGCATAGAATATGCTCCAATGTGTCCTAATGATGAACTGTTGGAGAAGACATGAATTGACTGACAATGCTAACTGAGTAAGCAATATCAGGGCGAGTCACTGTCAGATAGTTCAATTTGCCAACTAGTCTTCGGTATTTTTTTGGGTCTTTAAATAATTCTCCATCTCTCGTGAGCCGTAGGTTAGGGAGCATCGGAGCACTACAAGGCTTAGCTCCTAACTTCCCTGTCTCAACTAATAGATCAAGCACATATTTTCTCTAAGATAGCAAGATGCCCCTCTTTCTTCTTATCACTTCTATTCCCAAGAAATACTGCAA
The DNA here is from genome assembly GCA_900174645.1 of Sonneratia alba. Taxonomy (NCBI): domain Eukaryota; kingdom Viridiplantae; phylum Streptophyta; class Magnoliopsida; order Myrtales; family Lythraceae; genus Sonneratia; species Sonneratia alba. Next base: position 4,524,450 of record FWPY01000027.1, on the reverse strand, counting down.
GGCTCCTAAGTCCTTTTGTGTGGAATTGACTATGAAGAAAGGACTTCAAAGATAAGATTCCCATTTCATCACTCCCGGTGATAACAATATCATCCACATATACTACCAAAAGTATAGATCCAATAGGGGAACTTTTATAAAAAATTGATGATCCAACTTACTCTTACTCATGCCAAAATCCTCAATTGCCTGGCTAAATTTGCCGAACCAAGCACGTGGGCTTTGTTTGAGGCCATATAAAGATTTACAGAGATGACAAACATTCCCATTCTCCCCCTGAGCAACAAACCCAGGTGGTTGCTCCATATACACCTCCTCTTGAAGATCACCATGCAAGAAGGCATTTTTAATATCAAGTTGGTGTAAGTGCCAGCCATGAGTCGCTGCCAGAGAGATCAATAAACAAACAGAGGTGAGCTTGGCAACAGGAGACAATGTATCAAAATAATCCTCTCCATAAGTTTGAGCAGATCCTTTTGCAACAAGACGAGCTTTTAGTCGAGCAACCGATCCATCTGCATTAAATTTAACTGCAAACACCCATTTACATCCAATAGCCTTTTTACCAGATGGTAAAGGGACCAAATTCCAAGTACCATTAGAATCCAAAGCATTCATCTCCTCTATCATTGCCTGACACCAACCATGATGAGACAAGGCATCAGAAATAGATGTTGGGATAGACACAGAATCAATAGTGGCAACAAAGGAAGAGGAGGAGGCAGACAAATGATCATAAGTGACGGAAGAAGAAATAGGGTAGGCACATTGCCGTTTACCGTTACGAAGTGCAATAGGTAGATCAAGATCACTAGGTCCGAGATTCGATGCCAATGAAGAAACCGGTGCTGAACATGAAGTAGGTGAATCTTTACGGCAAGAATAGGTGTGGATAATAGGAGGTAGTGGAGGTGGGGGAACTGATGATGATGGTGATTCAGTGGTCTTGTAGATGACATGATACTGTAATAAATCATCATTCTCCCCCTTATTGAAGGACTGAGAAGTAGGGAAAAAAGGAGCATGCTCAAGAAAGGTGACATTAGTTGACACAAGGTATCTATTAAGGTTAGGACAAAAACATCGATACCCTTTTTCCAAGCGAGAGTACCCCAGAAAAACACACTTTAATGACTTTGGATCTAATTTAGTCACAAGGGGACGAACATCTCTAACAAAACAAGTACTGCCAAATATCTGAGGATCAATAGGAAACAATGGCTTAGTAGGGAAAAGAAGACCATATGGAGTGTGACCATGAATAGATGAAAACATACGATTAATAAGAAAGCAAGCTGTAGAAACAGCATCGGCCCAAAATGGTTTAGGAATTCGCATCTAAAATAAGAGTGCCCTAGCTATCTTGAGAAGGTGTCTATTTTTCCTTTCAGCCACACCATTCTAAGATGGTGTGTCAACACAAGATGATTGATGGATAATACTATTCTAAACCATATAATGTTGGAAAACATCGGAGAAGTATTCTTTGGCATTATCACTACGTAAGGTACGCACAGACAAATTAAATTGTGTCTTAATTTCGGCACAAAAGGCAATAAAGTGAGAAATCAATTCAGAATGGTTCTTCATAAAATAGATCCAAGTCATACGAGAAAAATTGTCAAAAAAGGTGACAAAGTATCAAAGCCCAGTTTTAGAGACGACAGGACTTGGACCCCAAACATATGAATGAACTAGTTCAAATGGACAACTAGCTCGCTTATTAATGTAGGGATTGGAAGGGAGACAATGCTGTTTAACAAATTGACAGGACTCACACTCAAGAGAAGACATAGAGTGAAATTCAGGACATAATTTCTTCAACAAAGGTAGGGAGGGATGACCCAACCAACAATGTGCTTCGAAAGGGCTTAATGTACTGAAACACGCAGTAGATCTTGGGGCTTGGGTATCTAGAATGTAGAGACCACCTGATTCATGTCCTTCACCAATAATCTTCTTCGTCACAAGATCCTGAAAAAGACAGTAACCAGGGAAGAATGAGACAGAACAGTTTAGAGTGCGAGTGAGTTTACTCACGGATACAAGATTAAAGGCAAATTTAGGTAGACTTAATACAGAGGATAAGGTAATTGACGGGGTTGGATTGATAGTGCCAGAACCAAGAACAGCTGAGGTAGATCCATCAACTAAGGTTACAATGGTGGGAGATGTATGAGATTGATAAATGGAAAAGAAGGTGGGATTACCTATCATATGGTTTGTGGCACCTGAATCAACTACCCATTTGTTGGAGGATGAAAGGAGACACGCATTTGAATTACCTGACTCAGCAAGGGCAGTGATAGATTGCGATGAATTCTTTAAAGATTCCTGGTACTGGGTGAACTTGGCAAAATCCTCGACTGAGATTGTGACCGTCCTATTAGAATTTGGTGAAATTGATGTTACACCAATGTCAAAATTAGCAGAAGTCACCAAAGCTGACTGAGGCTTCATATTCTTGTTTTGCAACTTCCGACAATAGCGCTTTGTATGACCAGACTCATGGCAATAGTAGCATATAACTCCCCCTGTATCCAAACGCTGATTACTACCCCTGTTATGGTCTCTCTGGAAAGGTTGGCCCATTTCGAGTGCACTATGAGATGCATTACGGGTGACAAGTGCATTAGGAGCTTGAATTGTAATGGGGTTCCTGGTATCTATGCGAAGCACTCTGGTGAAGGCCTCATGCAGAGAGGAAATCTCAACACTAGAGAGTATTTGAGATCTAGCAACATCAAATTGGGAGTTAAGGCCTACGAGAAAACTCATTACCGCCATCTTCTCTCGCTGAGTCTGCTAAACTGTGATATCAGGACTAAAGGGCAACAAATTATTTAGTTCTTCATATGTCCTTTTAAAAATCATAAAGTATGCTTGAAGCGACTGATCTTGTTGTTCAGTGCGATAGAAACTTCTACAGACCTCATAAATTCATGAGAGATTTCCCTTTCTAGAAAATAAGAACTCTAAATACTCCATCAATTCCTTGACATACTCACAGTGATTAATGATACTGATTACCTCAGTATCAATGGAATTCCTGATTTGTAGGAATAAGCGAGCATCATCCCTCAGCCACTCCTTACAGGTATCATCTGTTGGTGGATCAGAGGTAAGATGATCATCTTTTGATAAGCTGCGAAGATAAATCCTGACTGTCTTAGACCAATCCAAATAATTAGGTCTGCTAAGCTTGTGTTCTGTGATTTTAGATAGCATTGGAATTACATCAGTCACCATAGTATGCTTATGTTCATCAACCATGATACCAAGATAATGAATAAGAATTGGGCACAATCCACAATCAAAACCCAAGCCACCAAAATAGGACAGAATCACAGCAGTAGAGGTGACCCAGTCTAAGTGAAACTAACCGGATAGGTTTAATGAACTGGGCAGCAATAAAGAAAACCTGGTCTGAGCAAATCCGGGCAACAGCAAAACCGGACAAAAGCCAGTAAAATTGGACAAAAGGTTGAGGAAAAGAAACCCTAATGTCCAGCCTCAAAACGTATGGAGAGAGCAGTGCAGATTGACAGACTGATGCCTCATCCGGTCAGCACAAAAGAGCAGTGGCAGCAGAAATCGCAACAGAGAGCTGCAACAGTGGAGATCACACCGGAGAGTAGCAACAGCAAAATCGCAACAGAGAGCAGCGACAGCAGAAATTGCAGCAGAGAGCAGCAACAGCAGAAATTGCAGCAAAGAGTAGTGGCAGCAAAATCGCAGCAGAGGGCGCTCTGATACCATGTTAAATTCATTGTGAGCCCATAAGGGATTAGGCCTGTTTCCACTTAAAAGCTCAAGCTGATAGGTGGTGGTACCCAATCTTCTTACAAGCCCACAACGTTTTCTTCATTTAATCGATGTGGGATTGTATATCTCAACACCTGCCCTCACATGGCAACGTGGTCTACTTTGCCACGTGCCATTAAACACCCGCCCTCAACAATTGTCTACGAGCCAGGAACTCTTCTTCCGGTTTCGGACGAGGGGGACAACTGGCCACAAGTCGAGCAATTTTCTTCCGTACTTGGGCTTATATAAACTGACCATGAGCCAAGCTTCTGGACTCGGGTCGAGTGAGGTGCGAGTCCACTAGCTCTGATACCATGTTAATGGACGCAAAGAAGAATAATATTTTCTCCAATTGATTATGTACAAATACATTGCTTATATACAAAGAGAATCCTATCCTAGGAAAGAAACTAAAATAGGAAACTTAGCTAATTTAGCTAATCTACAATAGTTAGCTAATATACAATTCATAACATAGACCAAGGCATTGCTTGTGGTTGACTGAGGGCTGTCTCTATGGTTGACCAAGCCACCGCACTTGGTATAGCATAGCACAGCCCGTGGTCGCACAAGGCATTGCCCGTGGCTGGGCAAGGCATATCCCGTGGTCAATAATGCCATTGCCCTTAGAAGAGCAAGGCACAGCCCGTGGTCGAGCAAGGCATTGCCCTTGGTAGAGTGAGGCAGAGCGTGTGGTTGAGCAAGGCATTGCCCATGGTTGACCAAGAGCATGGCACTGCCCCTGAGTGACCAAGTGCACAGCCCATGGTCAATCAAGGCATTGACCATGATTGACCAAGGGCTGTCACTGTGGTCGACCATGGCATCAACTGTGGTGGAGGAAGGCACTGCTCGTGAGTGACCGAGTGTGCAGCCTGTGGTCAATGAAGGCTGTCTCCATGGTCGACCAAGCCATCGCCCATGGTAGAGCAAGGCACAGGCCGTAGTTGACCGAGGGCTGTCTCCGTGGTCAACCAAGCGATTCCCCATGGCAGACCAAGGCATTCCCCATGGTCGACCAAGGGTTGTCTCTATGGTCAACTAAGCCACCGCTCTTGGTATAGCATGGCACAGCCTGTGGTCGAGCAAGGCGTTGCCTGTGGTTGGGCAAGGCATAGCTCTTGGTCAAACATGCCATTGCCCTTGGAAGAGCAAGGCACAGCCCATGGTCGAGCAAGGCATTGCCGAGGTACTGCCAGGCACTGCACAAGAGAGGCTGAGCGGACAGCCCGTGGATGACCGAGTTACAGTGAGGCATAGTCTGTGGTTGACCAAGCCATGGCCCGGGGTAGAACAAGGCACTGGCTGTGGTCAAGCAAGGCATCGCCTGTGCTAGTGCAAGGCACAGCTTGTGGTTGAGCGAGGCATCACCTGTGGTAGAGTGAGGCACTGCCCATTGTCAAACATGCCATTGCCTATGGAAGAGCAAGGTAGAGCCTGCAGTCGAGCAAGGCATCGCCGATGGTAGAGCAAGACACAGCTCAGGGTTGAGCAAGGCATTGCCGAAGGTATAGCCAGGCACTGCCCTTGAAGCACACAGCCCCTGGTCAACTGAGGGCCGTCTCCATGGTCTACCAACTCATCACCTGTGGTAGAGCAAGGCACAGCCTATGGTCAAACATGCCTTTGCCCTTGCTAGAGCCTAGCGCAGCCCATGGTCGAGCAAGGCATCATTCATGGTCAACCAAGGGCTGTCTCCATGGTTGTGAAGACATTGCCCATGGTAGACCAAGGCACAGCCCGTGGTTGACCAAGCCATTTCCCATGGTACAGAGGGCACAGCCCATTGTCTAGCAAGGGAACACCTGTCATAGAGGCAGGCACAGTGCATGGTCGAGCGGGGCATCACCAGTCATAGAGCAAGGTATGGCCTGGGGTCATCTGAGGGCTGCCTCCACAGTAGACCAAGCCATCGCCAGTGGCAGACCAAGGCATTGCCCGTGGTTGACCGAGGGCTGTCTCTGTGGTTGACCAAGCCACTGCTATTGGTATAGCATGGCACAGCCCGTGGTTGAGCAAAGCATCACCCATGGTGGGGCAAGGCATAGCCTATGGTCAAACATGCCCTTGCTCTTGGACGAGCAAGGCACACCCCATGGTAGAGCAAGGCACTGCATGTGGATGACCAAGTGCTGCCCCTGTGGCCGATCAAGGCATCACCCGTGGTAGAGCATGGCACTGCCCGTGAGTGACCTAGTGCACAGCTTGCGGTCGATCAAGGCATTGACTGTGATCAACCAAGGGCTGTCACTGTGGTCAACCAAGGTGGAGCAAGGTACTGCCTGAGTGCACAGCCAGTTGTTGATGGAAGGCTGTCTCCATGGTTGACCAAACCATCGCCCGTGGTAGAGCAAGGCACAGCCCGTGGTCGACTGAGGGCTATCTCTGTGGTTGACCAAGCCAACGCCGTGGTAGAGCAAGGCACAACCTGGGGTCATCTGAGGGCTGTCTTTGTGGTCGACCAAGCCATAGCCCATGGCAGACCAAGGCATTGTCTGCGGTGGACTGAGGGTTGTCTCTGTGGTCGACCAAGCCGCTGCTCTGGGTATAGCATGGCACAGCCCGTGGTCGAGCAAGGCATCGCCTGTGGTTGGGTAAGGCATAGCCTGTGGCCAATCATGCCATCGCCCTTGGAAGAGCAAGGCACAGCCCGTGGTCAAGCAAGGAATCACCCGATGTACTGCCTGGCACTTCACGTGAGAGACCGAGCATACAGCTCATGGTCAACCAAGGTATAGTGAGGCATAGCCCATGGTTGACCAAGCCATGGCCCGAGGCAGAGCAAGGCACTGGCCGTGGTCAAGCAAGGCATCACCTGTGGTAGTATGAAACACAGCTCATGGTTGAACTTGCCATTGCCCTTGGTAGAGCAAGGCACGCCCGTGCTGGAGCAAGGCATGACTCAGGGTTGAGCAAGGTATTGCCCAAGGTAGAGCCAGGCACTACCTGTGAGCTATTGAGTGCACAGCCCATGGTTGACTGAGGGTTGTCCCCGTGGTCGACCATGCCATCGCCGGTGGTAGAGCAAGGCACAGCCCGTGGTCAAACATGCCTTCGCCCTTGGTAGAGTCTGGCACAGCCCATGGTCGAGCAAGGCATCACCCAAGCTAGAGCTAGGCACTGCCCATGAGCTTCTAAGCTCATAACTTGTGGTCAACTGAGGGCTGTCTCCATGGTCAACCATGCCATTGCCCATTGTGCAAGGCATAGCCTGTGGTTGAGGAAGGCATCACCCAAGGTAGAGCTAGGCACTGCCCCGTGAGCTTCCAAGAGCACAGCCCATGGTTACCTGAGGGCTGTCTCCGTGGTTGACCAAGGGCCATTGCCCTGTGGTTGAGCAAGGCAATGCCCTTTTGTGACTGATTGCACAGCCCATAGTTTGTCGAGGACTGTCTCCGTGGTTGAGCAAGCCATCTCCTGTGGTAGAGCAAGGCACAACCCATGGTTGAGCAAGGCATCACCTGTGGTAGAGCAAGGCACTGCCCCTGGCCGAGCAAGTCATTGCCCGAGGTAGAGCTAGGCACCGTCCGTGAGCTTCTGAGAGCACAGCATGTGGTTAACTGAGGGCTGTCTCCATGGCCAACCAAGCCATGGCCCATCGTAGAGTGAGGCACAGCACATGGTTGAGGAAGGCATCACCCATGGTTGGGCAAGGCACTGTCCATGGTCGAGCAAGGCCTTGCCCATGGTGGAGCGATGCAGAGCCCATGGTTGACGAAGGCATTGCCCTTGGTGGACCAAGGCATTACACATGGTAGATCAATGAGTTGACCCATGATCAACCAAGGGCTGTCACCATGGTTGAGCGAGGCATCACCCATGATCAACCATGGGCTATCACCGTGGTCGAGCAAGGCATCACCCTTGGTGGAGCAAGGCACTGCCCTTCTGCGACTGAGCACACAGCCCGTAGTCGATCAATGACTGTCTCCGTGGTCGACCACACCATTGCCTGTGGTAGAGCGAGGCACAGCCCATGGTCATGCAAGGCACTGCCTGTGAGTGACCGACTGCACTGCCCGTGGTCGACCAAGGCATCGACTGTGGTACAGCAAGGCACTGCCCATGAGTGACCAAATGCACAGCGCGTGGTTGACAGAGGGCTGTCTCCATCATTGGCCTAGCGATCACTGTGGCTGAGCAAGGCACAACATGTGGTAGACCGAGGTCTGTCTCCATGGCCAATCAAGGGCTGTCTCCTTGGTCGACCAAGTCATTGCCTGTGGCCATCCGTGGGCTGTCTCTGTGGTCGACCAAGCCATCACCCTTGGTAGAGCATGGCACAATGCATGGTCAAGCAAGGTATTGCCTGTGGTTGGGCAAGGCACAGCCCGGGGTCGAACATGCCATGCCCCTTTAAGGCACAGCCCGTGGTCAAGGAAGGCATTGCTCAAGGTACAACCAGGCACTGCTCGAGAGAGACCGAGCATACATCCCATGGTCAAGTGAGGTACAGCGAGTCCAAGCCTGTGGTCGACCAAGCCAAGGCCCATGGTAGAGCAAGGCACAGGCCGTGGTCAAGCAAGGCATTGCCCGTGGTAGAGCAAGACACAACCTGTGGTCGAGGAAGGCATCGCCCATGGAAGAGCAAGGCACATCCTGTGGTCAAGCAAAGCTTCGCCTGAGGTAGAGACAGGCACTGCCCATGACAGACCGGCTGCACAGCCCATGGTCAATCGAGGGCTGTCTCTGTGGTCAACCGAAGCCATCGCCCATGGTTGAGCAAGGCATCGCCCAAGGTAGGGTGACCCACAGCCCGTGGTCAAACATGCCATTGCCCTTGGCAGTGCCAGGCACACCCTGTGGTCGAGTAAGGCATCACCTACGGTAGAGCAAGGCACAGCCCATGGTCAAGCAAGGCATCACCCAAGGAAGAGCCAGGCAATGCCCGTGAGCTACTGAGCACACAACCCATAGTTAACCAATGGCTGTCTCCATGGTTGACCAAGCCATTGCCCGTGGTAGAGCGTGGCACAGCCCGTGGTCGAGCAAGGGATCACCCATGGTTGGGCAAGGCACAGCTCCTGGTCGACCAAGGGCTATCTCCATGATCGACCAAGCCACCGCCCATGGTAGAGCAAGGCACAGCCAGTGGTGGAGCAAGGCGTTGCTCATGGTAGAGAAAGGCATAGCCCATGAGCGACCAAGCACACAGCCTGTGGTCGACCAACCCATCACCCGTGGTAGGGCGAGGCACAGCCTGTGGTGGAGCAAGGCATCACCCGTGGTAGGGTGAGGCATGGCCCGTTGTCGAACAAGCCATTGCCCATTGTCAAGCAAGGCAACTCCCATGGTATATAGCCAGGCATTGCCTGTGGTCGAGCAAGCATCACCTGTGGCGGAGCCAGGCACTGCCCGTGGTTGAGGAAGGCATCACTCATTGTCAAGCAAGGCACGCCCCATGGTATAGCAAGGCATCACCTGTGGTATAGCAAGGCACAGCCGGTGATCAACGAAGCATCGCTTGTGGTAGAGTGAAACACTGCCTGTGGCCGAACAGGCCATCACCCATGGTAGAGCCTGGCACAGCCTGTCGTCGAGCAAGCCATGACTCGTGGTAGGGCAAGGCATGGCTTGTGGTCGACTGAAGGCTGTCTCCATGGTTTACAAAGTGATCGCCCATGGAAGAGCAAGACACGGCCCAGGGTCAACCAAGCGCTGTCTCTGTGGTCAACTACACCATCGCCTGTGGTAGAGTGGGGCACAGCCTGTGGTCAAACAAGCCATTGCCCATCATGGAGCATGGCATTGCCCATGGTAGAGAAGGGCACAGCCTGTGGTCGACCAATGCATTGCCTGTGGTAGAGGAAGGCACTACCTGTGGTCAACCAAGAGCGGTCACTGTGGTTAATCAAGGCGTTGCCCCATGATCGACCTAGGGCTGTTGCTGTGGCCTAGCAAGACTTCACCTGTGGTAGAACAACGCACTGCCTTTGAGCGACTGAGTGCACAGCCTATGGTCAACCAAGGGCTGTCTCCATGATCAACCCAACCATCACCCATGGTATGGCATAGAACATCCCATGGTCGAACAATGCATCGCCCGTGGTAAAGGGTGGGACAACCCATGGTTGAACTTGCCATTACCCATGGTAGTGCCAGGCACAGCCCATGGCGAGTAAGGCATCGCTTGTGGTAGAGCGAGGCACTGCCCATGGTCGAACAAGACATCACCCGTGGTAGAGCCAGGCAGAGCCCATGGTCAAGCTAGGCACAGCCTGTGGACAAGCAAGGCATCACCCGAGGAAGTGCCAGGCACAGCCCATGGTTGACCGAGGGCTGTCTCCATGGTCGACCCAGCCATTGCCCATGGTGGAGCAAGGCATAGCCTGTGGTGCAGTCGGGCATTGCCTGTGGTTGGGCAAGGCACAGCCCCTGGTCAAAGCAAGGCATCACCTGAGGTAGAGCAAGGCACTGCCTGTGAGTGACCGAGCACACAGCCCATGGTCAACCAAGCCATGGCCCATTGAAGAGCAAGGCACAGCCCATGGTGAAGCAAGGCATCGCCCATGGTAGAGCAAGGCACAGCCCATGGTCGACCATGGCTTCACATGTGGTAGAGCAAGGCACTGCCTGTGGTTGATCAAGGCTTCGCCCCATGGTCAATGAAGTGTTGTCACCATCATCGAGCAAGACTTTGCCCATGGTAGGGCAAGGCACTGCCCATGAGCAACCGAGTGCACAGCCTGTGGTTGTTGAAGGAATTGCCCGTGATCGACCAAGGGCTATGACTGTGGTCGACCAACGCATCGTTCTTGCTGAAGCTAGTCACCGCCCTTGTTCTACCAAGCAAGGCACATCCTGTGGTCGACCCAGCCATATTCCATGGTAGAGCAAGGCACAGCCCATGGTCGAGCATTGCATCGCCTGTGGTAGAGCCAGGCACAGCCCGTGGTCGAGCATGGCATGCCCATAGTAGAGCGAGGCACAGCCCGGGGTCAACTGACGACTGTCTCACTGGTCAACCAAGCCATCACCTGAGGTAGAGCAAGGCACAGTCTGTGGTTGGGCAAGGCATTGCCCATGGTAGAGGGAGGTGCTGTCCATGGTCAATGAGGGCTGTCTCCATAGTTGACCAAGCCATTGCCGGTGGTAGAGGAAGGCACAGCTGGTGGTTGAGCAAGGCATTGCTTGTGCTAGAGTGAGGTGCAGCCCATGGTTGACTAAGGGCTGTCTCCATGGTGGACCCAGCCATCACCCGGGGTAGGGCGAGGTACATCCCGTGGTCTACCAAGACAGGTGAAGCCTGTGGTCAGGAATGGCATTGACCTTGGTAGAGTGGGGCACAGCCTGTGGTCAACCAAGGACTGTCACGGTGGTCGACCAAGCCATCACCCATGGTAGAGCAAGGCATCACACATGGTAGAAAGAGGCTCAGCCTGTGGTCAACCGAGGGCTGTCTCTGTGGTTGGCCAAGCCATCACCTGTGGTAGAGCAAGGCACAGCCTGTGGTCGAGCAAGGCACAGCCTGTGGTCTGGTTGACCAAGGCATCGCTTGTGGTAGAACAAGGCACATCCCGTGGTCGACCCAGCCACAGCCCATGGTAGAGTGAGGCACAGCCCGTGGTTGAGCCAGGCATCACCTGTAGAAGAGAGGCAAAGCCCATGGTCGAGCAAGGCATCAACCGTGGTAGAGCAAGGCACAGCCCGTGGTCAACCGAGGGCTGTCTCCATGGTCAGCAAGGCATTACCCATGGTAGAGTGAGGCACATCCCGTGGAAGAGCCAGGCACTGCCCATCAGCAACCTAGCACATGCCCTGTGGTTGACCAAGGGCTGTCTCTGTGGTCGAACAAGCCATTGCCCATTGTAGAGCAACGCACAGCCCATGGTTGAGCAAGGCATCACCTACAGTAGAGCGAGGCAAAGCCAGTGGTTGACCGAGGGCTGTCTCCATGGTCAACCAAGGCATTGCCCGTGGAAGTGCCAAGTGCAGCCTGGGGTCAAGAAGGCATCGCCCGTGGTCGAGCATGGCATCCCCTGTGGTAGAGCAAGGCACAGCCCGTGGTGGAGCAAGGCGTAGCCCATGGTGGAGAGCCAGGCACAGACCATGTTAGAGCCAGGCATAGCATGTGGTTGAGCAAGGCACTGCCCGTGAACGATCAAATGTACAGTGCGTGGTCAGCCGTGGGTTGTGTCTTTGGTCGAGCAACACATAGTCCATGGCAGAGTGAGGCACAGCCCATGGTCGAACAAGCCATTGCCTGTGGTAGGGTGAGGCACCGCTTGTGGTTGAGCAAGCCATTGCCCATGGTCGACCAAGGCACAGCCTGTGGTGGAGCAGGGCATCGCCCGAGGTAGAGCCAGGCATTGGGCTTGAGCGACTAAGCACACAGCCCGTGGTTGAGTGTGGGCTGTCTCCGTGGTCGACCAAGCCATAGCCAGTGGCAAGGCATGGCACATCCCATGGTCGAGCAAGGCATCACCTGTGGTCGACCAAGCTACTGCCCATGGTTGAGTGACACATAGCCCGTGGTCGAGCAAGGAGTCACCCGAGGTAGATCCAGGCGCTGCCCATGGTTAAGCAAGGCATCTCCCATTGTAGAGTGAGGCACAACCCGTGGTCGAGAAGGGATCACCCATGGTAGAGCAAGGTGCTGCCCATGGTTGAGAAGGCATCACCTGTGGTAGAGCAAGCACAGCCCTTGGTTGACAGAGGGATGTCTCCATGGTCAACCATGCCATTGCCTGTGGTTGGGCAAGGCACATCCCATGCTCGAGCAAGGCATCACCCATGGCAGAGTGAGGCACAGCCCGTGGTAGTGCAAGACATTGCCTGAGGTAGAGCCAAGCACAGCCCTGAGCAACCAAGTACATAGCTTGTGGTCAACCAAGCCATCACATGTGGTAGAGCAAGGCGCAGCCCGTGGTTGACCAAGGCCTGTCTCAGTGGTTGACCAAGCCGTTGCCCTTGGTAGAGTATAGCCCATGGTCGAGCAAGACATTGCCCGTGGTTGGGCAAGGCATAGACCTAGTCGAACATGCCATGGCCCTTGGTTGAGCAAGGCACAGCCCATGGTCGAGGAAGGCATCACCTGAGGTACAGGCAAGCACTGCCCGTGAGAGAGTGAGCGTACAGGCCGTGGTCAACCAAGGTACAGTGAGGCATAGCCCGTGGTCAACCAAGCCATGGCCCGTGGTAGAGTAAGGCACAGGCCATGGTCAAGTAAGGCATCACCCATGGTTGGGCAAGGCACAGCCTGTGGTCGAGTAAGGCATTGCCTGTGGTAGGGCGAGGTGCAACCTGGGGTCGAACATGCCATTGCCCTTGGTAGAGCAAGGCATAGCCCATGGTCAAGCAAGGCATCACCCGTGTTAGAGCAAGGCACAGCCAGTCGTAGCACAAGGCATTGCCCGAGGTAGAGACAGGCACTGCCCGTGAGAGACCGAGTGCACAGCCAGTGGTCAACGGAGGGCTGTCTCAGTGGTCAAGCAAGGCATTGCCCATATTAGAGCAAGGCACAGCCCATGTTTGAACATGCCATTGCCCTTGATAGAGCTAGGCACAACCAATGGTCGAGTAAGCCATTGCCTGCGGCAGAGCAAGGCACTGCTTGTGAATGATTGAGTGCACAGCCCATGGGCAATGAAGGCATTCCCCATGGTCATGCGACATATCACCCATGGTAGACTGAGCCATAGCCTAGGGTTGACCAACCCAAGGCCCGTGGTAGACCCAGGCACAGACCATGGTTTAGCAAGGCATCGCCCATGGAAGAGCAAGGCTCTGCCCGTGGTAGACCAAGCGCTATCGCTGTGGTCAATCAAGGCGTTGCCCAATGATCGAACAAGTGCTGTAGTCGTGGTTGAGTAAGGCATTAACCGTGCTAGAGCAAGGCACTGCACATCAGCGATCAAGCACACTGCCCATGATCAATAGAGGGCTGTCTCCATGGTCAACCAAGCCATCACCCATGGTGGAGCAAGGCACCACCTGTGGTAGAGCAAGGCACCGCCTGTGGTCTAGCAAGGCATCACCCGAAGTAGAGCAAGGCACTGCCCGTGGTAGAGCAAGGCAATGCCCGTGGTAAGGCACAGGCTGTGGTCGAGCAAGCCATCGCCCATGACATGGAGGCACAACCTTTGGTTGACCAAGCCATTGCCTGTGGTCGACCAAGGCATCGCATGTGGTAGAGCAAGGCACGGCCCATGAGTGACCGAGTGCACAATGCTTGGTTGACCAAGGGCTGTCTCCGAGGTTGACCAAGCCATCACCCATGGTTGAGCGAGGCACAGCCCGTGGTCAAGCAAGCCATCACCTGTGGTTGAGCCAGGCACAGCCCGTGGTTGAGCAGGGCATCGCCTGAGGTAGGGCCAGGCACTGGGCATGAGCGACTGAGCGCACAGCCCGTGGTCAAGCAAGTGCTGTCTCTGTGGTCAACCAAGCCATCACTGGTGGCAAAGCAAGGCACAGCCTGTGGTTGAATCAGCCATTGCCCATGGTTGAGCAAGGCATTGCATGTGGTAGAGCAAGGCACAGCCCATGAGCAACCGAGTGTACAGCTCCTGGTGTATGAAGGGCTGTCTCCGAGGTGAACCAAGCCATCGCCCATGGTTGTGCGACGCATAGCCCATGGATGTGCAAGGAGTCACCCAAGGTAGAGCCCAGCACTGCCCATGGTCGAGCAATGCATTGCCCATGGCAGAGTAAGGCACAGCCCGTGGTCAAGAAGGCATCACCCGTGGTAGAGCCAGTGCAGCCCGTGGTCGAGAAGGCATCACCTGTGGTCAAGCAAAGCATTGCCCGTGGTAGAGCAAGGCACAGCCCATGGTGGAGCAAGGCATTGCCTGTGGTAGAGCAAGGCACAGCCCATGGTGGAGCAAGGCATTGCCTGTGGTAGAGCAAGGCACTGCCTGTGAGCTACCAAGCACACAGCCCTTGGTCGACTGAGGGCTGTCTTTGTGGTTGACCAAGCCATCGCCCATGGTTGGGCAAGGCACAGCCCGTGGTCAAGCAAGGGATCACCCATGGTAGAGCTCCATACACCCACTGCACGAGTGGAATACTACTTAGTCAAGTAGAAGGGCCAACCTGAGAACGAGGCAAGCTGGGAACAGGCTGAAATGTATGATTCGAAGACCAAGTGAGAGACTACTGGACATCTCACAGAGCAACTCTCAACGAGGACGTTGAAACTTTTTGAAAAAAAAATGTTTTTTGGTTGGGGGGCCATCTACTAAACCCAGCCCCAGTCTAAGTCAGTTAAGGGGCTTCGGCTCCAGGCCCCAGCTCGATCTTGTGGTAGACTGCCCTTCTAGGGGGCACTTGGCAACTCACTCGTGGGCCATGATATCCCAAAATTCCTAAAGTAATTGCTGCACTTTCTGAGAAAGAAGTCGTCTTGGTATTGGATCCGCTTAAAGATGAATTAGATTCTATTCATCTTCTTTATTCTTAACTGAACCTCAAACCCCCCCCCGAACCATTCTTAAGACCACCAAGCCCTCTCGAATGAGTTTTACTGTAGAAGCTTTCAACGTACACCCCGGGAAAAATTTTTCACTCACTGAGAAGTGAAAACCTGTGACTAGATCATCCTGAAGACGGATGCAACAGGAAGAAGTGGCATTTGGAAGTGTTGCTGACTTATCATTTAGGTTTCGACATAACAAACCTTGCACTGTCTTTTCGCACTTAGGTGCACAGCGTGCCATTGGTAATGATTCTACTATGGTGCCACAAATTCACAAGCTGATCCTAAGGTTTCATTGTTGTTCATTGGATTCCAGAGGAACTACTTCGTTAGGATTGGGGAATTGCTGTGATTCTTCCTGAATAGCCCATGGTTGAAGATCCCATTTCCCTTGGTAGAGCCAAGCACAGCCTGTGGTTGAGGAAGGCATTGCCCATGGTGGAGAGAGGAACAGCCTGTGGTTGAGCAAGACATTGCCCATGGTAGAGCAAGGCACTGCCCGTGAGCGACCAAGTGCACAGTCCGTGGTCAGCCGAGGACTGTCTCCATGGTCAACCAAGCCATCGCTCGTGGGAGGGCAAGGCATAGCCAATGGTTGAGCAACAGATTGCCCATGGTAGAGCAAGACACAGCCTGGGGTCATCCAAGCCATGGCCTGTGGTAGACCCTGGCATCGAGTGTGGTCAAGCAGGGCATCACCTGTGGTAGCGCAAGGCTCTGCCTGTAGTCAACCAAGCACTGTCACCATGGTCAATCAAGGCGTTGCCCAATGATCGAACAAGCGCTGTCGCCATGGTTGACCAAGGCATCAACCGTGCTAGAGCAAGGCACTGCCCATGAGCAACCAAGCACACAGCCCATGGTTGACCGAGGTCTGTCTCTCTGGTCGACCAAGCCATTGCCCATGGGAGAGCAAGGCATGGCCTGTGGTGACCGAGCGCTATCTCCATGGTTGACCAAGCCATTGCCCTTGGTAGAGCAAGGCACAGCCCATAGTTGGGCAAGGCATAGCCCGTGGTCAAGCAAGGCATTGCCTGAGGTTGACTGAGGGTTGTCTCCATGGCACAACTTGTGGTCGAGCAAGGCATTGCCTGTGGTTGGGAAAGGTGGAGCTCATGGTCAAGCAAGGCATTGCCCGTCGTAGAGTGAGGCACAACCCATGGTCAAACATGCCATGGCCCTTGGCAAGTTCGACCACGTCTGTGCCTCACACTACCACGGGCAATGCCTCCCTCAACCACATGCTGTGTCTTGCTCTAGTATGGGCGATGCCTTGCTTGACCACGGCCAGTGGCTTGCTCTACACCAGGCCATGGCTTGTACGACCATGGACTATGCCTCACTGTACCTTGGTTGACCACGGGCTGTATGCTCGGTCTCTCATGTGCAGTGCCTTGTAGTACATTGGGCAATGCCCTTCTTGTCCACGGGCTGTGCCTTACTCTTCCAAGGGCAACGGCATGTTTGACCATGGACTGTAACTTGCCCAACCACGGGCAATGCCTTGCTCGACTACGGGCTGTGCCATGCTATGCCAAGAGCGGTGGCTTGGTCGACCACAGAGACAGCCCTCGGTCCACCACGGGCAATGCCTTGGTCAGCCATTAAGACAGCTGTCAGACAACCTTGGGCTGTGCCTTGCTCTACCACAGGCGATGGTTTGGTCAACCATGGAGACAGCCCTCTGTCAACAATGGGCTGCGCACTCGGTCACTCATGGGTAGTGCATTGCTCCACCATGGTTGATGCCTTGGTTGACCATGGTGACAGCCCTTGGTTGATCTCGGTTAATGCCTTGATCGACCATGGGCTGTGCACTCGGTCGCTCACGAGCAGTGCCATGCTCTTCCACGGGCAACACCTTGATCAGCCATGGTGATAATGCTTGGTCAACCACAGGTAGTGCCATGCTCCAGCACGGGCAATGCCCCACTCTACAATGGGCTGTGCGTCACTCTACCAAGGACGATGCCTTGCTTGACCACAGGCTGTGCCTTGCCAAGGGCAAGGGCATGTTTAACCACAGGCTATGCCTTGCCCAACCATGGGCGATGCCTTGGTTGACCATGGAGACAGCCCTCAGAAAACCCCGGACTTTGCCTTGCTCTACCATGGGCATTGCCTTGCTCGACAATGTGCTCTGCCTCACTGCACCACGGGTAATGGCTTGCTCAACCACAGGCTGTGCCTTGCTTTACCAAGGGCAATCACATGTTTGATGATGGGCTGTGCCCCACTCTACCATCGGCAATCCCTCACCTGACCACATGCTATGCTTTGCTATAGCATGGGTGATGCCTGCTTGACCACAGCCAGTGCCTTGCTCTACCATGGGCCATGGCTTGCTCTAGCACGGGCTATGCCTCACTGTACCTTGGTCGACCATGGGCTTTATGCTCAATCTCTCACATGCAGTGCCTGGCAGTACCTCGGGCAATGCCTTGCTTGACCACGGGCTGTGCCATGCTATATGTCACGGGGCCGATGCGGACCACAAATTTTCCGCACCCCATTAGGCGTTGACAGCTCCGCCTGCCAACCAGCCCCCACTCACAACCGAGGTCTGATGTCACCTGGCACACGATCACACCACAACGAAACGAACACAAGCAATATACAAAGGGAAAACTCCACTTGTATTCACAATTGTACAAGTATGAAAAACCCTTTACAAGAGCAAACTCACTCAGCTTGTCGAGTATATGCCTCACGACATCCGTGCCGCTTACCCTCCTCACTCGACACACCCTAACCCGACACACTTCGGCATTACAAGGGTAGACGGGGCTCACTCCCCACTCACTGCTGAGCTACAACTTGCAGTAGCAACTCTATGCTCTGCCTCTCTCGCTCTCCCTCATGTTTCCCAGCTTTCTCTAGCTGCTCTCCTTGACTCTCTTCTCTGAGACATCTTGAGACCTTTGTGGTTTCTCCCTCTCTTGGGTTGTGCCTCTGGGTTGTGTTTTTGAGAATGAGACTAACGCCCCCTTTATATAGAGGAGCCTAACAAACCCAATATGGCAACTGATATATTCAAATCCCTTGATTCACTCCATCAGGTTTCCAATCCGTCCAATCCCTCTAGGATTGTTTCCATAATAGATTGATTGCCATATCCTTGAGAAACATTCCCGGATTGTTTGCTATCACATGATCTTCTATCTTGACCATGTACGTCCCATCTGGACAGCTCTTGGCCGTTCACTTGTGTGTCTGCATCTCCACTCGTCCACCGTGCACTGTCGCCGACCATCAACACATGGCTCCTTCGATCGTCCCTGGCATGAAGTGATCAAGCGCCTCTTGATCACTCTCCGCTCATGCCTTAGCGTTCCTAGGCTGTCTAGTGATCATCCACCTTGCATTGGTTGACCAGCATCGACCCCAAGGCCATGGCACTTGCCTTCAGTCCACCAAGTCCTTGCTCTGCACCACTCCGCTTGGTTGCTTGAGCAAGTCTCCTATCCAGCTTAGCCTCCTGACCACAAACCTTTTCTCCACGTGCCCCACATAAGCACGTATGCACTCCCGCAGTCACGAGGTACAACCTGCGGTACACATTGTTCCGGCTCATAGCTCATGGCCGTAACACTATACCAAGAGTGGTGGCTTGGTCGACCACAGTGACAACCCTCCGTTGTCCACGGGCAATGCCTTGGTCTGCCACGGGTGATGGCTTGGTCGACCATGGAGATAGGCCTCAGATGACCTTAGGCTGTGCCATGCTCTACCATGAGCGTTGGCTTGGTTGACTTGTGGGATCGTATATCACAGCACCCGCCCTCACATGGCAATGTGGTCTACTTTGCCACATGCCATTAAACACCCTTCCTCAACAACTGTCTACGAGCCGGGTGCTCTTCTTCCAGTCTCAGATGAGGGGGACAATTGACCACGAGTCAAGCAATTTTCTTCCGTACTCGAGCTTATATCAATTGACCACGAGCCAAGCTTCTGGACTAGGGTCGGGCGAGGTGCAAGCCCACTGGCTCTGATACCATGTTAAACTCGTTGTGAGCCCATAAGGGATCGGGCCCGTTTCCACTTAAAAGCTCAAGCTTATAGGTGGTGGTACCTAACCTTCTTATAAACCCACAACGTTTTCTTCATTTAATCGATGTGGGATCATATATCTCAACATATGTTATGAATTGTGCATTAGCTAACTATTGTAGATTAGCCAAATTAGCTAAGTTTCCTATTTTAGTTTCTTTCCCAGGATAGGATTCTCTTTGTATATAAGCAATGTATTTGTACATAATCAATTGGAGAAAATATTCTTCTTCCTTGCATCTATTAACATGGTATCAAAGCTGGATTGAAGAATTTCACCCACCTTGTCGGTTGGGTCATCCTTCCCTACCTTTGTTGAAGAAATTATGTCCTAAATTTCACTCTGTGTCTTCTCTTGAGTGTGAGTCCTGTCAATTTGCTAAACACCATCGTCTCCCTTCCAGTCCCTGCATTAATAAGTGAGCCAGTTGTCCATTTGAACTAGTTCATTGAGATGTTTCGGGTCCAAGTCCTGTCGTCTCTAAAACTGGGCTTCGATACTTTGTCACCTTTGTTGACGATTTTTCTCGTACAACTTGGATCTATTTTATGAAGAACCGTTATAAATTATTCTCTCACTTTATTGCCTTCTGTGTCGAAATTAAGACACAATTTAATTTGTCTGTGCGTACCTTACATAGTGATAATGCCAAAGAATACTCCTCCGATGTTTTCCAACATTATATGGTTCAGAATAGTATTATCCATCAATCATCTTGTGTTGACACACCATCTCACAATGGTGTGGCTGAAAGGAAAAATAGACACCTTCTCGAGACAGCGAGGGCACTCTTATTTTAGATGCGAGTTCCTAAACCATTTTGGGCCGATGATGTTTCTACAGCTTGCTTTCTTATTAATTGTATGTTTTCATCTATTTATGGTCACTCTCCATATGGTCTTCTTTTGCCTACTAAGCCATTGTTTCCTATTGATCCTTGGATATTTGGTAGTACTTGTTTTGTTAGAGATGTTCGTCCCCTTGTGACTAAATTAGATCCAAAGTCATTAAAGTGTGTTTTTCTGGGGTACTCTCGCTTGCAAAAAGGGTATCGATGTTTTTGTTCTGACCTTAATAGATACCTTGTGTCAACTGATGTCACCTTTCTTGAGCATGCTCCTTTTTTCCCTACTTCTCAGTCCTTTGATAAGGGGGAGAATGATGATTTATTACAGTATCATGTCATCTACAAGACCACTGAATCACCATCATCATCAGTTCCCCCACCTCCACTACCTCCTATTATCCACACCTATTCTCGCCATAAAGATTCACCTGCTTCATGTTCAGCACCAATTTCTCCTTCGGCATCGGATCCTGGACCTAGTGATCTTGATCTACCTATTGCACTTCGTAAATAGCATTGTGCCTGCCCTATTTCTTCTTCCGTCACTTATGATCATTTGTCCACCTCCTCCTCTTCCTTTGTTGCCACTATTGATTCTGTGTCTATCCCAACATCTATCTCCGATGCCTTGTCTCATCCTGGTTGGCGTCAGGCAATGATAGAGGAGATGAATGCTTTGGATTCTAATGGTACTTGGAACTTGGTCCCTTTACCATTTGGTAAAAAGGCAATTGGATGTAAATGGGTGTTTGCAGTTAAATTTAATGCAGATGGATCGGTTGCTCGACTAAAAGCTCGTCTTGTTGCAAAAGGGTTTGCTTAGACTTATGGAGAGGATTATTTTGATACATTTTCTCCTGTTGCCAAGCTCACCTCTGTCCATTTATTGATCTCTCTGGCAGCGACTCATGGCTGGCACTTACACCAACTTGATATTAAAAATGCCTTCTTGCATGGTGATCTTCAGGAGGAGGTGTATATGGAGCAACCACCTGGGTTTGTTGCTCAGGGGGAGAATGGGAATGTTTGTCATCTCTGTAAATCTTTATATGGCCTCAAACAAAGCCCACATGCTTGGTTCAGCAAATTCAGCCAGGCAATTGAGGATTTTGGTATGAGTAAGAGTAAGTTGGATCATTCAGTTTTTTTATAAAAGTTCCCCTATTGGATCTATACTTTTGGTAGTATATGTGGATGATATTGTTATCACCGGGAGTGATGAAATGGGAATCTTATCTTTGAAGTCCTTTCTTCATAGTCAATTCCACACAAAGGACTTAGGAGCCTTGCAGTATTTCTTGGGAATAGAAGTGATAAGAAGAAAGAGGGCCATCTTGCTATCTCAGAGAAAATATGTGCTTGATCTATTAGCTGAGGCAAGGAAGTTAGGAGCTAAGCCTTGTAGTGCTCCGATGCTCCCTAACCTACAGCTCACGAGAGATGGAGAATTATTTAAAGACCTAGAAAAATACCGAAGACTAGTTGGCAAATTGAACGATCTGGCAGTGACTCGCCCTAATATTGCTTACTCGGTTAGCATTGTCAGGCAGTTCATGTCTTCTGCAACAGTTCATCATTGGGACGCATTGGAGCATATTCTATGCTATTGGAAGGGAGCTCCAGGCCGGGGGATACTATATAGTAATCATGGACATAACCACGTTGAATGTTTCTCTGATGCAGATTGGGCAGGCTCCAAGATTGACAAAAGATCTACTACAGGCTATTGTGTATTTGTTGGAGGAAATTTGATTTCATGGAAGAGTAAGAAACAAAATGTAGTCTCTCGATCTAGTGCAGAAGTAGAGTATAGAGCCATGGCATGGTCTACAAGTGAGATTATGTGGATATGTCAGATCCTTGCTGAAATTGGTTTTGAAGCTTCTATGCCAACAAAGTTATGGTGTGACAATCAAGCTGCTCTCCATATTGCATGTAATCCCATGTTTCACGAAAGAACTGAACATATCGAGATAGATTGTCATTTCATTCATGAGAAGATAAAACAGAAGTTGGTCTCCATAGGGCATGTGAAAACTGGAGAACAACTAGGAGACATATTCACAAAGGCTCTTAGTGGTCCTCAAGTTGATTACATTTGTAACATGCTGGGCATGATTAATATCTATGCTCCAGCTTGAGGGGGAGTGTTATGAATTGTATATTAGCTAACTATTGCATATTAGCTAAATTAGCTAAGTTTCCTATTTTAGTTTCTTCCTAGGATAGGATTCTCTTTGTATATAAGCAATGTATTTGTACATAATCAATTGGAGAAAATATTCTTCTTCCTTGCGTCTATTAACATTGACCATGGAGACTGCCCTCGGTCGACTACTGGCTGTGCCTTGCTCTACCACGGGCGATGGCTTGATCAACCATGGAGACAGCCCTTCGTCAACCATGGGCTACACACTTGGTCACTCACAGGCAGTGCCTTCCTCCGCCACAGAAGATGCCTTGGTCAAGCACAGCGACAGGCCTAGGTCAATCACAGTCGATGCCTTGATTGACCCCGGGCTGTGCACTCAGTCGCTCACGGGCAGTGCCTTCCTCCACCATGGTTGATGCCTTGCTCAACCATGGCGTCCGCCCTAGGTCAATCATGGGCAATGGCTTGGTTGACCACAGAGACAGCCCTGGCAATGCCTGGCTCAACCATGGGCTGTGCAATGCTCTACCACGGGCTGTGCCTCACTCGATCATGGGCAATGCCTGGCTCAACCATGGGCTGTGCAATGCTCTACCACAGGCAGTGCCTTGCTCTACCACAGGCTGTGCTTCACTCTACCACGGCCGTTGGCTTGGTTGACCACAGAGACAGCACTCGGTCGACCACGTGCTGCACCTCACTCTACCCATGGGTGATACCTTGCTTGGCCATGGGCTGTGGCTTGGTCGACCACAGAGATAGTCCTTGGTCAACCATGGCCTGCTCTACCACGGGCGATGCCTTGCTCAACCATGGAGGCAGACCATGGTAGACCATGGGCTGCGCTTCGCTCCACCACAAGTGATGCCTTGCTCGACCACAGGCTGTGCTTCGCTCTGCCACAGGCAGTGCCTTGCTCTGCCACTCGCTGTGGCTTGCTGTACCACAGGCATTGCCTTTCTTGACCACGCAGACAGCCCTCAATTGACCACAAGCTATGCCTCACTTTACCACAAGCTATGCCTTGCTCTACCATGGGCGCTGGCTTGGTCGACCACAGGCTGCACCTTGCTCTACCAGGGGCAATGGGTTGGTCAACCATGGAGCCTGCCGTTGGTCGACCATGGGCTGTGCCTTGCTCTACCACAGGCCATGCCTTGTGCTACCACAGGCTGTGCCTCGCTCTGCCACGGGCAATGCCTTGCTTGACCATGGGCTATGCCTTGCTCTACCATGGGCGATGGCTTGGTTGACCATGGAGACAGCCCTCAGTCGACCGCTGGCTGTGCCTTGCTCTTCCATGGGTGGTGCCCCGCTCGACCATGAACTGTGCCTTGCTCTTACATGAGTGATACCTTGCTCAGCCACAGAGACAGCTCTCAGTCGACCACAGGCTGTGCCTCACTCTACCATGGGCGTTGTCTTGCTCCACCATGGAGACAGCCGGTCGACCACGGGCAGCACTTCCCTCTACCACGGGTGATGCCTTGCTCAAGCACAGGCTGTGCCTTGCTACACCACAGGCAATGGCTTGCAGTGACAGTCCTCTGTCGACCATGGGCTATGCCTCTCTCTACCATAGGCCATGCCTCGCTCTACCACAGGTGTGACCTTGCCCAACAATGGAGACAGCCCACGGTTGACCACCAGCTGGGCATCACTCTACCACGGGCGATGCCTTGCTAGACCATGGGCTGTGCTACGCTCTACCATGGGCGGTGCCTCTCTCTACCATGGGCATTGCCTTGCTCAGCCACGGTCTGTGCCTTCCTCTATGATGGGCTGTGCTTTGCTCTACCACCAGTGATAACTGGCTTGACCACAGGCTGTGTCTTGCACGACCACGGGCTGTGCTTTGCTATACCATGGGCGATGCCTTGCTTGACCACAGAGACAACCCTCAATTGACCATGGGCTGTGCCTTGCTCTACCATGGGTGATGGCTTGGTTGACCACGTGCTGTGCGCTCGGTCGTTGATGGGCTGGGCCTCGCCATACCATGGGCTATGGCTTGCTCAACCACGAGATGTGCCTGGCTCTACCATGGCTGTGCCTTGCTCTGCCACAGGTGGTGCCTTCTGGACCATGGGCTGTGCCTCGCTCTACCACAGGCAATTGCTTGGTCAACTAGAGAGACGGCCCTTGGTTGACTAGAGGCTGTGCGCTCAGTCACTGATGGGCAGTGCCTAGCTCTACCACGGGCTATGCCTCGCTTTGCCATGGGCAATGCCTTGCTCGACCACGGGCTGTGCCTCCCTCAACCATGGGCGATGGATTGGTTGAGAATGGAGACTGCCCTTGGTCAACCACGGGCTTCTCCTTACTCTACCACGAGCAATGCCTTGGTTGACCATGGGCTGTGCCTTGCTCTACCACAGGCGATGGTTTGGTCAACCACAGAGACAACCCATGGTCGACCATAGGCTGTGTGCTCAGTAGCTGACGGGCAGTACTGAGCTCTACCACAGACAGTGCCTCAATCGACCAGGGGCTGTGCCTAGCTCTACCATGGCCGATGGCTTGGTCGACCATGGGATGTGCCTTGCTCTACCACTGGCGATGCCTTGCTTGACCAGGGGTGTTGCCTTACTCAACCATGGAGACAGCCCTCAGTCGACCATGCACCGTGCCTCACTCTTCCACGGGCTATCCTTGCTTGACCAGGGGCTGTGCCTCACTCTACCATGGGCGATGGCTTGTTCGACCAGGGAGACAGCCCTCGGTCAACCACTGGGTACGCCTCACTCTACCACAAGTGATGCCTTGCTAGACCACAGGCTGTGCCTGGCTCTACCAAGGGGCTATGGCTTGGTCGACCACGGAGACAGCCATCGGTCAACCATGGGCTGTGCCTCACCCTACCATGAACAATGCCTTGCTCAACCACAGGCTGTGCCTTCCTCTACCACGGGTGATGGGTTGCTCAACCACAGGCTATGTGCTCAGTCGTTGACAGGGAGTGCCTGACCATGGGCTATGTGTCGCCTGACCAGGGGCTGTGCCTTGCTCTACCACTGGTGATGGCTTGGTCAGCCACGGGGACAGCCCTCGGTCAACCACTGGCTGTGCCTCGCTCTACCACAAGCGATGGCTTGCTTGACCACGGGTAGTGCCTCGCTCTACCACAAGTGACGGCTTGGTCGACCATGGAGACAACCCTTGGTCGACCACAGGTAGTGCCTCACTCTAGCATGAGTGATGCCAAGCTCATCCATGGGCTATGCCTTGCCCTACCACGAGCGATGCCTTGCTCAAACATGGGCTGTGCCTTGCTCTACCATGGGCAATGGCTTGCCCGACCACAGGCTGTGTGCTTGGTCACTGACAGCCAATGCCTAACCCTACCACAAGCAATGCCTTGCTCGACCATGAGCTGTGCCTCACTCTACCATGGGCGATGTCTTGGTCAACCATGGGGACAGCCCTCAGTCGACCATTGGCTGTGCCTCGCTCTACCATGAGCGATGCCTTGCTCGACCACAGGCTCTGCTTCGCTCTACCACAGGCGATGGCTTGGTTGACCACGGAGACAGCCCTCAGTCAACCACCAGCAGTGCCTCGCCCTAGCACGAGTGATGCAATGCTTGACCATGGGCTATGCCTCACCCTACCACAGGCGATGTCTTGCTCAACCAAGGGCTGTGCCTTGCCCTACCACAAGCGATGGCTTGCTCGACCACAGGCTATGCCCTCGGTTGCTGATGGGCAGTGCCTAGCTCTACCAAGTGCAATGTGTCAGCCAACCATGGGCTGTGCCTCGCCTCGCTTGACCACGAGCTCTGCCTCACTCTACCACAGGCGATGGCTTGCTCGATCATGAAGACGGCCCTTGGTTGACCATGGGCAGCCACCTCACTACACTACGGGTGATGTCTTGCTTAACCACGGGTAGTGCCTGGCTCTACCACTGACAATGGCTTGGTCAATGACGGAGACAGCCCCCGGTCGACCATGGGCAGCGCCTCGCTCAACCACAGGCAATGTCTAGGTCAACCATGGGCTGTGCCTGGCTCTACCACAGGCGATGGCTGGGTTGACCACAGAGACATCCCTCAGCCAAGCATGGGTAGCACGCTGCTCAACCACGAGCGATGCCTTGCTCGACCATAGGCTGTGCCTCACTCTACCAAAAGCGATGCGAGCAAGCCATGGGCTGTGCCTCGCTCTACCACGAGCGATGGCTGTGTCGACCACAGAGACATCCCTCGGTCGACCATGGGCTGTGCCTTGCTCTTGGTCAATCATGGTCGCTCATGGGCAGTGCTCTCGGTTGCTCACAGGCAGTGCTCTCGGCAGCTGCCACACATCGGGAATGCAGTTGGTTGGTTGGATTTCTCACTTTTCTCACTAGATCTTCTCTTGTCCATCACCCGACTGTGGTCTAGCGGACTGCCCTCTTTCCCCTCCAAGAAACCTCTCGGAGCAGGGCAGGGGGCTCTTTCCGTGTGACTACAATCTTGTGCGTGTGACGGCGTGTGAGTGGTGCTTTGGCTGTACGTGTTGGCAGGCTCAACAGTGGTGTGGACTGTTGGACTGTCCACCCAGTAGCCCCTCAATGGACGCCCCATGCATGTTTTGCTGTGGTATGCTCTCTGGTTCTTGTGTTCCTCTATGTTGCTTTTGCGGTTCTATGATCCAACGACCTCGACATTACGTGCAGTGTGTGGCTGGTCGACAAGTGGAGTGTTGATGCCAGTGGGACATGGAAAAATTTGTGCCTCGCATTGGTCTCATGACAGTGGTATCAGAGCTGCGTTTGGGTTGAGAAGACCCTTTGTCAAAGACCATGTGTACCTTATGATTAGCAACCATGTGGACTAGAGTGATGGAAACATTGTGGGAACGATTGGTGATGCTAGAGGGCTGCATTGCAGAGCTCAATGAATGAGCAAACCCGGTCGCTATGTTGGAACCACGCATTGTTGCTCTGGAGGATAATGTTGGCGAAGGCGACGATCTTGGTGGAACCATAACTGATCTGCTGAAAGAGATCAGGCTTGATGTAGTGACCCTGAAGGATGATGTGGTCTTAATCAAATGGCAACTTGTGTCCCAGGCAAGGCCACCGACTGAGCCTCGTGGGAAGATGAAGGTCCTGGAGCCGAAGGTGTTTGAAGGGACTAGGAGTTCCAAGGATCTTGAGAACTTCATATGGGATATGGAGAACTACTTTGCTGCTGCAAAGATCCCAGACGTTGAGAAGGTGATGATCACACCATGTATCTTGCCAAGGATGCGAAGCTATGGTGGAGGACATGGGTCCAAGATGATGTTAGTGCTGGTAGACCCCGGATTGAGACCTGGGAGGCACTGAAAAAGGAGATGAAAGAGCAGTTCCTACCAAGCAACACAACATGGCTTGGTCGGGATGCATTGGCAAAGCTGAGACACAGTGGACCAGTGCGAGACTATGTTAAAGAGTTTAGCACACTGATGCTGGACATGACAGATATGTCAGAGATGGACAAGCTGTACACGTTCCTGAAGGGATTGCAACCTTGGGCTCAACTGGAGCTAAGGAGGCAAGGTGTGAAAGACCTTCCTTCTGCCTTAGCTGTGGTGGATGCACTGCTGGACTTACGCATTGCTTGTGCCAAGGAGGGGAGGTTTCCAGAAGTGAAGGGTTATGTGGCGGTGATGGTGGTCATGGACAGATTCTCCAAGTATGCGATTTTCACCCCCATGACCAAGAATTGTACTGCTGAAGCTGCTGCCAAGGCGTTTTGTCGCTCTGAGGTGAAGCTCTTTGGAGTCCCAACGGAGATAATGAGATGTTCGGTTCACATGCAACTTCTAGACGTGTTTGTTCAGATTACTGGGATCCAAATTGAAGTTCTTGTCGGCCAATCATCCGCAGATGGATGGCCAAACAGAACGAGTGAATGCACTATTGGAGGAGTACCTGAGGCATTATGTCTTAGCTAGTCAATGGCATTGGTTAGACTTGCTTGACTCTGCTCAGTTATCTTACAACTTGAACCACTCCTTTGCTACAGGTCATAGCCCATTTGAGTTGGCAATGGGGTACCAACCACTAATGCCATAGGAAGTGGCATTGCAGCGCAAAGAAGGACCGTGCCCAGCCGCGTCTTGATTCGTGCACAACAAGCAGGAGATGATTGAAGAAGCGTGAGATAGCCTTGACAAAGCTACTAGGCAGATGAAGAAATATGCGGACCAGACTCGGAGACCACTAGAGTTCCAGGTGGGGGACTTAGTGATGTTAAAGCTCACCCCACAGATATGGAAGAAGATCATGAGCAAGCGCTGGCACAAAGGCT
The DNA here is from genome assembly GCA_900174645.1 of Sonneratia alba. Taxonomy (NCBI): domain Eukaryota; kingdom Viridiplantae; phylum Streptophyta; class Magnoliopsida; order Myrtales; family Lythraceae; genus Sonneratia; species Sonneratia alba. The sequence goes on along the minus strand of FWPY01000027.1, from coordinate 4,495,896 downwards.
TGTTCCAATGGTACAACAGGCCATTTGAAGTAATCAAGAGAGTCAGGGCAGTAGCCTATCGGCTAGCACTACCAGAGAGGATGAAGGTGCACCCGACATTCCACGTCAGTTTCCTAAAGCCTTACTATTGGGACAAGGAGCATCCGGAGTGCAACAAGGTGAAGTGCGCCCATCTCACTGTGAGGAAGGAACTTGACAAAGAAGTGGAAGGCATACTTGATCATTGTGTGCTGGGCTACAGCAAGATACATAGGAGGATAGAGTACTTGGTCAAGTGGAAGGATCAACCTGAGTCAAAGGCAGCTTGGGAGAAGGATGTCACACTTTGGCAATACGAAAACTTCATCTGGTGGTACATAGAGTTTCACTTGACGAGGGCGTCAAATCCCTTGGGTGGGGGTGGTTTGTTAGACCCTTGAGCTCTAACCCAGGAGAATGCATACCGCAAGCCATAACTTGGGGTAGTGGTAGCACATAGCGAGCACGTGACAATGTGTGGGCTAACACTTGCAAGGTGTTGGGATAAATTGTAGGTCCATGAGTAGGCAAGTATGGAGATGGTTACACAGGCATTTGCAGAGGCACCAGTGAAATGGACAATCAATCGATCAAGGCTCAGCAATGGGGTTGAGGGATCAAAGGGTGGCCATGGAGTGTCACAGTTTACAAGTAGGTAAGTGCGCTTATGGGTGGTGATGATGTCCACGAGCAAGGCAAGATGCGACGCCCAAGGACGCACAAGGCAGGATGCCCACAGCACTCAAATTATAGTATGGAGAAGCATCCTCAGCGACGGACCGGCCCAAGTTCCCTAGAAAGGGGTGCCATAGAGGGTGAGAGCCCCATTGTGTCTGGACCTTGTCGCACCATGAGGCGCTGTCAACGTGTCAGGTTGCTTGGGAATGCAGCCCCAATCAGGAGGTAAATTTTGAGCAAGGCTAAATATGGGCAAGAGACCGATAGCAAACAAGTACTGCAAGGGAAAGAGGAAATGGACTTTGAAAAGAGAGTCAAACAGTGGTTGAAATTGTCAGGGGGGAAGCGGATGGGGGCCGGTGATGTGCCCCGGTCAGATGTGGAATGGCGACGAGCCAGTCCGCTGATCATCTTGGGGCGTGGACCGATGCAGTTGGGACGGCAACCCAAGCCCAAGCCTTTGAAATGCTTGCAGAAATGTCGTGGCCTCAATCATGGTAGGCAGCGTGTGCCTCTCGGCATGCCACGGCACCTGCACGCTTTGAGCATCAGCTTGTGGACTCCCCATTCGGCCCGTCTTGAAACATGGACCAAGGAGTTTGACATGTGTGCGAGCCAATGGGTGAAAAACCCGTAAGGCGCAAGGAAGCTGACTGGTGGGATCCCCAGCAGGTGCACCATCGACCGACCTTGATCTTCTGAGAGGGGTTCAAGTGAGAGCATGCCAGTAGGGACCTGAAAGATGGTGAACTATGCCTGAGTGGGGCGAAGCCAGAGGAAACTCTGGTGGAGGCCCACAGCGATACTGATGTGCAAATCGTTCATCTGACATGGGTATAAGGGCGAAAGACTAATTGAACCGTCTAGTAGCCGGTTCCCTCCAAAGTTCTATTGGGTAAAGCCAATGATTAGAGGCATCGGGGGTGGAACGGCCTCGACCTATTCTCAAACTTTAAATAGGTAGGACGGTGCGGCTGCTTTGCTGAGCCGTGCCAGGGAATCGAGAGCTCCAAGTGGGCCATTTTTGGTAAGCAGAACTGGCGATGCAGGTTGACCCGAAAGCCGGGTTAGGGTGCCCAACTGCACACTAACCTAAAACCCACAAAGGGTGTTGTTTGATTAAGATAGCAGGATGCTGGTCATGGAAGTCAAAATCCACTAAGGAGTGTGTAACAACTCACCTGCCAAATCAACTAGCCCCGAAAATGGATGGCGCTGAAGCGTGTGACCTATACCCAACCGTCAGGGCAAGTGCCAAGCGCCAATGAGTAGGAAGGCACAGTGATCGCTGCAAAACCTGGGGCGTGAGCCCGGGCAGAGTGGCTGTCAGTGTAGATCTTGGTGGTAGTAGCAAATATTCAAATGAGAACTTTGAAGGCCGAAGTGGAAAAAGGTTCCATGTGAACAGCACTTGTACATGGGTTAGTCGATCCTAAGAGACAGGGGAAGCCCGTCTGATAGTGCCCCGTGCGCGAGCTTCGAAAGGGAATCGGGTTAAGACTCCTGAACTGGGACTTGGTGGCTGACGGCAACATTAGGGAGTCTGGAGACGTCAGCAGGGGCCTCGGGAAGAGTTATCTTTTCTGTTTAATGGCCTGCCCACCCTGGAAACAGCTCAGCCGGAGGTAGGGTCCAGCGGCTGCAATAGCACCGCATGTTGCATGGTGTTTGGTGCACCCCCGGTGGCCCTTGAAAATCCGGAGGACAGAGTGCCACCCACGCCCGGTCGTACTCATAACTGCATCAGGTCTCCAAGGTGAACAGCCTCTAGTCGATGGGACAATGTTGGCAAGGGAAGTCGGCAAAATGGAACCGTAACCTCAGGAAAAGGATTGGCTCTGAGGGTTGGGCTCGGGGGTCCCAATCCCGAACCTGTCGGCAGTCAGACTGCTCGAGCTGCTCCTGTGGCGAGAGTGGGTCGCCGCATGCCAGCCGGGGGACAGACTAGGAATGGCTCCCTCCGGGGGCCTTCCCCGGGCGTCAAACAGTTGACTCAGAACTGGTATGGACAAGGGGAATTCGACTGTTTAATTAAAACAAAGCATTGCAATGGTCCCTGTGGATGCTCACGCAATGTGATTTCTGCCTAGTGCTCTGAATGTCAAAGTCAAGAAATTCAACCAAGCGCGGGTAAATGGCAGGAGTAACTATGACTCTCTTAAGGTAGCCAAATGCCTTGTCATCTAATTAGTGACATGCATAAATGGATTAATGAGATTGCTATTATCCCTGTCTACTACCGAGCGAAACCATAGCCAAGGGAACAGGCTTGGCAAAATCGGCGGGGAAAGAAGACCCTGTTGAGCTTGACTCTAGTCCAACTTTGTGAAATGACCTGAGAGGTGTAGAATAAGTGGGAGACCTCGTGCAAAAGTGAAATACCACTACTTTTAACGTTATTTTACTTATTCCATGAATCAGAGGCGGGGCAACACCCCTTCTTTTGGACCTAAGGTCCGTCTTGGTGGGCTGATCCGGGCAGAAGACACTGTCAGGTGGGGAGTTTGGCTGGGGCAGCACATCTATTAAAAGATAACGCAGGTGTCCTAAGATGAGCTCAACGAGAATAGAAATCTCGTGTGGAACAAAAGGGTAAAAGCTCATTTGATTCTGATTTCCAGTATGAATACGAACCGTGAAAGCGTGGCCTATCGATCCTTTAGATCTTCGGAATTTGAAGCTAGAGGTGTCAGAAAAGTTACCACAGGGATAACTGGCTTGTGGCAGCCAAGCATTCATAGCGATGTTGCTTTTTTATCCTTCAATGTCAGCTCTTCCTATCATTGTGAAGCATAATTCACCAAGTGTTGGATTGTTCACCCACCAATAGAGAACGTGAGCTAGGTTTAGACCGTCATGAGACAGGTTAGTTTTACCCTACTAATGACAGTGTCACAATAGTAATTCAACCTAGTATGAGATGAACCATTGATTTGCACATTTGGTGATTGTGCTTGGTTGAAAAGCCAGTGGCGCAAAGCTACCGTGCGGTGGATTATGATTGAATGCCTCTAAGTCAGAATCCAGGCTAGTACCGACACATGCGCCCATTGCCCAATTCCCATCCTGCGGTAGGGGCTCATGGCCCCCAAGGGCATGGCCCACACGGCTCATCCTTGAAGCACAATTCCTTCCGAGCAGCAGGTGGAATCCTTTGCAGATGACTTAAATATGCAACAGGGTATTGTAAGTGGCAAAGTGGCCTTGCTGCCATGATCCACTGAGATTTAGCCCTTCATCACTTCAATTCATCCCTCCCTGCAAGCCCTCACTTCTTCAAGGCCGGGCACAAGGTTGGACAGGCACCGGGATGGCCAGAGCGTTGCCATGCGGATGAAGAAGTATGCGGACAGGAACCGGAGGCCACTGGAGTTCCAGGTGGGGGACTTAGTGATGTTGAAGCTTACCACACAGATCTGGAAGAAGATCACGAGCAAGCACTGGCACAAGGGCTTGTTCCAACAGTACAACATACCTTTTGAAGTGATCAAGAGAGTTGGGCTGGTAGCCTATCGGCTAGCACTGCCAGAGAGGATGAAGGTGCACCCAACATTCCATGTCAGTTTCCTTAAGCCTTACCATTGGGACGAGGAGCATCCGGAGCACAACCAGGTGAAGCACGCCCCTCTCACCGTGAGGAAGGAACTCGACAAGGAGGTGGAAGGCATACTTGATCACCGAGTGCTGGGTTACAGCAAGATGAATAGGAGGACAGAGTACTTGGTCAAGTGGAAGAACCTACCCAAGTCAAAGGCAACTTGGGAAAAGGATGTCACACTATGGCAGTACGAAGACCTCATCCGGCGATACCGAGAGTCTCATTTGACGAGGGTGTCAAATCCCTTGGGTGGGGGAGGTTTGTTAGGCCCTTGAGCTCAAGCCCCAGAAACTGCGTACCACAAGCCGTACCTTGGGGTAGTGGTAGCGCATAGCCTGCACGCAAGGATGCGCACGGCAGCCAGGTGCGAGGTGTTGAGAGAATTGCAAGTCCATGAACGGGTAGGTATGGAGATGGTCACACAAGCATGTGCGAAGGCACTAGTGAAGGGGATGGTCGATCCAAGGCTTAGCAGTGTGCTAAGGAACCGGATTGTGGCTAGGAAGTGCCACAATGCAAAAGTAGGCGAACACGTGGGAGGGCAGCGAGGATGCCCACAAGCAAGGCATGGTGCAACGCTCTAGGAGGTTCAGTGAACCTGATACAACTGTGCAAAAGCACTCTAGGAGTGCACACAACTCAACAGGCCCGGCAAATGCTAAGGGAGGCTCAGCAGTTAGCGGCAAGGGAGTTGACTACTTGTGGGGATTGGCTAAGTCCTTGACCAGGCTCGAGCACCGTAGGACACAGCAATCCCATTCAGATGACCATGATCCTAGGAAGTGATCATGGACATGGACCCTAGAGGAGGATGGATCGGATCAACGAGGCTAAGCTGGTGCCAAGTCAATCCAGGCAAATTCGGGAAAGGTTCTCCCGGGATATGGCAAATCCTTCTGTTATGGAAACAATCTTGGAGATTGCAGATCAACAGCCGAGATTGAACAGATTGAGATCTGATGGAGAGAATCAAGGGATTCAAATCTATCGGTTGCCATATCAGATTTGCTCGGCTCCTCTATAAAAAGGGGGTCAGCCTCATTCTGCAGAGGGAACCAAGAAGCGAGAGACACCGACACCAAGCTGAGACGAGGAGAGAACCAGGAGCGACCAGATCAGTCAAGGAACACAAAGAGCCCGAGATTCCAAGGGAGTGGAAGTTGAGTTGGGCAGCAGTCCGGTGTTCTTGAGAGAAGACACAAGACGAGCAGGGAGTGCAAGCAGTAAGAGACTGTGAGGCATAGGCTCGTGAGACTGTGTGTAAGTGTTCTGATCTGGGATTGGGTTTTTCGTGTACTTGTAGTAGATGTGAATATGAGTTGCATTTTCCCAATTGTGTTCTTGTGTTCCTTGGTGTTGCTTCATTGGTTCGGTGATCGTTTGGCCTCGACGGTATGCATGGTGTTGTGTGGCTGGTCGACAAACGGTGTGTTGATGCCTAGCGGGGTGCAGAAAAATTGGTGACCCGCATTGGCCCCATGACACAGCCCCTCAATGGACATCCCATGCGTGTTATGCTGTGGTATGCTGTCTGGTTCCTGTGTTGGCTACCATGTTGGCGGGTACTGAATGTGGTGTTGCGGTCTGTCCATTGGTTGCCCCCCCGGGCAGTCATGGATGGTGAAGCAGTCCCCCCTTGTGCCACGCATGCCTCCTTGCGATGGTTGCTGCAGTGGCCTAGGGGAGCCTGCTCGATCTCTCGGATGTGGAATATTCCTTGGGCGCATGGCTCTCGGGCGAATTGTGCTCTCGAACGTGATGCTTTGTTAGAATGACTCTTGTTACTCACCTACGGCGCCTCAGGAGCTCTGCTGCGGGGGTGCTCGGTGAGCAGGATGCCATCAATGAATGCTATCTGGTTGATCTTGCCAGTATTCATATGCTTGTCTCAAAGATTAAGCCATGCATGTGTAAGTATAAACTAATTCAGACTGTGAAACTGCGAATGGCTCATTAAATCAGTTATAGTTTGTTTGAAGGTATCTCTTACTCAAATAACCATAGTAATTCTAGAGCTAATACATGCAATGAACCCCGACTTCTGGAAGGGATGCATTTATTAGATAAAAGGTCAATGTGGGCTTTGCCTGATGCTCTGATGATTCATGATAACTTGACAGATTGCACGGCCAGCATGCCGGCAACACATCATTCAAATTTCTGCCCTATCAACTTTCAATGCTCGGGCACGGACATGTGCTGCAATGCTGGCCCTAGAAGGCATGGCAGCTAGGATCATGATTGAGGGAAGACTGCCAAAGGATTAGCTGGAACAGAACACACATGGTGGAGTGCGGGCGCACTTGGGCGTGGGTGAGCTGTTGTATGGTGCACTATGCAGACACCCAATGCTACCACAAGACTTGCTCCAGGGCAAGCAACGTGGACACTAAGTGGCAGGTGATGCAGGCATGTGTGCTCCTGCAAGACTTGCTCCCGAGCAAGCATGGCAGGTGATGCGGGTGTGTGCGCTACTGCAAATATCGCTCAAGGGTGGGCGACACGAATGCCCTATGCTACTGCAAGACACACTGAAGGGCGGGCAACATGGATTTCTAGTGCTACTGCAAGACGAGCTCAAGGGCGGGGGACACAGACACCCTGTGCTACCACAAGACGCGCTCAAGGGCAGGCAACACGGACGCCCTATGCTTACACAAGACTCGCTATGGAAGGTCACTCACGGTCGAGTGACGCTTATGTTCCTTGCTGCCAGTGACTGATCCAAGGCAAGGGAGCAGTGCCCGTGATCGAACTGAGTGTGGGTGGCACTCAAGCAGGCCCGGCGGACTCCCGTGGTGTGGATCATGGGGTCACAGTCAAAGCAATGACCAATTGACTGAGCTAGCAAGCGGTCTTCCTTATCCAATTGCAAGGTCCTGGAAACATAGGATCCAAGTGGTTATGGAATCATGGGTTGTTTCCAAGAAATCATGGATCGTGGAACCCCCTGCAAGGAAAAATAGGACTTCAGGTCTTCAAGGTCAGTAGAGGAAAATTGGCAAAAAGTAGTGAGGCAAACACTCCAATCACAGAGAGCCAAACGAAGGAAGGGCAGCAGTTCTGTAACCAGTTCCCTCAAAGCCATGTGTGAACTCTCGAGGCGAAGTTCACCAGTCTAAGTGAGGAGTGCAAGTGCTGGACACACAAGGCACATACTTGGGTGTGACCGTGCAAGGTCGTGTAAGGGTTTTGTGTGTTCTTGTAATTCAAGTTTGTGAATACAAGTGAGATTTTCCATTACCTTTGGTTGTTCGATCTTGATCCTTTGTTGCTAAACCTCGCTGAGCTACTTTGCTGTGTGTGTTTGGGTTGGTTGAGAGTGTGCAGGACACTGCTCAGCACCATCGCAAGAACAGAAAATTTTGGGTGAATTCCGACCCCTATGACAGTTGGTATTAGATCCATGTTCAAAGGTGACTGAGGAATTTCAACAACAAGCAAGCGGTGACCTGAATGTCATGCATGGGTGCGTTAAAGGATCGAGTGGCGGCGTTGAAAACATCCCTTGGCAACATGTTTGGAGTAAGCGGAACGGTGGCAGAAGTTTTAGCAGTGTTAGTTCCAGATGTTGTTCAATTGAAGGAGGAGGTGTGCATCCTTCGATGTGCGCTGGCTGGTGGTACGGCCAAAGTAGAAGGATCTCGGGCTAAGATGAAGATACTTGAACCCAAAGCCTTTACAGGCACTCAAAGTTCCAAGGAACTTGAAAACTTTCTATGGGACATCAAACACTACTTCAATGCTAGAAAGGTTCTAGAAGGGGAGTAAGTCTTGATGGCTGTCATGTACCTATCAGGTGATGCAAAGCTTTGGTGGCGAACCCGTGAGTAGGATGCTACTACTGGTGGGCGGCCATGCATAAGAGATTGGCCTGCACTAAAGAAGAAACTCAAGGAGCAGTTCCTTCCCACAAACACTTTGTGGGCTGCACAGGATGCACTGTGCAACTTAAGACAGATGGGTACAGTACATGACTACATTAAGGAATTTAGTTCCTTGTTGCTTGATGTCACAGAGATGTCCAAGTTGGACAAATTGTTCAACTTCATGTGGGGTCTTCAGTCGTGGGCTCAACTTGAGCTGCAAAGGCAAGGAGTCCGGGGCCTCCAAACCACTATGGCAAAGGTGGACACATTGATTGACATCCACGTATCTAAGAGCGAATGACCCAAAGGGGAAGAAGGCTGAGAAGTCAAAGGACAAGGCGACTAAGCTTGGCAAGGGTGCAGGCAAAGTCGATAAGAAGAAGCCATCCAAGGGAGATAAGGGGAAGGGGAAGGGGAAGGTGACAAAGGATTCATCCCTGAAAGACCCCAAGACCCACCTGAGGTGCTTCATCTGCAACGGCCCCCATCGTGCTCGTATTTGCCTGAAAACAGAGAGGTTGTCAGCCCTTGTCAATAGGACTGACTCCAACTCTAATGATGAGTGTACTAGAGTGGCAACTCTCCAAATACTTAGTGCCATCCACTCGGGAAGGAAGGCAGAAGAGCAGGGATTGAGGTACATACCGATGACCTTGAATGCCAAGGAGGCGGCAGCAATGCTGGACACTAGCGTGACGCACAACTTTGTGTTGGACCATGTTGTGTAAGCCTATGGATTGTGGACCCAGAAGCAAGCCAATCGGATCAAAGCTATCAACTCCCAAAGTAGGCCAGTGCTTGGGATGGCCAAAGGAGTGCCAGTCCAGATTGGTGAATGGTCAGGAAACATTGATGTCATCATCATTCCTATGGATGATTTTGACGTAATGTTGGTAACAACTTTCTATTGAAAGCTTGTGTTTTGGTTATGCCACACTTGTCTGGTTTGCTGATCATAGACTCGAAGAAGCCTTGCTTTGTTCAGGGATTTAAGGGCCTCAACCATGCGGAGGACATTCAAACAGAAAAAATCTTAGCTATGCATATAGCCGAAGGCTGGAAGAGGGGCCAGGCAACATATCTTGCGCCCATCCATGAGTTAGGACCAGAAGTGGGTGTGGATGCTGAGATTCCTAACACGGTGCAAGTGATCCTAGGTGACTTTTGTGATGTTATGCCCGATGAGCTACCTAAGGGCTTACCACTAAGGCGGGTGGTGGATCACAAAATCGAATTGATTTCGGGAACAAGGCCACCTACAAAAGCTCCTTACCAGATGTCACCTAAAGAGCTAGAGGAGTTGCAGAGACAACTCCAAGACTTGTTGGATTCGGGGAAGGTTCAACCCTCCAAGGCGCCCTATGGTGCCCCAGTGTCGTTCCAAGAGAAGCAAGATGGCACATTGCGGTTGTGTGTGGACTCCCACAGGTTGAACAAAGTCACGGTGAAGAACAAATATCCCGTACCTTTGATTGTAGACTTGTTCGATTAGCTCAATGGAGCCAAATTCTTCACCAAGTTGGACTTGAGATCAGGATACTAGTAAGTTCACATTGCTGAGGGCAATGAGCCAAAGACAATGATGGTGATTCCTATGGGTCCTATGAGTTTAGAGTTATGCCATTTGGCTTAACCAATGCACCAGCCACATTCTGCAATCTCATGAATGATGTTTTCTATGATGTAATAGATAAGTTTGTGGTTGTGTATCTCGATGACATCATTGTTTATAGCCAGTCATTAGAGGAACATCTTGGGCATTTTTGCATTGTGTGTTCCAACGGTTAAGGGAACACTAGTTATACGTGAAGAAGGAGAAGTGTGAGTTCTGTATGAAGGAAATCAATTTCCTTGGCCATGTGATCAGAGGTGGCATGGTACGAATGGATCCTCAAAAGATACAATCCATCAAGGAGTGGACTGCCCCAACCAAAGTAAGTGAGCTTCGAAGTTTCCTTGGTTTGGCTAAATAATACGGGAAATTCAAAAAGGGATACTCAAAGATGGTGTCCCTGCTCATTGATCTGCTGCAAAAGGGCAAGTTGTGGACATGGGATGAGGCATGTGCTGATGCCTTTGAAAAGATTAAGTCCCAAATTGTGGCCAAACCTGTGCTCAAGTTGCTGGACTTTGACAGGCTGTTCGAAGTGCATACCGATGCCTCTAATTGTGCTACGGGTGGGGTGCTTGTGCAAGATAGGCACCCTGTTGCATTTGAGAGTTGGAAGCTGAAGCCAGCCAAGCAATGCTACTTCGCGCATGAGAAGGAAATGCTGGCTGTGCACTATCTACGGGCGTGGCGGGTATATTTGCTGGGCACTTCCTTTGTGATTAAGATTGATACTGTTGCGAACACTTTCTTTAAGACACAGAAGAAGTTGTCCCTGAGGTAGGCCCGGTGGCAGGAATTCCTAGCCGAGTATGATTTTGGTGGGAACATAGGCTGGGGCCTCACAACCAGGTTGTTGATGCATTGAGCAGGAAGGCAGTGGAAATGGTTGCTGCATTGACCCAGCTGGAATCCAATTTCATGGGCAAACTGAAAGATCAGGCAAAGGGAGATCGGGTGTACCAAAAGCTGGTCGCGCAAGTCCAAGACGGTACTGTATTGAGGATGGATTGCTGTACGCGAAAGGTGGTCCCGTATTCATCCCCAGCGGAGGGCTGAGGACTCAGCTGTTGCATGAACATCATGATGTGCAATGGGCTGGGCATCCTGGACGGGAAAGGATGCTTGGTTGTCGGTTTCTATGGACTTCATCAATAGCTTCCTTGAGGTAAAGGGTTTTGATGGAGTTGTGGTGGATAGGTTCTGGAAGTATGGGATCTTTCAACCTACACCAAAGAATTGCTCTACAAAGATCGTAGTAGAAGAGTTCTATCACCATATGGTCAAGCTATTCGGGATCCTAATGGACATCATGAGTGATCGTGATGCATAGTTCACCGGGAGATTCTAGACTCATCTCTTCAACATGATGGGAACAGAGCTAAAGTTCTCGACAACAAACCACCCACAGACAGACAGACAAATGGAGAGGATGAACCAGTTGCTAGAAGAGTACTTGCGACATTACATGACTGCCAGTCAGTGGAATTGGTTGGAATTGTTGGACACGGTGTAGTTTTACTACAACCTACATTGTTCCTCAGCAATTGGGTTCAGCCCATTTGAGCTTGCTTTGGGCTATCAGCCACTGACCCCTTCCGAAGTGGCCCTATAAAAGAAAGAAGGGCAATGTCCTACTGCCTATCATTTTGCCTGAAATAAGCAGGAGATGCTCGAGGAAGTGCAGGATAGCAATGAACTCTTCACCGGAAGACGCCTCCTGGGAGTATCTCCATGATCTCCAACTTCACTTCCCTGACATGAACCTTTCGGATAAGGTTCCCTGAGTAAGGGGGTAGTGTTACGCTACGTGGGTGCAAATGTAACAAAACAAAAGAATGAGGGGTACTGTTATGCTACACGGGTGCAAATGTAACAAAACAAAAGGATGAGGGGTCCGCTAAGAAATAATGGGGAGTGACACAGTTGGGGTCGTTAGGTGAAACAGAAAAACAACTATGTTCTGGTATGAATCAGCCTGTAAACCAACAATGCAAACGGTCTAAAAAAGGGAATAAGAGACAAGAACAGTTCATTTCCACCCTCAACTCTGTTTTTTTTTTGTTCTGGCCCCAAATTGATAGCTTGTAGGCTATCACATGGTCTCTCATAGGCAGTGTGATCGGTCGCTCATGGGCTCTGCCTTGCTCTACCAGTGACAGCCCTTGGTCATTCACGGGCGATGCCTTGATTGACCACAGCCATTGCCCTTGGTTGACCATGACCTGTGCCTTGCTCTACCAGTGACAGCCCTTGGTCGATTACAGGCGATGCCTTGATCTACCACAGTGACGCCCCTGGTCGACCACAAGCAATGCCTTGATTGACCATGGTGACAGCCCCTGGTCAACCACGGGTTGTGCCTTGCTCTACCACGGGCCGTGTGCTTGGTTGATCAGGGTTGCTCACGGGCAGTGCGCTCAATCGCTGATGGGCTCTGCCTTGCTCTACCAGCAACAGCCCATGGTCGATCATGGGCGATGCCTTGATTGACCACAGCGACTGCCCTTGGCCGACGTTGATTGACCACCGTGACAGCCCTTGGTCAACCACGGGCGATGCCTTGATCGACCATGGCGACAGCCCTTGGTCAACCATGGGCTGTGCCTTGCTCTTCCATGGGCAGTGCTCTTGGTCGCTCATGGGCTGTGCCTTGCTTTACCAGCGACAGCCCTTGGTTGACCACAGGCGATGCCTTGATTGACCATGGCAATGGCCCTTGGTTAACCACAGGCAGTGCCTTGCTTTACCATGGGTGGTGCACTTGGTTGATCATGGGCAGTGCTTGCAGTCACTCATGGGCTGTGCCTTGCTCTACCAGCAACAGCCCTTGGTCGATCATGGCCGATGCCTTGATTGACCACAGCGACAGCCCCTGGAAGACCACGGGCAATGCCTTGACCAACCCCGGCAACAACACCTGGTCGACCACGGGCTGTGCCTTGCTCTACCATGGGCCGTGCGCTCAGTCAATCACGGTCGCTCACAGGCAGTGTGCTCAGTCGCTGATGGGGTCTGCCTTGCTCTACCAGCGACAACCCATGGTCGATCACAGGTGAAGCCTTGATTGACCACGGGCAATGCCTTGATCGAGCACTGCGACAGCCCCTGGTTGACCATGGGCGATGCCTTGATCGACCACGGGCAATGCCATGATCAACCACAAGTGACAGCCCCTGGTCGACCACAGGTTGTGCCTTGCTCTACCATGGGCAGGGTACAACCCGTGGTTGAGCAAGGCAACGCCCATGGTAGAGGAAGGCGCAGGCCATGGTCAAGCAAGCCATTGCCCATGGTAGAGTGAGACACAGCCTTTGTCGACCAAGCCATTGCCTGTGGTGGAGCAAGGCACAAGCTGTGGTCAAGCAATGCATCACCCTAGGTAAAGCAAGGCGCAGCCAGTGGTTGACGAAGGCATCACATGTGGTAGAGCAAGGCACGGCCCGTGAGCAACCAAGTGCACAGCTCCTGGTCGTTTGAGGGTTGTCTCCATGGTCAGCCAATCCATTGCCCATGGTAGAGGGAGGCATAGCCCGTGATCAAGCAAGGCATCAACTGTGGTAGAGCAAGGCACAACCTGTGGTCAAGCAAGGCATCACCCAAGGTAGAGTGAGGCACTGCCTGTGGTCGACTGTGGGCTCTCTCCGTGGTCAACCCAGCCATCGCCCACAGTGGACAAAGGCGCAGCCTGTGGTAGAGCATGGCACTGCCTATGAGTGACCAAGCACAGAGCCTTTGGTTGAGAAGACAACACTTATGGTAGAGTGAGGCACAGCCCATGGTGGAGCAAGGCATTGCCTGTGGTAGAGCATGGCACAGCCTATTGGTGACTGAGCACAAAGCCCGTGGTCGAGAAGGCATTGCTTGTGGTGTGGCACTGCTGATGAGCGACTGAGCACACAGCCCATGGTCGACCAAACCATCGCCTGTGGGAGAGCAAAGCACAACCCGTGGTCGACCAAGGCATCACCCTAGTAGAGTGAGGCACAGCCCATGGTCGAGAAGGCATCACCTGTGGTAGTGCCAGGTACAACCCATGGTCAAGAAGGCATCGCCTGTCGTAGAGCAAGGCACAGCCCATGATGGAGCAAGGCATTGCCTGTCTTAGAGCAAGGCACGGCCTGTGAGCAACTAAGCACACAGCCCCTGGTTGACTTAGGGCTGTCTTGATGGTCAGCCAAGCCATCGTCCAGGGTACAATAAGGCATCACCCATGGTAGAGCAAGGCACTGCCCGTGAGTGACCGATGACACAGCCCATGGTCGATTGAGGGCTGTCTCTGTGGTCGACCAAGCCATTGCCCAGGTTACAGTAAGGCATAGCCTGGGGTGGAGAAGGCATCACCCATGGTAGTGCTAGGAACAACCTGTGGTCGAGAAGGCATCACCCATGGTAGAGCTAGGGACAGCCTGAGGTCGAGGAGGCATCGCCCATGGTCAACCATGCCATTGCCCATGGTAAACCATGCCATCACCAGTGGTAGAGCAAGGCACTGCCCATGGTCGACCAAGAGCTGTTACTGTGGTCGATCAAGGCATCGCCCCATGATTGACCAAGGGCTATTGCCATGGTCGAGCAAGGCAACGACTATGGTTGAGCAAGGCACTACCTGTGAGGGACCAAGCACACAGCCCATGGTCAACAAAGGGCCATCTCCGTGGTTGACCACGCCATCGTTCATGGTAGAGCAAGGCACTGCCCATGGTCGAGCAAGGCATCGCCCATGGTTGACCAAGCACTGTCACCATGGTCGATGAAGGCGTTGCCCCTTGATCGACCAAGGGGTGTCGCCATCATCAAGCAAGGTATTGACGTGGTAGAGGAAGGCACTACCCGTGAGTGACTGAGCATGCAGCCCATGGTCAACTAGGGGCTGTCACCATGGTTGACCAAGCAATTGCCCGAGGTAGAGCAAGGGACAGCTAGTGGTCGAGTAAGGCATCGCCAGTGGTAGAGTGAGGTAAAACCCATGGTGGAGCAATGCATTGTCCATGGTAGAGCAAGCCATTGCTCATGGTAGAGCATGGCACAGCCTGTGGTTGACCAAGGCATCACCTATGGTAGAACAAGGCACTGCCTGTGGTCCACCAAGAGCTATTGCTGTGCTTGATCAAGGCATCGCCCCATGATCGAGCAAGGGTTGTCATCGTGGTTGAGCAAGGCAATGGCTGTGGTAGAGCAAGGCACTGCCCATGAGCGACCGAGTGCACAGCCCGGGGCCGACCACGAGCTGTCTCTGTGGTCAACCAAGGCAATGCCCTTGGTAGAGTGAGACATAGTCCATGGTCAACCAAGCCTTCACCCTTGGTTGAGTAAGGCACAGCTCGAGGTTGAGCAAGGCATCGCCCATGGTCGAGCAAGGCATCGCACATGGCAGGGCAAGGCACTGCCCATGAGACATCGAGTGCACGGCCCATGGTCGACTGATGGCTGTCTCCATGGCTGATTAATCCATCACCCATGGTAGAGCAAGGCACAGCCTGTGGTTAGTCCAGTGATTGCCTATGGAAGAGCAAGGCATAGCCCGTGGTCGAGCATGGCATCTCACATGGTAGGGCAGGGCACTGTTCATGAGAAACGGACTGCACAGCCCGTGGTCGACCGAGGGTTATCTCTGTGGTTGACCAAGCCATCACCTGTGGTAGAGCGAGGTGTGCCCATGGTCAAACGTGCCATTGCCCTTGGTACTGCAAGGCACAACCTGTGGTCAAGCAAGGCGTCGCCCGGGGTAGAGGAAGGTGGTGCCCGTGGTTGAGTGAGGTAGAGCCAGGCACTGCTTGTGAGCAACAGAGCACTGCCTGTGGTTGACCAGGGGTTGTCTCCGTGGTCAACCAAGGCTTCACTGGTGGTAGAGCAAGGCACAGACTGTGGTCAAGCAAGGCATCACCCACAGAAGAGCCAGGCACAGCCTGTGGTCGATCAAGCCATGGCTCATGGTAGAGCAAGGCATAGCCCGAGGTCGAGCAAGGCACAACCCGTGGTTGAGCAAGGCATCACCTGAGGTATAGCCAAGCACTGCCCTGACCAACCAAGTGCACAGACCATGGTCGACCAAGCCATCATCCATGGTACAACAAGGCACAGCCCAAGGTCGAGCAAGGCATCGCCTGAGGTATAGCCAGGGACTACCCGTGAGTGACCGAGCACACAGAATATGGCTGATGGAGTGTTGTCTCCACTGTCGACCATGCCATCACCTCTGGTAGAGCAAGGCACAGCCTGTGGTCAAGCAAACCATGGCCCATGGTACAGCACAGCATAGCCCATGGTCGAACATGTCATTGCCCTTGGTAGAGCAAGGCATAGCCTGTGGTCGAGCAAGGCATCGCTTGAGGAAGAGCTAGGGACTGCTTGTGAGCGACCGAGTGCACTGCCTGTGGTCGATCAGGGGTTGTCTCCATTGTCGACCAAGCCATCGCCCATGGCAGAGCAAGGCACAGCCTGTGGTCAAGCAAGGCATCGCCTGAGGTAGTGTAAGGCACTACCCTGAGCAACCGAGCGCACAGGCTGTGGTTGACCAAGGGCTGTCTCCATGGCCGACCAAGAAATCACCCATGGTAGAGCAAGGCACAGCCCGTGGTCAAGCAAGGCATCACTTGAGGCAGATCCAAGGACAGCCCATGGCTGACCGAGGGGTGTCTCCATGGTCAACCAAGCCCTTGCCTGTGGTAGAGCGAGGCACAGCCCATGGTTGACCAAGCCATGGCCCATGGCAGAGCATGGCACAGCCTGTGGTCAACCACAGCATCACCTGTAGTAGTGCTGGGCACAGCCCATGGTTGAGTATGACATTGCCCGTCATAGAGCAAGGCATCACCCAACGTAGAGATAGGCACTGCCTGTGAGAGACCGAGAGCACGGCTCGTGGTCGACCAAGGCCTGTCTCCATGCTCAACCAGGCCATTGCCCATGGTAGAACAAGGCACAGCCCATGGTTGAACATTCCATTGCCCTTGGTAGAGCAAGGCACAGCCCTTGGTCAAGCAAGGGATCTCCCAAGGAAGAGCCAAAGCCTGCCCGTTAGCTACCAAGCGCACAGCCCATAGTCAACCAAGGGCTGTCTCTGTGGTCGACCACACCATCGCCCGTGGTAGAACGGGGCACAGCCTGTGGTTGGGCAAGGCATTGCCCACGGTGGACCAAGAGCTGTTGCCGTGGTCAATCAATGCATCGATCAAGGGTTGTCACCATGGTCGAGGAAGGCATTGCCCATGGTAGAGCAAGGCACTGCCCGTGAGCGACTGAGTACACAGCCTGTGGTCAATGAAAGCATCACCCATGGTCAAGCAAGGCACTGCCCTTGTGCGACTGAGCACACAGCCCATGGTCGACCAAGGGCTCTCTCCATGGTTGACCAAGCCATTGCCCATAGTGGGGCAAGGCACCACCTGTGGGAGAGCGAGGCACAAATTGTGGTGGAGCAAGGCATCGCCCATGGTATAGCAAGGCACTGCCCATGAGTGACCAAGTGCACAGTCCGTGGTCAACCATGGCCTGTCTCCATGGTCAGCCAAGCCATCGCTCGTGCTAGGGCAAGGCACAGCTCATGGTCGAGCAATGTATTGCTTATGGTAGAGCAAGGGACAGCCTAGGGTCAACCAAGCCATGGCCCGTGGTAGAGCAAGGCACACCCAGGGGTGGAGCAAGGCATTGCTAGTGGTAGAGCAACGCACTACCCGTGAGTGACCGAGCACACAGCCCATGGGTGACCGAGGGCTGTCTCCATGGTTGACCAAGCCATTGCCCATGGTAGACCAAGGCACAGCCTGTGGTTGAGCAAGGCATTGCTTGTGGAAGAAAGAGGCACAGCCCGTGGTTGAGCAAGGCATCGCCCGGGGTAGGACAAGGCACTGCCTGTGGTCAAGCAAGGCACGGCTCGTGGTAGAGCAAGGCATGGCTCGTGGTAGAGCAAGGCACGGCTCATGGTTGACCAACGGCTGTCTCCATGGTAAAGCAAGGCACAGTCTGTGGTGGAGCAAGGCATTGTTTGTGGTACAGCAAGGCATCACCCGTGGGCGATCGAGCACACAGCCTGTGGTTGACCGAGGGCTGTCTCTGTGGTTGACCAAGCCATTGCCTGTGGCAGGGCAAGGCCCAGCCTGTGGTTGAGCAAGGCATAGACTGTGGTTGGGCAAGGCACAGCCCATTATCAAACAAGGCATTGCCCGTGGTAGAGCAAGGCACTGCTCATGGTTGAACAAGTCATTGCCCATGGTAAAAGCCTGGCACAACCCATGGTCGAGCAAGGCACGGCCCACGGTCGACCGAGGGCTGTCTCTATGGTTGTTGAAGCCATCACCCATGGTAGAGCAAGGCATAGCCCATGGTCGAGCAAGGCATCACCCGTGGTAGAGTGTGGCACAACCCATGGTCGACCAAGCCATTGCCCATGGTACAGCAAGGGACAGCCCATGGTTGAGCATGGCAATGCCTGTGGTAGACCCAGGCACACACTGTGGTTGAGCAGGGCATCACCCGTGGTACAGCGAGGCACTACCCGTGAGCGACCGAGCGCACAGCCCATGGTCGACCCAGGGCTGCCTCTATGGTCGACCAAGCCATCACCCATGGGAGAGTGAGGCACAGCCCATGGTCGACCGAGGGCTGTCTTCATGGTCAACCAAGCCTTCGCCCTTGGTAGACCAAGGCAATGCCCATGGTTAGGCAAGGCACAGCCCGTGATCAAGCAAGGCATTGCCACAGGTAGACTAAGTTGTCTCCATGGTTGACCATGTCAACACTCTTGGTAGTGCAAGGCACAGCCCATGGTCGAGCAATGCATTGCCCATTGTTGGGAAAGGTGGAGCACATGGTTGAGCAAGGCATTGCCCGTCATAGAGTCAGGCACAACCTGTGGTCGAACATGACACAGCCCTTGGTGTTGCAAGAGCCAGTCACTGCCCATGTGAGACCGTGCGTACAGCCTGTGATCGACTGAGCCATCACCTGTGGTAGAGCAAGGCACAGCCCGTGGTCGACCAAGGGCTATCTCTGGGGTTGACCAAGCCATCACCATTGGTAGAGCAAGGCACACCCTGTGGTCGAGCAAGGCATTGCCTGTGGTAGGGCAATGCACAGCCTGAGGTGCAGCAAGTCTTCTCCCATGGTAGAGCTAGGCACAGCCTGTGATTGAGCAAGACATCACTCGTGGTAGAGAAAGGCACTGCCCATGAGCGACTGAGTGCATAGCTTGTGGCCAACCGAGGGCTATCTCTGTGGTCGAGCAAGCCATCGCCCATGGTAGAGCAAGGCACATCCCAAGGTCGAGAAGGCATTGCCCATGGTAGAGCGAGGCACATCTCGTGGTCAACCAAGCCATTGCCCAGGGTAAAGCAAGGCACAGCCCATGGTTGAGCAAGGCAATGCCTGTGGCAGAGCATGGCATAGGCTATAGTTGAGCAAGCCATTTCCTGTTATAGAGCAAGGCAAGCCTGTGGTTGAGCAAGGCATCTCCTGTGGTCGAGCAAACACAATGCCTGTGGCAGTGCAAGGCACATGCCGTAGTTGAGCAAGCCATTGCCCGTGGTAGAGCAAGGCACAGCCTGTGGTCGAGATCGTGATAGAGCATGGCACGGCTTGTGAGTGATCGTGTTCACAGCTCATGGTCGATCGAGGGTTGAGTCCATGGTCAACCAAAGCCATTGCTCATGGTAGAGCAAGGCACAGCCCATGGTCGAGCATGGCATCACCCGAGATAGAGCCAGGCACAACCCATGAATGATCAAGCATACAGCCCATGGTAGAGCAAGGCACTGCCCGTGGTCGAGCAATGCATAGCCCATGGGTAGAGCAAGGCATAGCCCATGGTTGAACAAGCCATTTCCCGTGGTAGAGCAGGGCACAGCCCGTGGTTGAGTAAGGCATTGCCTGTGGTAGAGAAAGGGACAGCCCGTGGTCGAGCAGGGCATTGCCCGAGGTAGAGTCAGGCACTAGCCGCAAGCAACAGAAAGCACAGTCCTGTGGTCAACCGAGGGCTGTCTCCATGGTCAACCAAGCCATTGCCGGTGGCATAGCAAGGCACAGCCCGTGGTCAAGCAAGGCATCACCTGTGGTAGGCTGAGGCACAGCCCATGGTCGAAGAAGCCATTGCCCGTAGTGGACCAAGGCACAGCCCATGGTCGAAGAAGCCATTGCCCATAGTGGACCAAGGCACAGCCCATGGTCGAGCATGGCATCTCCCATGGTAGAGCCAGGCATAGCCCGTTGTCAAGAAGGCATTGCCAGTGGTAGAGCAAGGCACTGCCCATGAGTGACCGAGCACACAGCCCATGGCTGACCGAGGGCTGTCTACATGGTAGAGCAAGGTGTCACCCATGGTAGAGCATGGCGTCACCCATGGTAGAGAAAGGCATTGCCCTTGGTCTAGCAAACCGCTGCCCCTGGTGCAACATGGCACAGCCCATGGTCCAGCAAGCTGCTGCCCCTAGTGCAACATGGCACGGCCCATGGTCAAGCAAGGCACAACCTTTGGTGGACCAAGCCATTACTCATGGTAGACCAAGGTACAACCCATGATCGTGCAAGGCATCACCTGGGGTAGAGGCAGGCACAGCCTATGGTCGAGCAAGGCATTGCATGTAGTAGAGCAAGGCACGGCCCTTGAGCAACTGAGTGCACAACTCCTGTTCAACCGAGTGCTGTCTCTATGGTCATCCAAGCCATTGTCCATGGAAGAGCAAGGCATTGCATGTGGTAGAGCATGACACAGCCAGTGGTTGAGCAAGGCATCGCACATGGTAGAGGGAGGCACAGCTCATGGCGACCAAGCCATTGTCCATGGTATAGGAAGGGACTACCTGTGGTCGGCCATGGCAATGGCTGTGGTAGAGCAGGGCATCGCCCATGGTTGAGCAAGGCACTGCCCGTGGTATGTCTCCATGGTTGACCAAGCCATCAATCATGGTAGAGCAAGGCACAACCCATGGTCGAGAAGGCATTGTCCATGGTAGAGCAAAGCACTACCCATGGTTGAGCAAGCTGCTGCCCAAGGTACAACAAGGCATAGCCCATGGTAGAGCGAGGCACAACCTTTGGTGGACCAAGCCATTGCTCGTGGTAGACCAAGGCATAACTCATGATCAAGCAAGGCATTGCCCGTGGTAGAGGCAGGCACAGCCTGTGTCAAGCAACTAAGTGCACAGCTCCTGGTCGACCGAGGTCTATCTCTGTGGTCATCCAAGCCATTTCCCATGGTTAGAGATGTTAAATGGGCCGGGCTGGCCCATCACCGAATTGGAACCGGACCATCCAAACCCGGAACTAGCCCAGACCGCTCCTAACCCGGCCCATAACCGTTCTTATTGGGTTGGGGGTGGTTACGGGCTAGTTCAAAAATATGTACCCGTTGAACTGTAACCAGCTCAGACTGTTACCCTATTGAACCAGCTTGGAACCACTTAGAAACCGGCCTAGAACCGTAACTGGCTCAAAACTTCTGAAAACCAGTATAGACCATCCCAGACCACAATAAATCTTGCAAATCAACGGTTGGATTTTGTCGAGTAAATTTAAAATTAAAAAAAAATAAAAATATTCATTCAAAATAGTTTTTAAAAAAATTAAAAAGACGGATGGTTCACAAGCCAAACCAACCTGGCCCGTTAATTGGCCTGTTTATAAACAGTTTCAAGCTTATTCGTATTTGCCTAAACATTGACCTGTAACCAAACCGACTCGTTAAGAAAACAAGCCAAACCGTAACCGGGCTTAAATGGTTCGAGGCCCATTTTGAATCAGCCCGGACCACACTTTTAACAACACTACCCGTGGTTGAGCAAGGCATCACCCATGGTGGAGCAATGCACAGCCTGTGGTGGAGCAAGGCATTGCCCGTGGTAGAGCAAGGCACTGCCTGTGAGCAACCGAGCACATAGCCCATGGTCGACCAAGGGCTGTCTCCGTGGTCGACCAAGCCATCACCCATGGTTGGGCAAGGCACAGCCCATGGTTGAGCGAGGCATCACCCATGTTAGAGCGAGGCACAGGCCGTGGTTGAACATCCCATTGCCCTTGGTAGAGCAAGGCACAGGCCCTCATCAAGGAAGGCATTGCCCATCATAGAGCAAGGCACAACCCGTGGTAGAGCAAGGCACTGCCTGTGAGCAACCAAGCACACAGCCCATGGTCGACCAAGGGCTGTCTTTGTGGTCAACCAAGCCACCGCCCATGGTTGGGCAAGGCACAGCCCATGCTTGAGCAAGGCATCGCCCATGGTAGAGTGTGGCACAGCTCGTGGTCAAACATCCCATTGCCCTTGGTAGAGCAAGGCATAGCCCATGGTCAAGGAAGGCATTGCCCGTGGTAGAGCAGGGCACAGCCCGTGGTCCTGCAATGCATCGCCTGAGGTAGAGCAAAGCACTACCCTGAGCAACTGAGTGCACAGCCCATGGTCGACTGAGGGTTTTCTTTGTGGTTGACCAAGCCATCACCTGTGGTGGAGCAAGGCATAGCCCATGGTCAAGCATGGCATCACCCATGGCAGAGAAAGGCACCGCCCGTGGTCGAACATCCCATTGCCCTTGATAGAGCAAGGCACAGCCCATGGTGAGGAAGGCATTACCCATGGTAAAGCAAGGCACAGCCTGTGGTCATGCAAGGCATGCCTGAGGTATAGCATGGCACTGCCCTGAGCAACCGAGCGCACGGTCCATGGTTGACCGAGGGCTTTCTCCGTGGTTGACCAAGCCATTGCCTATGGTGGAGCAAGGCACAGCCCATGGTCAAGCAAGGCATCACCCATGGAAGAGCAAGGCACAGCCCCTGGTTGAACAAGCCATGGCCTGTGGTAGGGCCAGGCACAGCTGGTGGTTGAGCAAGGTGTCGCCCGTGGTAGAGCAAGGCACAACACGTGCTTGAGCAATGGATCTCCATAAATAGAGCCAGGCACTGCCCATGGTGACCGACCACACAGCCCATGGGCAATCGAGGGCTGACTTTGTGGTCAACCAAGCCATCGTCCATTGAAGAGTAAGGCATAGCCCATGGTTGAGCAAGGCATTGCCCATGGCAGAGGAAGGCACAGCCCATGAGCAACCGAGCGCACAGCCTGTGGCCAACTGAGGGCTGTCTCAGTGGTCAACCAAGCCAACACCTTTGGTAGACCAAGGCACAACTGATGGTCGAGAAGGCATCAGCCTGGGTAGAGCAAGGCACAGCCCATGGTCGATGAAGCCATTGCCCAGGGTAAAGCAGGGCACAACCCATGGTCGAGCATGGCAACACCTGTGGTAGAGCAAGGCACAGGCCGTGGTTGAGCAAGCGATCGCCCATGGTAGAGTGAGGCACAGCCTTTGGTCAACCAAGGCATTGCCCATGGTCGACCATGCAATTGCTCATGGTGGAGCAAGGAATTGCTCATGGTAGAGCTTGGAAAAGCCCGTGGTCATACAAGAAATCACCCATGGTACTGCAAGGCACTGCCTGTGGTCGACCAAGTGCTGTTGCAGTGGTCGATCAAGGCGTCGTCCCACCATTGACCGAGGGTTGTCGCCATGAATGACCGAGTGCACAGCCCGTGGTCGACTAAGGGCTGTCTCCTTGGTCAACCAAGTGATTGCCCGTGGTATCACCCATGGTAGAACAAGGTACTGCCTGTGGTTGACTGAGCGCTGTGGCCATGGCAGTCATGGCGTCACCCCATAATCGACAAAGGGCTGTTGCCGTGGTCAAGCGAGGCACCGCCCATGGTAGAGTAAGGCACTGCCCATGAGCGACCGAGTGCACAACCCATGGTCAACTGAGGCTTGTCTCTATGGTCAACCATGCCATCGCCCGTGGTTGAGCAAGGCTCAGCCTGTGGTCGAGCAAGGTATTACCCGTGGTAGAGCAAGGCACAGCCCGTGGTTGACCAAGCCATGGCAGGGGGTAGAGCAAGGCAGAGCTGGTGCTAGAGCAGGGCATCGCTTGTGGTGGAGTAAGGCACTGTGCTTCTGCAACTGAGTGCACAGCCTGTGGTCAACCGAGGACTGTCTACGTGGTCAACCAAGCCATCACCCATGGTGGACCAAGACATCGCCCGTGGTTGAGCAAGGCATCGCCTGTGGTAGTGCAAGGCACTACCCATGAGCGACCAAGTGCACAGCCCATTGTCGATCAAGGCATTGACCAAGATCAACCAAGGGCTATCGCCGTGGTCAACCAAGGCATCGAGCATGGTAGAGCAAGGCACTGCCCATGAATAACCGAGCGCACAGCCCATGGTCAACGGATGGCTGTCTCCATTGTTGGCCGAGCCATTGCCTGTGGTAGAGCAAGGCATAGCCCATGGTTGATCAAGGGCTCTCCTTGGTCGACCAAGTCATTGCCCATGGTCGACCGAGGGCTGTCTCCATGGTCAGCCAAGCCATTCACCCTTGGCAGAGCATGGCACAGCCCATGGTCAAGCAAGGCATCACTTGGGGTTGGGCAAGGCACAGCCCAGGGTCGAACATGCCATGGCCCTTGGTAGAGCAAGGCACAGCTCGTGGTTGAGGAAGGCATTGCCTGAGGTACCGCCAGGCACTGCCCATGAGAGACCGAGCGTATAGCCCATGGTCGAGGCATAGTCCATGGTCGACCAAGCAGAGGCCTGTGGTAGAGCAAGGCACTGGCTGTGGTCAAGCAAGGCATCACTTGTGCTAGAGCAAGGCACAGCCTGTGGTCAAACAAGGCTTCACCCACGGTAGAGCAATGCATAAGCCTGTGGTCGAGCAAGGCATTGCCTGAGGAAGAGCCTAGTACTGCCCATGAGAGACTGAGTGCACAGCCTGTGGTCGATTGAGGGCTGTCTCTGTGGTTGACCAAGCCATTGCCCATAATGGAGCAAGGCATAGCCCGTGGTTGAGCATGGAATGCCCTTGGTAGAGCCGGGCACAGCCCATGGTCAAGTAAGGCATCACCTGCAGTAGAGCAAGGCACAGCTCGTGGTCAAGCAAGGCATCACCCTAGGAAGAGCCAGGCACAGCCCATGAGCTTCCGAGCGCACAGCCCTGTAGTCGACTGAGGGCTGTCTCCATGGTCAACCAAGCCATCGCCCAAGGTAGAGCAAGGCACAGCCAGTTGTCGGCCAAGGCATTGCCCGTGATTGGGCAAGGCACAGCTTGTGGTTCAGCAAGGCATCACCCATTGTAGAGAGCAAGGCACAGCCCGTGGTCAACCAAGACATTGCCTGTGGTGGACCAAGGCATTGCATATGGTCAACTAAGAGCTCTTGCAGTGGCCAATCAACACGTCTACCCTTGATCGACCAAGGGCTGTCGCCATGGTCAAGGAAGGCATCGCCCATGGTAGAGCATGGTATTGCCTGTGGTTGACCAAGGGCTGTGTCCATGGTTGACCAAGCCATTGCCCGTGGTAGACCAAGGTATAGCCCATGGTTGAGCAAGGAATCGCCCGTGGTCAAGTGAGGTGCGGCCCATGGTCGAACATGCCATTGCCCTTGGTTGAACAAGGCACTGCCCATGGTCGAGCATGGCATTGCCCGAGGTAGAGCCAGGCACTGCTTGTGAGCAACCAAGCGCACTGCCCTGAGCAACTGAGGTTGACCGAGGGCTGTCTCCATGGACGTCAAGCCATCACCCATGGTAGAGCAAGGCACAGCATGTGGTCAAGCAAGGTATTGCCAAAGGCAGATCCAAGGACTGCCCATGAGTGACCAAGTGCATAGTGTTTACGGCCATGAGCTATGAGCCAGAATAATGTGTACCTGCAGGTTGTACCTCGTGACTGCGGGAGCGCATACATGCTTATGCGGGGCATGTGGAGAAAAGGTTTGTGGTCAGGAGGCTAAGCTGGACAGGAGACTTGCTCGAGCAACCAAGTGGAGTGGTGCGGAGCAAGGACTTGGTGGACTGAAGGCAAGTGCCATGGCCTTGGGGTCGATGCTGGTCGACCAATGCAAGGTGGATGATTCGCTAGACAGCCTAGGAATGCTAAGGCATGAGTGGAGAGTGATTGAGAGGCGCTTGATCACTTCATGCCAGGGACGATCGAAGGAGCCATGTGTTGCTGGTCGGCGATAGTGCACGGTGGATGAGTGGAGATGCAGACACACAAGTGAAGTCTTGATCATGCAGGACCCGATGATCGAGTGCGTGGAGCGCGACTACTCACGGAAGGTGCACGGGATGCTGTGGAGCGCAGGATCGGTGCTCACGGGATAAGGATCGTGAGCACGGAGGTTGTGAGGCATATACTCGACAAGCTGAGTGAGTTTTCTCTTGTAAAGGTTTTTCATACTTGTACAATTGTGAATACAAGTGGAGTTTTCCCTTTGTATATTGTTGTGTTCGTTTCATTGTGGTGTGATCGTGTGCCAGGTGACATCAAACCTCGGTTGTGAGTGGGGGCTGGTTGGCAGGCAGAGCTGTCAACGCCTAGCAGGACGTGGAAAAATTAGATCCCCCATTGGTCCCGTGACAGTTGGTATCAGAGCCCGTTGGTCCATGACAAGTTGGTACCAGAACTAGTTTGTCCATGACAAGTTGGTGTCGGAGCCAAGGTTCGTGATCGTGGTATCAGAACACAGTGGTTCGTGACAATTGGTACTGGAGCCACGTTCGTGCTAGTTGGTACGAGTTGTAGGTCTGGTAATGCCTAGGAGCCTAGCGGTATCAGAGGAAGGTTGACTGTGAAGAAGGTACTGCCTAGCTGGTCATGCAAAGGGTGCCAGGAGTCTAGGTTGGGAGAACCTAGAGGTATCCAAGCGAAGCTGGTGGCCACGACAGTACAAACTGTAGCAACCGTGTGGACCCGATCGATGGAGGCGATGCGAGAGCGTGTGCAGGCTCTTGAGGGTCAGATGGCGGATGTCACAACCAGGACTCCTTCAATTGACAGATTGGGGGAGCGGATTTCTGCCCTTGAAGACAATGTGGGCGAAGGCGATGATCTCGGCAGGACACTGACAGACATCGTCAAGGCATTGCGATGAGAGCTTGATGCCTTGAAGGACGACATGGTGTTGGTCAAGTGGCAGTTGACCACACAAACCGCGAGTGGGTCGGCAGGTGAGACTGTGGGAAGATGAAAATCCCCAAGCCAAAGTTGTTCGATGGTTCTTGGAGTTCCAAGGAGTTGGAGAACTTCATTTGGGACATGGAGAATTACTTTGTCACTGCAATGGTTCCAGACTCAGAGAAGGTAATGATCACAACTATGTATTTTGCTAGTGATGCTAAGTTGTGGTGGAGAACTCCTGTCCAGGATGCGATCAGTGCTGGATGATCCAGGATTGAGACATGGGAGGCCTTGAAGCGGGAACTCAAGGAGCAGTTCTTACCAAGCAACAGTTCGTGGGTTGCTCAGGACGCATTGGCCAAGCTGAAGCACGATGGCTCTGTGAGAGAGTACATGAAGGAGTTCAGTTCCCTAATGCTGGATGTTACGGACATGTCCGAGACGGACAAGTTGTATACCTTCTTGAAGGGCCTACAGCCGTGGGCACAACTTGAGTTGAGAAGGCAGGGCGTGAGGGATTTACCCGCTGCCTTGACTGCAGCAGATGCGCTGGTGGATTTGCATTCTGCTCAGCAGGAGGACGGATCCAAGGGGCAGGACAAGGTGCAGGAGAAGAAGTCAAGAGCGAAAGGCAAGTATGGTCAACCGGCCAGGACTGAAGAGGACAAGGGAAAGGCGGTCAAGGGTGGGCCAAAGAAGGACTCCCAAACTGCCAAGGATGCTTCATTTGTGATGGTCCTCACTGTGCGAGAGAGTGCCCAAAGAAGAAGAATGGAATGGGTACAAGTCGATGGCAAGAGGAATCCGATGAAGAGCCGATTGAGAGGGCGGCTACACTTCAGTTGCTGAGTGCATTACGGACCGAACGCCAAGGAGATCGATACGACTTGATGCACGTGAATGCTGTGATAAACAGCATTGAGGTGGCAGTATTGGTAGATACTGGTGCCACAAGCGTGTTTGTCTCTGAGCAGATAGTGGCAAAGTTGGGGTTGCAGGTGCAATGATGCCCAAACTGCGTGAAGGCGGTGAATTCTCAGAGCTAGCAGATGAGAGGCATGGCAAGAGATGTGCCAATCCAAGTTGGAGAGTGGGAAGGCAAGCTGGATGTGATGGTCATAGAGCTATACGACTACGACGTGATTCTCGGTAATAGTTTCTTTGTCGAAGCTTCTGTTACCATTAAGCCATGTTTAGGTGGATGCTTGATAGGAGATCCCAAACAACCGAGCTTTGTGCAGGGAATCAAGCCGGATGGTGGCAGCAAGGGCAAGAAGACCGAGAGCGGAACAGCCTTGCCCGTGGCTGTGAAGGATCAGCAGAGGCGAAGATCCAGATCCAGCATGCGCGATGGAGCCCTGTTGACGAGGGCATCAACTTCCTTGGGCGGGGGAGGTTTGTTACGGCCATGAGCTATGAGCCGGAACAATGTGTACCGCAGGTTGTACCTTGTGACTGCGGGAGCGCATACGTGCTTATGCGGGGCACGTGGAGAAAAGGTTTGTGGTCAGGAGGCTAAGCTGGACAGGAGACTTGCTCGAGCAACCAAGCGGAGTGGTGCGGAGCAAGGACTTGGTGGACTGAAGGCAAGTGCCATGGCCTTGGGGTTGATGCTGGTCGACCAATGCAAGGTGGATGATCACTAGACAGCCTAGGAATGCTAAGGCATGAGTGGAGAGTGATCGAGAGGCGCTTGATCACTTCATGCCAGGGACGATCGAAGGAGCCATGTGTTGCTGGTCGGCGATAGTGCATGGTGGACGAGTGGAGATGCAGACACGCAAGTGAAGTCTTGATCATGCAAGACCCGATGATCGAGTGCATGGAGCGTGACTACTCACAGAAGGTGCACAGGATGCTGTGGAGTGCAGGATCGGTGCTCACGGGATAAGGATCGCTGACACCAACATGGAAAGGTTCGATTGTTTCCTTATGCAGAGCGGCTGGTGATCAATCAGGAAGCAAGTGGGGCACAGGTGTCCAAGTGCGTCCGAGAAGCTGTCCAGGTGCGGCCAAGAGCTGTCCAGGTGGGGTACATGGTCAAGATAGAAGATCATGTGATAGCAAACAATCCGGGAAAGTTTCTCAGGGATATGGCAATCAGTCTGTTATGGAAACAATCCTGGAGGGATTGAACAGATTGGAAACCTGATGGAGTGAATCAAGGGATTCGAATATATCAGCTGCCATATCGGGTTTGCTAGGCTTATCTATATAAAGGGGGTCAGTCTCATTCTCAAGACACAACCGAGAGGCACAACCCAAAAGAGGGAGAAACCACAAAGGTCTCAAGACGTCTCAGAGAAGAGAGTCAAGGAGAGCAGCTAGAGAAAGCTGGGAAACACGAGGGAGAGTGAGAGAGGCAGAGCATAGAGTTGCTACTGTAAGTTGTAGCTCAGCAGTGAGTGGGGGAGTGAGTCCCGTCTACCCTTGTAACACCGAAGTGTGTCGGGTTAGGGTGTGTTCGAGTGAGGAGTGTAAGCGGCATGGAGGTCGTGAGGCATATACTCGACAAGCTGAGTGAGTTTGCTCTTGTAAAGGGTTTTTCATACTTATACAATTGTGAATACAAGTGGAGTTTTTCCCTTTGTATATTGCTCGTGTTCATTTCATTGTGGTGTGATGTGTGCCAGGTGACATCAAACCTCAGTTTGCGAGTGGGGGCTGGTTGGCAGGCGGAGCTGTCAACGCCTAGCAGGATGCGGAAAAATTCAATCCCCGCATTGGTCCCGTGACACATAGCCCATTGCCAACAAAGTGCTGTCTCTGTGGTTGACCAAGCTACAGCTCAAGGTAGAGCGAGGCACAGCTCGTGGTTGACCAAGTCATGGCCTGTGGTAGAGCATGGGATAGCCCATGGTGGAGCAAGGCAATGCCCTTGGTAGAGCAAGGCATAGCCCGTGGTTGACCAAGGCAACACTCAGGTTAGAGCAAGGCATGACCAGTGGTGAACCAAGGGCTTTCTCTGTGGTTGACCAAGCTATCGCCTGTGGTATAGCCTGGCACTGCCTGTGGTCGAACAAGGTGTCACCCATGGTAGAGTGAGGCACAACCCATGGTTGAACAAGCCATTGCCTGTGGAAGAGCCAGTCATAGCCCGTGGTCAAGCAAAGCATCACCTGGGGAAGTGCCAGGCTCTGCCTGTGAGCGACCGAGCACACAGCCCTTGGTCAAGCTAAGGGCTATCTCCATGGTCAACCAAGCCATCGCCAGTGGTAGAGCAAGGCATAGCCTGTGGTTGAGCAAGGGATCACCCATTGTTGGGCAAGGCGCAGCCCTTGGTCAAGCAAGGCATCGCCTGAGGTAGAGCAAGGCAATGCCTGTGAGTGACCGAGCACACAGCCCATGGTCGACCAAGCCATGGCCCGTTGTAGTGCAAGGCACATCCCCTACTGGAGTAAGGCATCACCCATCGTACCGCAAGGCATAGCTCATGGTCGACCAAGGCAATGTTCGTGGTACAGAAAGGCACTCACAGCCTGTGGTCGATCAAGAGCTATTGCCGTGGTTGATCAAGGCATCACCCTAGGTTCGACCAAGGGCTGTCGCTGTGGTTGAGGAAGGCAACGGCCATGGTAGAGCAAGGCACTGCCCATGAACAGCTGACCACACACCCCTTGGCCAACTGAGGGCTATCTTTGTGGTCGACCAAGGCATCACCCATGGCAGAGCAAGGCACAACTCATGGTCGACCAAGCCATTGCCCATGGTAGAGGAAGGCATAGCCCGAGGTCGAGCAAGGCATCACCTGTGGTAGAGCAAGACACAACCCGTGGTCGAGCAAGGCATCACCAGACATAGAGCATGGCACAACCTTTGGTCAGGCAAGGCATCGCACGTGGTAGGGCATGGCACTACCCGTGAGAGACTGAGTGCACAGCTTGTGGTCAACCGATGGCTGTCTCCATGGTCGACCAAGCCATCACCTGCAGTAGAGCAAGGCACAACCCGTCGTCGAGCAAGGCAATGCTCGTGGTAGAGCAACGCACAGGCTGTGGTCAAGCAAGCCATCGCCTGTGGTAGAGCAAGGCACCACCTATGGTCACTGAAGATTGCCTGTGGTAGACCAAGGTACAGCCTGTGGTCAAGCATGGCATCACCGGTGGTAGAGCAAGACACAGCCCGTCGTCGAGCAAGGCCTCACATGTGGTGTGGCAAGGCACTGCTCGTGAGCAACCGAGTGCATAGCCCGTGGTCGACCGAGGGCTATCTCCATGGTAGACCAAGCCATCGCTCATGGTAGAGCAAGGCGCACCCGTGGTTGAACATGCCATTGCCCTTGGTAGTATGGTTGGGCAAGGCGTCACCCAGGTTAGAGCACCACTCGTCAGCAACCGACTGCACTGCCCGTGGTCAATGTCTCTGATGTGGACCATGCCATTGTCGATCGTGGAGCAAGGCACAGCCTGTGGTTGGGCAAGGCAACGCTTGTCGTAGAGCTAGGCATAGCCCGTTGGTCGACCAAGCCACTGCCTGTGGTAGAGAAAGGCACAGCCCTAGGTCAGGTGAGGCATCACCTGTGGTAGAGCAAGGCAAAGGCACGCCTGTGGTCGAGCAAGGCATCACCTGAGGCAGAGCCAGGCACTGCCCTGAGCAACCGAGTGCATAGCCCATGGTCGACCAAGGGCTTTCTTCATAGTTGACCAAGCCATTGCTTGTGGTGGAGCAAGGCACAGCCCATGGTCGAGCAAGGCATCGCCCGTGGTAGAGTGAGGCACCACTGGTGGTCAAACAAACCATGGCCCGTGGTAGAGCCAGGCACAGCCGATGATTGAACAAGGCATCGCCCAAGGGAGAGCCAGGCACTGCCTGTGAGCGACCGAGCACTCAGCCCGTGGTCAACCAAGGCTTGTCTTCATGGTCGACCAAGCCATCACCCGGGGTAGAGTAAGCCACAGCCAGTGGTTGAGCAAGGCATTGCCGGTGGTTGGGCAAGACACAGCCTGTGGTTCAGCAAGGCATCACCCGAGGTAGAGCCAAGCCTTGCCAGTGAGTGACCAAGCACACAGCCCGTGCTCGACCAATCCATTGCCCAAGGTGGAGCAAGCATAGCCAGCGGATGGAGCAATGTATCACCCATGGTAGAGCAAGGCACAGCTCGTGGTCGACCAAGGCATTGCCTGTGGTGGGACAATGGCATGGCCCATGGTCGACCTAGAGCTGTCACTGTCATCAATCAGGGAGTTGCCCCATGATCGACCAAGGGTTGTCACCGTGATCGAGCAATGCATTGCTCATGGTAGAGCAAGGCACTGCCTATGAACAACTGAGTGCATGGCCCTGTGGTCGATCAAGGCATCACAGGTGATTGACCAAGGGCTATCGCCATGGTGGAGCAAGCCATAGCGACTGACTCACAGCCCGTGGTCAACAGAGGGCTGTCTCCATGGTCGACCAAGCCATTGCCTGGGATGGAGCACGGCATTGCCCGTGGTAGAGCGGGGCATAGCCCGTTCTGGACCAAGGCATCACCTGTGGTGGACCAAGGCACAGACCATGGTCAACCTAGAGCTGTTGCTGTTGTCGATCAAGGAGTCACCCCATGATCGACCAAGGACTATCGCTGTGGTAGAGCAAGGCACTGCCCATGAATGACTGAGTGCATAGCCCGTGGTCAATCAAGGCATCACAGGTGATTGACCAAAGGCTATTGCCATGGCAGAGTAAGGCATTGCCCATGGTGGAGCAATGCACTGCCCATGTGCGACTGAGCTCACAGCCCGTGGTCAACAGAGGGTTGTCTCTGTGGTCAACCAAGCCATCACCCAGGGTGGAGCAAGGCATCCCCCATGGTAGAGCAAGGCACTGCCTGTGGTCAATGAAGCACTGTGGCCATGATCAATCAAGGCGTCACCTGATGATTGACCAAGGGTTGTCGCTCTGGTCGAACGAGGCATTGCCCATGGTAGGGAAAGGCACTGCCCATGAGCGACTGAGTGCACAGCCCACGGTTGACCCAGGCCAGTCTATATGATCAACCAAGCCATTGCTTGTGGTTGAGCATGGCTCAGCCCATAGTCGAGGAAGGTATTGCCCGTGGTAGAGTGAGGGACAGCCCATGGTCTGTGGTAGAGCAAGGCACAGCTGGTGGTGGAGCAAGGCACAGCTGGTGGTGGAGCAAGGCATCGCTTGGGGTAGAGCAAGGCACTGCCCATGAGCGACCGACCGCACAGCCTGCGGTCAACCGAGGGCTATCTCCATGGTCAACCAAGCCATCACCCATGGTAGAGCAAGGCACAACCCATGGTTGGACATGCCATTGCCCAGGGTAGAGCAAGGCACAGCCCTTGGTTGAGCAACCATGGGTGATGCACAACCTGTGGTCAAACTGGCCATTGCCTGCAGTAGGGCTAGGCACAGCCTGTGGTCTAGCAAGGCATTGCCTGTGGTAGAGCAAGGCACCATCTGTGGTCGAACAAGCCATCGCCTCTGGTAGAGCCAGGCATAGCCCATGGTTGAGCAAGGCATCACCCGTGGTTGACCAAGGGATGTCTCCATGGTCGTCCAAGCCATTGCCCATGGTAGAGCAAGGCACAGCCCGTGTCGCGCAAGGCATTGGCAGAGGTAGAGCAAGGCACAGCCCATGGTTGAGCAAGGCATTGCATGTGGCAGGGCATGGCACTGCCCATGAGAGACCGAGTGCACATCCTGTGGTCGACCAAGGCATCGCCCCTGGTAGAGCAAGGCATGGCCCATGGTCAACGAGGGCTGTCTCCATGGTTGACCAAGCCATCGCCTGTGGTATAGCCCGGCACAGCCTGTGATCGAGCAAGGCATCGCCCATGGTCGAGCATGGCACAACCCATGGTCGAACATGCCATTGCCTGTGGTAGAGCCAGGCACAGCCCATGGTTGAGCATGGCATTGGCCATGGTAGAGCTAGGCACAGCCCGTGGTCGAGCAAGGCATCGCCCGAGGAAGTTCCAGGCACTGCCTATGAGCAACTGAGCGCACAGCCTGTCATTGACTGTGGGCTGTCTCCATGGTCGAGCAAGGCATAGCCATGGTAGAGCAAGGCATAACCCGTGGTCGAGCAAGGCATAGCCTGAGGAAGTACCAGGCACTGCCCATGAGCTACCGAGCACACAGCCCATGGTCAACTGAGCTCTGTCTCCATGGTCAACCAAGCCATCGCCGTTGGTAGTGCACAAGGCACAGCATGTGGTCAACTAAGCCAGTCCCTGTGTTAAAGTAAGGCACAGCCCATGAGCAACTGTGTGCACTGCACGTGGTCGACTAGGGTTCTCTCCATGGTTGACCAAGCCATTGCTCGTGGTAGAGCAAGGGACAGCCAGTGGTCAAGCAAGGCAAGGCACAACCACTGGTGGAGCAAGGCATTGCCTGTGGTAGAGCAAGGCACTGCCCATGAGCAACCAAGCACACAACCCATGGTTGACTAGGGGCTATCTCATGGTCGACCAAGCCATCGCCTGGGGTAGAGCACAGTACAGCCTGGGGTGGAGAAGGCATCGCCCATGGTAGTGCAAGGAACAACCCTTGGTTGAGAAGGCAATGCCTGTGGTAGAGCCAGGGACAGCACGAGGTTGAGAAGGCATGCCCGTGGTCGAGCAAGGCATCACCAGTGGTAGAGCAAGGCATTGCCTGTGGTAGACCAAGAGCTGTTCGCCGTGGTCATTCAAGGCATCACTCCATGATCAACCAAGGGCTATTGCCATGGTCGAGCAAGGCATTGACTGTGGTAGAGCAAGGCACTGCCCATGAGCGACCAAGTGCACAACCCATGGTCGACTAAGAGCTGTCTCTGTGGTCGACCAAGCCATCGCTTGTGGTAGAGCAAGGCACAGCCCGTGGTAGAGCAGGGTACAGCCTGTGGTCAACCATGCCATTCCCCGTGGTGGAGCGGGGCATCAGTCGTGGTAGAGCAATGCACAGCATGTGGTCGACCAAGACATCACCCATGGTAGAGCAAGGCACAGCCCATAGTCAATCAAGACATGTGGCCGTGGTTGAGCAAGGCATCAACCGTGGCAGAGGAAGGCACTACCCGTGAGTTGCTGAGTGCGCAGCCCATGGTCAACTAAGGGGCTGTCTCCATGGTCGACCAAGCCATTGCACGTGGTAGAGCAAGGGACAGCCAGTGGCCGAGCAAGGCTTCACCAGTGCTAGAGCAAGGCACAGCCCATGGTGGAGCAATGCATTGCCTATGGTAGAGCAAGGCACTGCCCATGAGCAACCGGGCACAAAGCTTGTTGGTCAACTGAGGGCTGTCTCCATGGTCAATGAAGCCATCACCTGTGGTGGAGCATGGCACAGCCTGTGGTCAAGAAGGCATCGCCTGTTATTGACCATGGCACTGGCCATGCTGGAGCAAGGCATCGCTTGTCGTATAGCATGGCACAGCCCATTGTTGACCAAGGCATCACTCGCAGTAGAGCAAGGTACTGCCCATGAGAGAATGAGTGCACAGCCTGTGGTTGACGATGGCTGTCTCCGTGGTCAACCAAGCCATTGCCCATGGTAGAGCAAGGCAATGCTCGTGGTAGAGCAACACACAAGCCGTGGTCAAGGAAGCCATGCCAGTGGTAGAGCAAGGCATAGCCTGTGGTCAGCCAAGCGATTGCCCATTGTAGACCAAGGCACAGCCCATGGTTGAGCAAGACATCACCGTGGTAGAGAAAGGCACAACCTGTTGTCGAGCAAGGCATCGCATGTGGTAGGGTACGGCACTACCCATGAGCAACCAACTGCATAGCCTGTGGTTGACTGAGGGCTATCTCCGTTGTTGGCCAAGCTGTTGCTCGTGGTAGAGCAATGTCCACCCATGGTCAAACATGCCATTGCCCTTGGTAGTGCTAGTCACAGCCTGTGGTTGAGCAAGGCATCACCCAAGGTAGAGCCAGGCACTGCTCATCAGCGACCAACAGCACTGCCCGTGGTCGACTGGGGGTTGTTGCCATGGTCAACCAAGCCATCACTGATGGTTAGAGTAAGGCACAGCCCGTCAGTGAGCAAGGCAGTGCCTATGGTAGAGTTAGGCACAGCCCGTCAGTGAGCAAGGCAGTGCCTATGGTAGAGTTAGGCACAGCCCGTGGTCACCCAAGCCATTGCCCCATGGTAGAGCAAGGCACAGCCCGAGGTCGAGCAAGGCATTGCCCATGGTAAAGCAAGGCACAGCCTGTGGTTGAGCAAGGCATGCCTGAGGTGGAGCCAAGCACTGCCCTGAGCAACCAAGCACAATGACCGTGGTCAACCCAGCCATCACCCATGGTATAGCAAGGCATAGCCTGTGGTCGAGCAAGGCTTCATCCGAGTTACAGCCAGGGACTGCCTGAGAGTGACCGTGTGCACAGCCTGTGGCCAACTGAGGGCTGCCATCATGGTCGACCAAGCCATTGCCTGTGGTAGAGAGAAAGGCAATGTGCGTGGTAGAGCAACGCACAAGCCATGGTCGAGGAAGCCATCGCCAGTGGTAGAGCAAGGCATAGCCTGTGGTTGGCCAAGCAATTGCCCATTGTAGAGCAAGGCACAGCCCATGGTTGAGCAAGACATCACCCGTGGTAGATAAAGGCACAACCTGTGGTAGAGCAAGGCATCGCACGTGGTAGGGTACGCACTACCCATGTGCAACCGACTGCATAGCCTGTGGTTGACCGAGGGATATCTCCATCGCTGGCCAAGCCACTGCTCGTGGTAGAGCAACGTCCACCCATGGTCAAACATGCCATTGCCCTTGGTAGTGCTAGTCACAGCCCGTGGTTGAGCAAGGCATCACCCAAGGTAGAGCTAGGCACTGCTCATCAGTGACCAACCGCACTGCCCGTGGTTGACCGGGGGTTGTTGCCATGGTCGACCAAGCCATCGCTGATGGTAGAGTAAGGCACAGCCCGTCAGTGAGCAAGGCAGTGCCTATGGTAGAGTTAGGCACAGCCCATGGTCACCCAAGCCATTGCCTATGGTAGAGCAAGGCACAGCTCAAGGTCGAGCAAGGCATCGCCCTTGGTAAAGCAAGGCACAGCCTGTGGTTGAGCAAGGCATCGCCTGAGGTGGAGCCAAGCACTGCCCTGAGCAACCAAGCACAATGACCGTGGTCAGCCAAGCCATCACCCATGGTATAGCAAGGCATAGCCTGTGGTCGAGCAAGGCATTGCCCGAGTTATAGCCAGGGACTGCCCGAGAGTGACTGTGCGCACAGCCTGTGGCTGACTGAGGGCTGCCACCATGGTCGACCAAGCCATTGCCCATGGTAGAGCAAGGCACAGCCCGAGATGGAGCAGGGCATCGCCCGTGGTCAACCAAGCGATCGCCCATGGTAGAGCAAGACCGGCCTGTGGTTGACCAAGCGCTGTATCCGTGGTTGACTATGCCATCACCCATGGTAGAGCAAGGCACAGCACGGGGACGAGCAAGGCATCGCCCATGGTATAGCCAGGCACTGCCCATGGTCCAGCAAGGTGTCACCTGTGGTAGGGCAAGGTGTAGCCCATGGCTGACCAAGGGCTGTTTTTGTGGTCAACCAAGCCATCACCCATGGTAGCGCAAGGCACAGCCCATGGTCTAGCAAGGCATTACCTATGGTAGAGCAAGGCACAGCCCAAGATCGACTGCAGGCTGCCTCCTTGGTTGACCAAGCCATTGCCTGAAGCACAGCCCATGGTTGAGCAAGGCATCGCCCATGGTGGAGTGAGGCGCAGCCC
Source organism: Sonneratia alba (assembly GCA_900174645.1). Classification (NCBI taxonomy): domain Eukaryota; kingdom Viridiplantae; phylum Streptophyta; class Magnoliopsida; order Myrtales; family Lythraceae; genus Sonneratia; species Sonneratia alba. The sequence continues at coordinate 4,458,534 of FWPY01000027.1, read as the reverse complement.
TTGGTTGACTGAGGGTAGTCTCCGTGGTCAAGCAAGGCATCACCCGTGGTAGAGAGAGGTGCAGCCAGTGGCCAACTGAGGGCTATCTCCGTGGTTGAGAGGCATCGCCTGTGGTAGAGCGAGGCATAGCCTGTGGTCGACTGAGGCATTGCCTGCGGAAGAGTTAGGCACTTCCCATGATCAAGGGAGGCATTGCCTGTGGTACAGTGTGGCACAGCCCATGGTCAAGCCAGGCATCACCCGTGGTTGAGTGAGGAACAGCCTGTGGTCAACCAAGGGCTCTCTCCATGGTCAAGCAAGGCATCGCCCATGGTTGAGGGAGGCATCGCTTGTGGTAGAGCTAGGCACAGCCCATGGTCGAGTGAGGCACCACCTGTGGTAGAGCTCAATACAGCCCATCAGAGACCAAGCACACAGCCCGTGGTCGAGCTAGACATCACTGGTGATGGAGCGAGGTGCTGCCCATTGGTCGACCAAGGGATGTCTCCATGGTCAACCAAGCCATTGCCCAATGGCAGAGCCAGGCACTGCCCGTGGTCAAGCAAGGCATTACCTGTGATAGAACAAGGCCCAGCCCATGGTTGACCGAGGGCTGTCTCCATGGAAGACAAAGCCATCGCCAGTGGAAGAGCAAGGCACAACACATGGTTGAGCAAGGCATTGCCTGTGGTAGAGTGAGGCGTAGCCCATGGTTGACCTAGGGCTGTCTCCGTGGTCGACCAAGACATTCGCCCATGGTAAAGCAAGCCATAGCCATGGTCGGGCAAGGCATAGCCCATTGTCGACCAAGGGCTGTCTACGTGGTTGAGCAACTCATCGCTTGTGGTAGAGCAAGGCACAGCCCGTGGTTGAGCATGGCATCACTCGTGATAGAGCGAGGCGCTGTCCATGGTTGACCGAGGGCTGTCTCCATGGTCGACCAAGCCGTCGCTTGTGGTAGAGTGAGGCACAGCCCGTGGTCAAGCAAGGCATTGCCCGTGGTAGAGTGAGGCACTGCCTGTGGTTGAGTGAGGGCTGTCTCTGTGGTTGACCAAGTCATCACCCATGGTGGAGCCAGGCACAGCCTGTGCCCGAGCAAGGCATCACTCATGGTAGAGCGAGGTGCAGCCAATGGTCGACTGACGACTGTCCCTGTGGTCGACCCAGCCATCGCCCATGGTAGAGTGAGGCACAGCCATGGTCGAGCAACACATCACCCATGGTAGAGTGACATGCTGCCCATGGTCGAACAAGGGATGTCTCTATGGTTGGACTGATCCATCGCCGATGGTAGAGCCAGGCACTGCCTGTGGTCGAGCTAGAGATCACCCATGGTGGAGTGAGGCACTGCCCGTGGTCAAACGAGGGCTCTCTCCATGGTCGACCAAGCCATCGCCCATGGTAGATCCTGGCACTGCCTGTGGTCAAGCAAGGCAACGCCCGTGGTAGAGCGAGGCCCAGCCCATGGTTGACAGAGGGCTGTCTCCGTGGATGACAAAGCCATCGCCAGTGGAAGAGCGAGGTACAGCCCGTGGTTGAGCAAGGCATCACCTGTGTTAGAGCAAGGCGTAGCCCGTGGTCAACCAAGCACTGTCTCCGTGGTTGACCAAGCCATTGCCTGAGGTACTGCCAGGCACTGCTCGTAAGAGACTGAGCATACAGCCCATGGTTGAATGAGGTACAGCAAGGCATAGCCTGTGGCCCAACCAAGCCAGGGCCCATGGTAGAGCAAGGCACGGGCCGTGGTCAAGCAAGGCATCACCCATGCTAGGCCAAGGCACTGCCCATGGTCGAGTAAGGCATCACCTGTGGAAGAGCTTTGCACAACCCATGGTTGAACATGCCATTGCCCTTGGTAGAGCAAGGTGTCGACCATGGTAGAGCCAAGCACTGCCTGTGAATGATCAAGTGCACAGCCCAAGGTCGACCCAGCCATTGCCCGTGGTAGAGAATGGCATAGACCATGGTCAAGCAACACATAGTCCGTGGTAGAGCAAAGCACAGCCCATGGTCAAACAAACCATTTCCCATGGAAGAGCAAGGCACAGCCCACGCTCAAGCAAGCCATCACCCATGGTAGAGCAAGGCACAGCACGTGGTCAAGTAGGGCATCTCCTAAGGTAAAGCCAGGCACTGGCTGTGAGTGACTGCACCCATGGCCCATGTTTCGACCACAGGCTGTGCCTCGCCCAACCACAGGCGACGCCTTGCTTGATCACAGGCGACACCTTGCTCTGCCACAGAAAATGGCTTGGTTGACCATGGAGACAGGCCTCGGTTGATCATGGGCTGTGGGTTCAGTCGCTTATGGCCAGTGGCTGGCTCACCTCGGGATATGCCCTGCAAAACCATGAGCTGTGCCTTGCTCTACTATGGGTGATGGCTTGCTTGAGTGCAGGCTGTGCCTCACTCTTCCACGGGAAATGCCTTGCTCTACCACGGGCTCTGCCTTGCTCTACCATGGGCTCTGCCTTGCTTGACCACGGTTTGTGCCATGATCTACCATGGGCAATGGCTGGGTTGACCATGGGCTGTGCACTCGATCATTCATGGGCAGTGCCTGGCTCTACCATGGGTGATGCTTTGCTCTACCAAGGGCAATGGCATGTTTGACCACAGGTTGTGTGATGCTCTTCCACAGGTGACGCCTTACTCAACCATGGGTGGTGCCTTGCCCTAGCACGGGTGGTGCCTTGCTTGACCACGGCCCATGCCTTGCTCTACCATGGGCCCTAGCTTGGTTCGACCATGGGCTATGCCTCGCTGTACCTCGGTTGACCACGGGCTGTACGCTCGGTCTCTCATGGGCGGTGCCTGGCAGTACCTCAGGCAATGCCTTGCTGAACCACAGGCTGTGCCTTGCTCTACCAAGGGTGATGCCATGCTTGACCATCGGCTGTGCCTTGCTCTTCCAAGGGCAATGCCTTGCCCAACTATGGGCAATGCCTTGCCCAACTATGGGCAATGCCTTGCCCAACTATGGGCAATGCCTTGCTTAACCACGGGTAGTGCCACGCTATACCAAGAGCGGTGGCTTGGTTGACCGCTGCAATAGCCCTTGGTCGATCACTGGCAATGCCTAGATTGACCACAGGCAGTGCCTTGCTCAACCATGAGCGATGCCTTTCTTGGCCATGGCGACTGCCCTTAGTCTATGATGGGTCGGCACTTTGATCGACCACAGCAACAGCTCTTGGTCGACCACAGGTAGTGCCTTGGTCCAACAAGGGCAATGCATTGGTTGACCACAGGCTGTGCGTCGCCCTACCACGGGCGATGCCTTGCTTGACCATGGGCTATCCCTTGCCCAACCATGGGCGATGCCTTGCTCGACCACGGGCTGTGCCTCACTCTACCATGGGCTGTGCCTTGCTCTACCTCAGGTGATGGCTTGGTCGACCAGGGAGACAGCCCTTGGTTGACCACAGGCTGTGCCCTCAGTAGCTCTCAGGCAGTTCCTGGCTCTACCTCAGGTGATGCCTTGCCCGACCATGGGCTGTGCCTTGCTCTACCACAGGTGATGCCTTGCTCAACCATGGGCTGTGCCTTGCTCTACCATGGGCCATGGCTTGTTTGACCACGGCTGTGCCTCACCCTACCATGGGCAATGCCTTGGTCAACCAAGGGCTGTGGCTTGCTCTGCCACCAGCAATGGCTTGTTCGACCAAGGAGATAGCCCTTGGTCGACCATGGGCTCTGCCCTCAATTGCTCAGGCCCAGTGCCAGGCTCTACCTGAGCGATGCCCTGCCCGACCATGTGCTATGTGAGGCTCTATCACGGGCGGTGGCTTGCTTGACCACAGGCTATGCCTCAGTCTACCACTGGCAATGGCTTGATTGACTATGGGTTGTGCCTCGCTCTACCATGGGCTATGCCTTGCTCTACCACATGTGATGGCTTGGTCGATCACGGGCTGTGCGCTCAGTCATTCATGGGCAGTGCCTGGCTTTACCTCGGGTGATGCCTTGCTTGACCACAGGCTGTGCCTCGCTATACCACAAGCGACACCTTCCTTGACCATGGGCTGTGCCTCACTCTACCACGGGGATGGCTTGGTTGACCATGGAGACAACCCTCGGTTGACCATGAACTGTGCACTCGGTTGCTTATAGGCTGTGCTATGCTCTAACACATCCGTTGCCTTGCTCAACCATGGGTGATGCCATGCTGAACCACAGGCTGTGCTTTGCTCTACCACGGGCAATGGCTTGGTTGACCATGGAGAAAGCCATCCATCGACCACGGGCTGCATGCTCGGTCGCTCATAGGCTGTGCCTTGCTCCACCACGGTCGATGCCTTGGTTGGCCATGATGATAGCCCGTGGTTGAGCATGGTCGATGACTTGATCGGCCACAGGCTGTGTACTCGGTCGCTCACGGGCAGTGACATGCTCTACCATGGGTGATACCTTGCTCGACAATGGCAACTGCACTGGTTCAATCATTGGGCAACACCTTGATCAGCCATGGTGACAATGCTTGGTTGACCATGGGTTGTGCCTTGCTTTACCATGGGTGAAGCCCTGCTCAACCACACATTGTGCCTGGCTCTACCACAGGCGTTGCCTTGCTTGACAATGGGCTGTGCCTCGTTCGTACCATGGGCAATGGGTTGGTCGACTGCAGGCTGTGCCTCACTCTACCACAGGCAATGCCTTGCTCAACCATGGGCTATGACTTGGACAAACTCGGAGATAGCCCTCAGTTGAGCAGGAGCAGTGCACTCTGTCGCTGATGGGCCATGCCTTGCTCTACCACGTGTGATGCCTTTCTTGACCACTGGCTGTGCCTGGCTCTTCCATGGGTGATGCCTTGATCGATCATGGGCTGTGCCTTGCTTGACGACGGGCAATGGCTTGGTTGACCAAAAGTTGTGCCTCACTGTTAGACCCTTGAGCTCTAGCCCTGGATAATGCATACCACAACCCATACCTCGGGGTAGTGGTACGCATAGCATGCACGTGAGGATGCGCGGGCAGTCAGGTGTGAGGTGTTGGGATCAATTGCAAGTCCATAAGCTGGCAAGTATGGAGATGGTCACTCTAGCGTGCGCAGAGGCACCAGTGAAGGGAACAACCAATCAAGGCTTGGCAGTGTGCTGAGGGACCAGATTGTGGCCAGGAAGTGTCACAATGCACAAGTAGGTGAATGCGCAGGTGGGCAGTGAGGATGCCCATGAGCAAGGCATGGTGCAACGCTCAAGGAGGTTCGGTGAACCTGATACAACCGTGCAAAGGCACTCTAGGAGTGCGCATGACTCAATAGGCATGGCAAACGCTAAGGGAGGCTCAACACTTAGCGGCTGGGGAGTTGACTACTTGTGGAGATCGGCTAAGTCCTTGACCGGGCTTGAGCACCGGTGGATGCAGCAATTCTGTTCAGACGACCATGATCCTAGGAGGTGATCATGGACGTGGGCCCTAGAGGAGGATGGATCGGGTCGACGAGGCTAAGCTGGTGCCAAGTCAATCCAAGCAACAATCAGAGAAAGATTCTCCCAAGATATGGCAAATCAATCTGTTATGGAAACAATCTTGGAGATTGCAGATCAATGGCCGAGAATGAGCAGATCGAGATCTGATGAAGAGAATCAAGGGATTCAAATCTATCAATTGCCATATCAGATTTACTCGGCTCCTCTATATAAAGGGGGTTAGTCTCATTCTGCAAAGGCAACCAAGAAGTGAGAGACACCAGACACCAAGCAGAGACGAGGAGAGAACCAGGAGCGACCAGATCAGTCGAGAGACACAAAGAGCCCGAGATCCCAAGGGAGAGGGAGTCGAGTTGGGCAGCAATCTGGTGTTCTTGAGAGAAGACACAAGACGAGTAGGGAGTGCAAGCAATAAGAGACTGCGTGTAAGTGTTCTGATCTGGGATTGGGTTTTTCGTGTACTTGTAGTATATGTGAATACAAGTTGTGTTTTCCCAATTGTGTTCTTGTGTTCCTTGGATGTTGCTTCTTCAGTTCGGTGATCGTTCGGCCTCGACGGTACGCGTGGTGTGTGTGTGGCTGGTCAGCAAGCGGAGTGTTGATAGCGGGGTGCGGAAAAATGTGTGGTCTGCATTGGCCCCATGACAGTACGTATCAGAGCGAGGTCTTGTCCGTGACAAGCCAAAGTACCTATGAAAGTGGTGCTGCGTTTCAGGTTGAGAATACCCTTTGTCAAAGACCATGCGTACCCTACAATCAGCAACCGTGTGGACCAGGGTGATGGAAGCATTACAGGAGCGATTGGTGGAGCTAGAATGCCATATTGCAGAGCTCAATGAATGAGTAGATCCGACCGCTACGCTGGAACCCCGCGTTGCTGCTTTGGAGGATAATGTCGGCGAAGGCGAGGATCTTGGTGGAACCATAACTAATCTGCTGAAGGCGATTCAGGCTTGATGTAATGACCCTGAAGGATGATGTGGTTTTTGTTGAGATATACAATCCCACATCGATTAAATAAAGAAAACGTTGTGGGCTTATAAGAAGGTTGGGTACCACCACTTATTAGCTTGAGCTTTTAAGTGGAAACGGGCCCGATCCCTTATGGGCTCACAATGAATTTAACATGGTATTAGAGCCATGGGCTCGTGCCTCGCCCGACCCGAGTCCAGAAGCTTGGCTTGTGGTCAGTTGATATAAGCTTGAGTGTGGAAGAAAATTGCCCGACTCATGGCCAGTTGTCCCCCTCATTTGAGATCGGAAGAAGAATGCTCGCTTGTAGATAGTTGTTGAGGGCGGGTGTTTAATGGCACGTGGCAAAGTGGACCACGTTGCCACGTGAGGGTGGGTGTTGAGATATATGATCGCACATCGATTAAATAAAGAAAACGTTGTGGGTTTATTAGAAGGTTGGGTACCACCACCTATAAGCTTGAGCTTTTAAGTGGAAACGGGCCCGATCCCTTATGGTCACAATGAATTTAACATAGTATCAAGAGCCAGTGGGCTCGCACCTCGCCTGACCCGAGTCCAGAACCCTGGCTCATGGTCAGTTGATATAAGCCCAAGTACGGAAGAAAATTGCCGACTCGTGGCTAGTTGTCCCCCTCATTTGAGACTGGAAGAAGAATGCCAACTTGTAGATAGTTGTTGAGGGCGGGTGTTTAATGGCACATGGCAAAGTGGAACCACGTTGCCACATGAGGGTGGGTGTTGAGATATACGATCCCACATCAATTAAATAAAGAAAACGTTGTGGGCTTATAAGAAGGTTGGATACCACCACTTATCAGCTTGAGCTTTAAGTGGAAACGGGCCCAATCCCTTTTGGGCTCACAATGAATTTAACATCCTGGTTTGGCTTTCTGTCAAGGACTTCCCTTCCTTTGCTCCAATCTTCCTTCCTCCTTGCCTGGCTTGCTCGCTCACTTACTCGCTTGCTTGCTTGCCTTGAGTGTGTGTGTTGGTGTGTTCGTCCCCTCCTCCTTGCCGACCAGCAGTCCCATTTATCCTTGCAGGAGTAGGTTGCACAGTTCCTGGCAGCCCTGCTTGTCCTACCTACCGAGCTGGAGTTGGTGCCTGCAGCAGTGGGATTGACTGCTTGCCAGCTCAGTCCTCTGACCTGGGAGCCCATGCCCCCACGACTGGAGCTGGTCTGGTCCGGCTGAGTGCCACCGACACTCAGCTCGGTCCTGGGCCCGTGCCCACACCTTGCATCAGTTGCTAGTATCATCAGCGCCGCTTGCCCATGAGCGACCTTCCCTAATGGCACTTGCGGGAGGTTAAGGCATTCCTAGAGCATCAGGATGGCCTGCCCTAGGAAGCGTGTTGCGGGGGCATGCACGCATTTGTAGCCTCCTGGCTCGCCGTGGAGCACGTCCTGGGAAGGCTTAGCGCGTCCCTGTCATCTGCCCTTGAGCGCGTCCTGTGGGAGCGGCCGCACGCACTCTGCCTGCCAACCTGCTAGGGAGTAAGTCTTGTGGGAGAACCCTTTGCCTGCGCTACCTGCCCACTCGCCCTTCCATACCAGATGATCCTTCAGTAGTCTTCCCTCTGATCCTAGTCCAGGTTGCCATGTGGTCAAGGGCCCACATAGCAGCCATATCCGTGTCCGGGCCTTAAGGGGCTAACAAACCTCCCCCACTTGAGGAAGCCGGTGCCCTTGTCAGAATAGAGCAGAGGTACTCCTGGATTTTCTCCTCGAACTGCCAGAGTGTAGCCTCCTTCTCCCAACTCACCTCCGACATTGGCAACCCTTTCCATAGAACCAGGTACTCCGTTCTTCCGTTCTTCTTGCTATATCCCAACACCCATTGGTCCTAGCACTCAGTCAACCTCCTTCTCCAACTCCATATGCACATTCAACGGAGCACGCCTTGCCCTTATGTGCAGTCTGCATTTGTGTCCTCGTGGTAAGGCTTGAGGAAACTGACATGGAAAGTGGGATGAATCTTCATCCGCTCGGGTAGTGCCAAGCGATAAGCCACCTGCTCCAACTTGCTTCACTACCTCAAATGGCCCTTCATACCGATGGATGAGGCCCTTGTGCCATCTCTTGCTCGTCACTTTCTTCAAGATTTGGAGCGTCAATTTCAGCATGACCTTGTCACCAACCTAAAATTCTAGCGGTCGATGCCACTGGTCTGCATATCTCTTCATGCGGCGGACAGCTTTGGCGAGACTGTCCTGCGCTTCCTCGAGCATCTCCTGCTTGTTCCAGGCAAAACAGTAGGCAGCAGGACATGGCCCCTCTTTCTTCTAGAGGGCCACTTCTGAAGGGGTCAATGGTTGGTAGCCCAAAGCAAGCTCAAACGGACTGAACCCAGTTGCTGAGGAACAGTGCAGGTTGTAGCAAAACTGCACCATGTCCAGGAGTTCCAGCCAATTCCGCTGGTTGTCAGTGACATAATGCCACAAATACTCTTCCAACAGCTGGTTCATCCTCTCCGTTTGTCCATCCGTCTGCGGGTGGTTTGCTGTTGAGAACTTCACTCCGTCCCCATCATGTTGAAAGAGATGGGTCTAGAACTTCCAGTGAACCAAGCATCACGATCACTCACAATGTCCATCGGGATCCAAACAGCTTGACCACATGGCAATAGAACTCTTCTGCCACCGTCTTCGCTGAACAATTCTTTGGGGTAGGCCTAAAGGTCCCATACTTTGAGAACCTATCCACCACCACCATGACTCCATCAAAGCTGTTAACCTCAGGGAAGCTGCTGATGAAGTCCATAGAAACCGACGCCCACGGCTTCTCTGGAATAGGCAAAGGCTGCAGCAAGCCTGCCTTCCGTGTGCCACTCGACCTTGTCTTGTTGGCAAACAAGATATGTCTTGATGAATAGCTCGACATCATTCTCCATCTTCAGCCAGTAGTAGGAGTAGCTAGAAGTAGGAGCGGGTCAATAGCGCCAGCATCCTTTCCCGTCCAGGATGCCCCGCCCACTTCGCATCATGATGTTCGCGCAGCAGCTGAGTCCTCAGCCCTCCGCTGGGGACGAACACACGTGACCACCCTTCACGTACAACAAGCCATCTTCAAGCCAGCACCTCCTCATGGTACCATCTTGGACTTGCACGACTAGCTTCTGGTACAACCAATCCTCCTTCGCCTGATCCTTTAGTTTGCCCACAAAGTTTGATTCCTAGCTGGGTCAGCGCAACAACCATCTCTACTGCCTTCCTGCTCAATGCATCAAGCCACCTAGTTGTGACGCCCCAACCTATGCTCCCACTCGAAGTCATACTCAGCTAGGAACTCCTACCACTGGGCCTGCCTTGGGGACAGCTTCTTTTGCGTCTTAAAGAAAGTGTTTGCAACATGATCAGTTTTGATCACAAAAGAAGTGCCAAGTAGGTATATCTGCCATGCCGTAGGCAATGCACAACCGCCAACATCTTCTTGTGCACGGAGTAGTGTTGCTCAGCTGGCTTCAACTTCCAGCTCTCAAATGCTACTGGATGCCCGTCCTGCACAATCACTCTGCCCGCAGCACAATCAGAGGCATCCGTATGGACTTCGAATGGCCTGTCGAAGTCTGGAAGCTTTAGCACAGGTGCGGCCACAATCCGGGACTTGATCTTCTTGAACGGCGTCCGCACACACCCCATCCCAAGTCCACGGTTTGCCTTTTTGCAGCAGATCGGTGAGCGGGGATACCAGCTTTGAGTATCCCTTGATGAACTTCTGGTAGTAGTTTTCCAATCCAAGGAAACTCCACAGCTCGCCTACCTTAGTTGGGGCAGTCCACTCCTCAATGGCTTGCACCTTTCGGAGATCCATCTGCACCATGCCACCCCCAATTACGTGGCCAAGGAAGTTAATTTCCCTCATGTATAACTCGCACTTTTCCTTCATTACATGTAGCCAGTGTTCCCTCAACCGCTAGAATACACAACATAAGTGCCCAAGATGTCCCTCCAGAGATCGGCTATAGACGACAATGTCATCAAGATACACAACCACAAAATTGTCTATTATATCATGAAACACATCATTCATGAGGTTACAAAATGTGGCTGGTGCATTGGTTAAGCCAAACGGCATAACCTTAAACTCATAGGACCCATACCGAGTCATCATTGTCGTCTTTGGCTCATTGCCTTCCACTATGCGAACCTACCAGTATCCCGATCTCAGGTCCAACTTGGTGAAGAATTCGGCTCCACTGAGGCGATCGAACAAGTATACAATGAAAGGTACGGGGTACTTGTTCTTCACGGTGACCTTGTTCAACCTGCGGTAGTCCACACACAACCACAGCGTGCCATCCTGCTTCGCCTGGAATAGCATTGGCGCTCCAAAGGGCGCTTTGGAGGGTTGAACTTTCCCCAACTCCAACAAGTTCTGGAGTTGTTTCCGCAGCTCCTCTAGCTCTTTAGGAGACATCCGGTAAGGTGCTTTCGCAGGTGGCCTTGTTCCTGGAATTAGCTCAATCTTGTGATCTACCGCCCGCCTTGGCGGTAAGCCCTTGGGCAGTTCCTCAGGCATAACATCACAAAAGTCGCCTAGGATCCCTTGCACCACGTCGGGAACCTCTGCATCCATGCCCAGGTTGGGCTCTGACTCGTGGATAGCTGCAAGATAAGTTGGCTGGCCCCTCTTCCAGCCCTTGGCTATTTGCATAGCCAAGACCTTCTCGGTCTGGATGTCCTCCGCATGGTTGAGTCCCTTGAATCCCCAAATGAAGCATGGCTTCTTCGAGTTAGCGATCAACAAACCAGGCAGGTGTGGCATAATTGATACACAAGCTTTCACCAGAAAGTTGTTACTGAGTATTACGTCAAAATCATCCATCGGAATGATCATGATGTCAATGTTCCTTGACCAGTCACCAATCTGGACTGGCACTCCTTTGGCCATCCCAAGCACGGGTCTGCTTTGGGAGTTGACAGCTTTGATGCGGCTGGCTTGCTTCTCGATCCACAGTCCATAGGCTTGCACAACTCGATCCGACACAAAGTTGTGCATTGCACTGGTGTCCACCATCACTGCTGCCTCCTTGGCATTCAGGGTCATCGATATGTACATTAGTCCCTGCTCCAATGCCTTCCTCCCCGAGTGGATGGCACCAAGGATTTGGAGAGGTGCCACTCTGGTTTGTTCGCCATCAGAGTTAGAGTTAGTCCTGTTTACTAGGGCCAACAGCTTCTCTCTCTTCGGGCACTCATGAGCACGATGGGGGCCGTTGCAGATGAGGCACCCTGGGTGGGTCTTGGGGTCCTTTAGGGATGGACCTTCTATTGCCTTCCCCTTCCCCTTATCTCCCTTGGGCGGCTTCTTCTTCTCGCCTTTGCTTGCAACTCTTGCCAAGCTTGGATGCCTTGTCCTTTGGCTTCTCAGCCTACTTCCCCTTCGAGTCGTTCTTGGCTACGCGGATGTCTGTCAACGCATCCTGCCTTGGCCATTGCAGTCTGGAGGTCTTGGACTCCTTGCCTTCGCAGCTCAAGTTGAGCCCACGATTGAAGACCCCCATGAAGTTGAATAGCTTGTCCAACTTCGGACATCTCCGTGACATCCAGCAACAAGGAACTGAATTCCTTAACGTAGTCACATACCGTGCCTGTTTGTCTCAGGTTGCACAGCATGTCCCGAGCAGCCCACAAAGTGTTCGTGGGGAGGAACTGCTCCTTGAGTTCCTTCTTCAGTGAAGGCTAGTCTCTGATGCGTAGCCGCCCACCAGTAGCAGTATCTTGCTCGCGGGGTCGCCACCAGAGCTTCGCATCACCGAACAGGTACATGACAGCCATCGAGACCTGTTCCCCTTATGGAACTTTTCCTGCCTCAAGGTAATGTTTGATGTCCCACAAGAAGTTCCCGAGTTCCTTGGAACTCCGAGTGCTTGTGAAGGCTTTGGGTTCAAGGTATTCTCACCTTCGCCCAAGATCCCTCCGCTTTGGCTGCCCCTGCAGCTAGCACACGTCGGAGGATACACACCTCCTCCTTCAACCGGGCAACATCTGGAACAAGGGATGTCGGCACTTCCTCTACCGTTCCACCCACTCTAGACATGTTGCGAGGGATGCTTCCAAGGCTGCAACGATCCTTCAATGCGTCCATGCATGACATTTAGATAACTAGTCGTTTGTTGTTGAAGACGCTCACCTTACCGCTGAACGTGGCTCTAATACCAATTGTCAGAGGGGTCGGACTTCACCTAAATTTTTCCGTTCCTGTGATGGTGCTGAGCAGTGTCCCGCACACTCTCAGCCAACCCACACACATGTAGCAACGCAGCTCAGTGAGGTTTAGCAACAAAAGGGACAGAATCGGACAACAAAATGTAAGGGAACCTCACTTGTATTCACAAACCATATTACAATGAACACGCAAAACCCTTACACAACCATACATGGACACGCCAAGTATGTGACCTGTGCGTCCAGCACTGGCACTCCTCACTTGGACAAGTGAACTCGCCCTGGGAGTCCATGCATGGCTAGGAGGAATTGGAGACAGGACGGCTGGCCTTCCTGGTTCGGCTTTCTGTCAAAGGATTTCCCTCCTTTGATCCAATCTTCCTTCCTCCTCACCTGGCTTGCTTCGCTCACTCACTCGCTCGCTTGCTTGCCTGAGTGTGTGTGTCGGTGTGTTCATCCCCTCCTCCTTGCCGACCAGTAGTCCCATTTATCCTTGCAGGGGTAGGTTGCACAGTTCCTGGCAGCCCTGCTTCTCCTACGTACCGAGCAGGAGTTGGTGCCTGCAGCAGTGGGATTGACTGGAGCAATTGGATGGACTGGAGCAGTTGAATTGACTGCTTGCCAGTTCAGTCCTCTGGTCAGTCCTCTGACCAGGAGCCCATGCCCCCACGACTGGAGCCGGTCTGGTCTGGCTGAGTGCCACCAACACTCAGCTCAGTCCTGGGCCCATGCCCGCGCCTTGGATCAGTTGCTGGTATCATCAGCGCCACTCGCCCATGAGCGACCTTCCCGAATGGCACTTGTGGGGGTTATGGCATTCCTAGAGCATCAGGATGGCCTGCCCTAGGAAGCATGTTGCGGGGGCATGCGTGCATCCGTAGCCTCCCAGCTCGCCATGGAGCACATCCTGGGAAGGCTTAGGGCATCCCTGTCATCCAACCTTGAGCGCGTCCTGCGGGAGCAGCTGCGCGCACTCCGCCTGCCAACCTGCCAGGGAGTAAGTCTTGCAGGAGAACCCTTTGCCTGCATCGCCTGCCCGCTCGCCCTTCCATACCAGATGATCCTTCAGCAGTCTTCCCCCGATCCTAGTCCAGGTTGCCATGCGGTCGAGGGCCCGCATAGCAGCCATATCTGTGTCTGGGCCTTAAGGGGCTAACAGTAGCCAACACAGGAACCAGAGAGCATACCACAGCATAACACACATCGGACGTCCATTGAGGGGCTGCCGGGTGAACAGTCCAATGGTCCACACCACCGTTGAGCCAGCCAACACATACAGCCAAAGCACCACTCACATGCCATCACGCGCACAGGATCACAGTCACGCGGAAAGAGACCCCCGCCCTGCTCCGAGAGGTTTCTCAGAGGGGAAAGAGGGCAGTCCTGATAGACCACAACCAGGCGGTAGACGCGAGAAGATCTAGCCAGAAAAGTGAGAAATCCAACCAACCAACCGACCGCATTACCGATGTGTGGCAGCTGCCAAGAGCACTGCCCGTGAGCGTCCAGGATAGATCGAGAGAACAGCTCGAGGTACAGCAAGGTACAGTCTGTGGTCAACCAAGGGCTGTTGCCGCAGTCAATCAAGGCATCGCCTGGGGTTGACCGAGCGTGCAGCCCATGCTAGAGCAAGGCACTGCCCATGAGCAACCGAGTGGACAGCCTGAGGTTAGGCTATGCACTCGGCCACTGATGGGTAGTGCCTAGCTCTTCCATGAATGGTGCCTTGCTCAACCACAGGCAATGCCATGCTCGACCATGGAGATAGCCCTTGGTCGACCATGGGCTGTGCCTTGCTCTACCACAGGCAATGCCTTGCGGGACCATGGAGACAGCCGTCGGTCAACCACGGGCCGTGCCTTGCTCTACCACAAGCGATGGCTTGGTTGACCACGGAGACAGCCCTCAATCGACCATTTGCTGCACCTTGCACTACCATGGGTGACGCCTTGCTCCACCACGGACTGTACCTGGCTCTACCATGGTCTGTACACTTGCTTGCTGATGGATGATGCCTCACTTGACCATGAGCTATGCCTCACTCTGCCACAAGCGATGCCTTGCTCGACCATGGGCTATGCCTTGCTCTACCACAGGCGATGCCTTGCTGGACCACAGGCTATGCCTTTCTCTACCATGGGCGATGGCTTGCTCAATTACGGAGGCAGCCCATGGTCAACCACAGGCTGTGTGCTCGGTCACTGATGGGGAGTGCCTAGCTATTCTACGGGTGATGCCTCGCATGACCACGGGCTGCGCCTTGCTCTAGCCCGGGTGATGCCTTGCTCGATGATGGAGACAATCCTTGGTTGACCACAGGCCATGCCTCGCTCTACCACGGGCAATGCCTTGCACTTCCATGGGTGTTGGCTTGGTCAACCACAGGCTGTGCACTCGGTCGCTAACGGGCAGTGCCTTCCTCTTCCATGGGCAATGCCTCGATCAACCACTGGCCATGCCACGCTCTACCACAGGCGATGCCTTGCTTGACCATGGAGATAGCCCTCGGTCAACCATAGGCTATGCCTCGGTCTACCACGGGTGATGCCTTGCTTGGTCGACCATGGAGACAACTCTTGGTTGACCATGGGCTGTGCTTTCGGTCGCTGACAAGCAGTGCCTAGCTCTACCATGGACAACACCTTGCTCGACCACGGGCTATGCCTCGCCCTACCATGGGCAATGCCTTGTTCGTCCATGGGCTGTGCCTCACTCTACCATGTGCGCTGACTTGGTCGACAATGGAGACAACCCTCGGTCGACCACTGGTTTCATCTCGCTGTAGAAACTGAAAAATTTGTAGCCAATCACAACTTGCCACCTCATCATCTGCCAAATATTTGCGCAATTAAAAGAAAATTAATAGTAACAATATATCGGGTTATTAGATATTCTATTTTCCTGATATATCAATAAAAAAAGGAATAAAGCAATGAAGGAAATTACACAATATTTCCTTCATTGAATGTTGCCTAAAAGCAAAATAGGTAACCATATATTACAATCAAGATGGACGGTCAAGATCAATTCTTATGGACCAATTAGATGCCAGAACAAGGATTGCCACATCATCCTTTCTCCTCTATAAATAGAGGACTCTCCTTCGAGGGGAGGAGGAGGAAAAGAGGAGAGAAGAAGAAGGAGAAAAGGGAGAGGAGAAGAAAGAAGGCACCAAGACCTAAGAAATCTCTGTCCAACCCGAAACTCTCCAAAACCCTTTCGAAGTTCTGTTACATCAAAGACTCAGAGAAACTCCACACCAATTTGACGGATCAAGCTCAAAAGCCTCGGCGACTCCATTACCCACTCCGATCGAGAACAAGCTGTGAAGCCCTCGCTCGAAGCAACATTCGGATTCATCGGATCAAGCTCATAGAGCCCCAGTGTTCCACCCCGACCGAGATCAAGCTGCTGCAGCCCTCACTCGAGACTCTAGGAGGATTTGACGGATCAAGCTCAAAAGCCCCGGCAACTCCATCACCCACTCCGATCAAGAACAAGCTGTGAAGCCCTCGCTCGAAGCAATGTTCGGATTCATCGGATCAAGCTCACAAGCCCCGGTGGTTCCAACCACAATTGAAAGTACATTGCTCAAGTCTCATTTGGAATCTAGCACAAAAGTGAATCAGAGGATTTATTTTTCTATAATTTTCTTAGAAATTCATACCCACTAAAAAAAAAGCACTTGTATTAAAGATAATTTAGTCATAACTTTTATCGCATCTTTACTTATTGAGATTTGAAATTGTTGCGTACAAATTTCTGGCACGCCCAGTGGGACCGTCTCTACCTCTCATCTCTCTTTGAAGATTTCACCCTAGAAGCTACAATGGGACCAAGGAAACTTGTCGTCATCGATCCAAGGCCGAAGAGTCATGATGATGCTGTTATTGCTGATGCACATACTCAACAAAAAGTCTACACAAGAAGCATGGCCAAAGATGCTGTTGCTCGTAGCAGCACAACAATGAAGTCTGATGCTATCTTCGGGCATGCTCCTGTGGGTGTCACATCAGACCTGGTAAGTCATGATCACAACACTATCGCCGGAGACATGTCGGCTCATCACTTTCCTCAAAAGGAACTAGACACTGTGGAGAAAGATGAATCTTACGACAAGGGAAAACTTGAAGATAGCGATGGCTTCATTCCTACTACCTCTGATGGGCTCATGATGGAAGGAGAAGGCTCGGGAAACATAGGAGTTCTAACGGCCATGATGACGAACACATCATCCTTGGAGGAGCAAGTATCTGTTATGGCAAAAACTCTAGAAGGACTCATGAAAACCATCCAGGAGCGTGACTCACAAGTCGCTTATTTGATGAACAAGCTTGAAGTTATGGATAAGTTGAGGCGAGTTGATGACAGTACTTCAAAGCAGGTGCTTGCACCAGAGACCATCCCTGCTGCCACACGACCATTAATGTCAAATGAGACTACACAGGTTGTTGCTGCCCAAGGACAGGTATTTGGCACTACTACCATTGACGAAGTAGTGCCAACATCAATGAAAACCATACGTGTTGCTGCTGGTGGATTTATTCCCACCGACCAACTACAAGAATTCATCAAAGAAGCATTAAAAGGCCAAGTGCAATCCAGCAACTCAATGCCATCTACATACATCAAGCCATATATGCGAAGGATCGACATGTTAAGAATGCTTGTAAATTATCAACCGCCCAAGTTTCAACCATTTGATGGAAAGGGTAATCCAAGGCAGCACATCGCACATTTTGTTGAAACTTCCAACAATGCGGGGACCTAAGGTGATTTGCTAGTAAAAAAATTTGTGCGTTCGCTAAAAGGCAATGCGTTTGACTGGTACACAGACCTTGCCCCTGGCTCAATCAATAGCTGGGGATAGTTAGAGCAAGATTTCCTTAATAGGTTTTACAGTACTAAACGTACTATGAGTATGATTGAGCTTGCCAATGCACGTCAATTGAGAGATGAACCTGTCGCAGACTATATTCATGGATGGAGAAATATGAGTCTTAACTGTAGAGATCAGCTCTCCAAAGCCTTTGCAATTGACATGTGCATTCAAGGAATGCACTGGGGTTTGCGCTATATCTTGCAGGGAATCAAACCCCACACCTTTGAGGAGTTAGCTACGCGAACACATGACATGGAGCTTAGCATTAAGTCAAGTAGCATGCAAGGACCACCTATCCAAGAGCTTGGGAAGGTAAAGGACCATCAAGATACAAGGAAAGGGGGCAAGTCCTTCAAGACTAATACCAAGCAAGCCTTGGCTGTAAATACTACCCCTCTCAAAGTCTCAGGAAATAAGGAGATGGAAGTGAAGGTACCTCCGGTGGAACGTAAAGTAATGCTCAAGCCTACACTTGAGGAGTTGCAAAGCAAGGTCTACCCATTCCCTGATTCTGACGTCCTAGGCATGCTTGATCACTTACTCGAGCTAAAGCTTATTGACTAACCAGAAATGAAGCAACCACAACAAGCTGGACGCACAAGCGACCCAAACTATTGTAGATACCATTGATTAGTGAGCCACCCGGTGGAGAAGTGCTTTGTCCTCAAAGATAAAATCATGGGTTTAGCACATCAAGGAAAATTTACATTTGAAGATGAAGTGACTACAAGCAATGTTGCCTTTGTAAAGGAAGAAGACACTACAAGGCGCCCGTTGATGACTAGCATGGCATCGATAGTCTTGAAACTTTTGACACCTCCTGTCATAGATCATCATGATAGCAACGAAGAGGAGTGGGTTCCCGTCACACAACAACAATCGATTCCCAGACAAACCCCTCTTGGGTTGGAAAAGCCAATATCTCAGGAGTTACAAGAGACTCCACAAGCTCACATGGATGTCATTTGTAAACCCTATGAAGGAACACAAGTGATGTTTAAGGTGGCAATGAAGCCAAGGAAGACGATATCCAAGAGGAGGACTCATAGACCCAGGGAGATCAAGAGACACTACCTGCATGGGGTAGGAGGTCCAATTACACTATGGGACTCTCTCCCTGACAAGTCACCAAATGCCATAACTTCATCATCGTCGTGCAATCAAATTGGTGATGAAGGGAGTCAAGAGAAAGATAGGAATGTTATCCCTTGTTCACGTGCCAATTGTTTGGAGACCATAACCTTCACTGATGAAGACCTTTTCTTAGGGGCTGAACCCCACAATCAGCCACTATTTGTCACAGGCTATGCTCGTGGATATCGACTAAACCGAATATTGATAGACAGTGGCTCTGCAGTAAATATCCTTCCCATTCAAGTTATGAGAAATCTAGGTGTGACTCCTAATGAGCTCTTAGAAGGCCGTTTGATGATACAAGGTTTCAATCAAGGGGGGCAAAGAGCTATTGGCAAGATGAAAGTAGATTTGTCAATAGATGACATGGACTCAAGTTCATTTTTCCATGTCATTGACGCAAAGACAACTTATAATATGCTCCTTGGTCGGCCCTGGATACATGAACATGGTGTGGTGCCTTCCACCCTTCACCAATGCTTCAAATATACAAAAAATGGTTGTCAGAAGACGGTAGTAGCAGATGGTAAGCCATTCACAGAGGCTGAGGCTCATTTTGCTGATGCTAAGTTCTACATCAAGGGCCAGACGTTAGGATGGACACAACACACATCGCCGTCAAAGGACCGGGGTAAGCTACTCCAATTCGAAGGCGCTAAGGATTTGGAACAAGCCATCACTGCAAATGAGAAACCAATTGCCATTGATGACTTCAAAAACACAAAAAAGAATAGTGAGCCTAATAGTGGGCCGAGTGAGATAGTGCCAGTCCTACAATACGTCCCAAAGGCTAAGAGGAAGGAAGGACAACCACCGTTCACTTATAGCAAGGGAATAAAAGATGTGGGCTTAAAAGGGTTAAACCTGCCAGTCACAAGAATTGAGGCTGTTAAGTCCTCTAGTCGGCCATTAACAGGCTTTAGGCAGCTCTCTCAGAACTCACCCATACAAGAGGTGATACCTACAACACATCAAGGCGGGTATGACCCTAATGCCTATAGACTATTGGCAAAAGCTGGATATGACCAAGACATGCAGTCTTTGACGGGGCCTTCTTCCATGTTGCACATATTAAATAAGCAAGGTTCGACTGAGATGCAATATGCATTAAAGGAGCAAGGACATGCTGTTGCAAACTCGAAAGCTGGCCTGGGATATACTCCACCTGAATCTATTCAATTCCCGTTAAAGAAAGTCTCTACAGGGTATATTTCTATAGAAGGTGATGATGACAAAGAACCACCACCGTCTTCAAGACCCTCTGTATTTGATCGCTTGGGAAGGCAACCTAAACGATCTTCAGTCTTTGATAGGTTGGGGAACGTCACTAGGGAGACTAAAAGCCAAGGGACCAAAGGAGCAATCAAACGAAGATTGGGATTCATACATCCGATCGGTCTTAATGAGCAGAAAACCAATACACAGAGTGAAATTGCGATCCCTTTGTTTGTCAAAATGAGGGACTTTCAAAGCGTTGTTCCATCAAGAATGAGACGTCGTCTAACACTTGAAGTGAAGCTTGACGAAACATTAAGGGCAAATACTCAAATGGTGATAATAACTAAGCCAGATGAAGGATTCAATGAAGCTAATGACAACCAAACAATGTCATCTTGTCATGTCACCATTCAAGAAATTGACGACAGTCGGCTTGAAGAGGTAGAGGTAAAAGTAGAAGAGGCTCCAGAAACTTTGGAGGAAGGTGGGCAATCTACGGTTGATGAGTTAAAGGAAGTTAATTTGGGCTCAAAAGAAGAACACCGCCCTATTTTCCTTAGCACAAACTTAAGCCCTGATGAAGAAGAAGCTTATGTTAAACTGTTGATTGAATATAGAGACATATTCGCATGGTCTTACCAAGAAATGCCTGGACTAGATCTGAGGTTGCAATACATCAATTGTCTATCAAGCATGGAGTACGACCGATTAAACAAGCCCAGAGATGATTCCATCCTGATCTATTGCCCCAAATAACGACTGAGGTGGATAAGTTGATTGGTGCTGGGTTCATTCGAGAAGTCCCTTACCCCACTTGGATCTCAAACATTGTGCCGGTAAAGAAGAAGAATGGCCAAATACGTATTTGCGTAGACTTTTGAGACCTCAATAACGCATGTCCAAAGGATGATTTTCCATCGCCCATAACAGAACTTATGGTCGATGCGACAACTGGTCATGAAGCTCTTTCCTTCATGGATGGAATGTCTGGATACAATCAAATTCGCATGGATCCTAAAGACGAAGAATTGACAGCTTTTCATACTCCAAAAGGGATTTATTGCTATAAAGTTATGCCTTTTGGATTGAAGAATGCAGGGGCAACGTATCAAAGGGCCATGCAGAGAATCTTCAATGACATGCTGCACAAACAAGTAGAATGTTATGTTGATGATTTGGTGGTAAAGTCAAAGGAAAGACAATCACATTTGGCAGACCTTCGCAATGTGTTTGACCGCTTACATCGCTACCAGCTAAGGATGAATCCCTTGAAATGTGCATTTGGTGTTACATCTGGCAAGTTCCTTGGCTTCATTGTACGACATTGAGGCATCAAAATTGACCCTTTTAAAATCGATGCAATCTTGAAAATGCCGGAGCCAAAGAACCTTCATGAGCTGAAAAGTCTACAAGGGAAATTGGCATACATTCATTGCTTCATTTCTAATCTTGCCGGTCGATGTCAGCCATTCAATCGGCTCATGAAGAAGGATGCAGTATACTTCTGGGATCTAGCTTGCCATAAGGCTTTTGAGAGAATAAAGGCGTATTTACTCAAGCCACCTGTTTTGTGAGCTCCTACACCTGGCCAACCTTTAATACTCTATCTGTCAGCGCAAGAACGCTCTATGGGTGTTCTCCTTGCTCAAGAGAATGAAGAAAAGAAAGAAAATGCTCTTTACTACCTAAGTCGAATATTGACAGTGGCCGAGAATAATTACTCTCCCATTGAAAAGATTTGCTTAGCCTTGGTTTTCTGTCCAGAAACTACGACATTACTTCCAGGCCCATATAGTACACCTCATTTCAAGAGCTAACCCTCTCAAGTACATCATGTCACGATCTGATTTCTCTGGGCGAGTAGGGAGATGGGCGATGTTACTCCAAGGGCTTGAGATCTCCTACGTCCCTCAAAAGGCTATTAAAGGGCAAGCTCTCGCAGACTTCCTTGTAGATCATCCAATTCCGGATTCCTGCGAACTTTCAGATGATTTGCCTGATGAGGATGTCATGCTAATTGAACCAATAGCACCATGGAAGATGTATTTTGATGGGGCAGCCAACCAACATGGTGCTGGGGCAGGAGTCATCTTTGTCACCCCAGAAGGAGATGTGTTGCCATACGCATTTGCCCTTGGTGAGAAATGCTCAAACAATGTGGCAGAGTACCAAGCACTTATTCTTGGACTCGAAATGGCAATAGAAAGAGAAGTAGCAGACCTCAAAATATTTGGTGATTCCAAGCTAGTAGTGAATCAACTCTTGACTACTTATGAAGTTAAAAAGCCAGAATTGGTTCCCCTTGCCCAGTATGCTAGGGGCCTTCTTCAATGATTTGAGTGTTTCACACTGACACATGTGCCTAGGGAATCAAATAGGCAAGCAGATGCACTAGCTTGTCTAGCATCCACTCTTACAATGGCAAAAGCAGAGTTGAAAGTTCCTATTTGCCAAAGGTGGGTGGTTCCTCAAATGGATGTCACACAAAATGAAGAAGAATATTGCGCATTATCCGCTTATTAAATCAATAAAGAAGATTGGCGACAACCTCTAATTGATTACTTAGAATATGGGAAACTTCCAGATGACTCAAGACATAGAACTAACATAAGACGTTGAGCGCCTCGATTTATTCATTTTAAGGGTGTCCTTTATCGACGGTCATTTGATGGAGTCTTCTTGAGATGCCTTAATGATCACAAGGCATTTAAAGCACTGGAAGAGGCTCATTTGGGGGCATGTGGTGCCCACCAATCAGGCCCTAAGCTCCACTTTCAGCTTAAGAGAATGGGCTACTATTGGCCAACTATGGTGAGGGACTGCATGGATTATTCGAAGAAGTGTCAAGCGTGCCAAGTTCATGCAAACTTCATCCACCAACCTCCAGAACCACTCCATCCTGCAGTCCCCTCTTGGCCCTTCGATGCATGGGGATTGGATGTTATTGGACCATTAACCCCTAAGTCTTCTGGTGGACATGCATATATCCTTGCGGCCACTGATTACTTTTCTAAGTGGGCAGAAGCTGCTCCATTTCATGAAGTGAAGAAAGAGACAGTGACCAACTTCATCCGTGGAAACATCATCTTTAGATATGGTGTACCTCGCTACATCATCACAGACAATGGAAAGCCATTCTCAAATAAGGCCATGGACAAGTTGTGTGAGAAATTCAGCTTCAAGCAGTATAACTCTTCCGCCTACAATGCTGCAGCAAACGGGCTTGCAGAAGCTTTCAACAAAACATTATGTAACCTCCTTAAGAAGATTGTTGACAAATCAAAGAGGGATTGGCATGAGAAGATTGGTGAAGCCTTGTGGGCATACCGGACAACATTTCAAACTCCAACTCAAGCACACCATATTCTTTAGTATATGGGGTTGAAGCCGTCTTACCACTAGAGCAACAAATCCCATCATTAAGGATCGCACTTCAGGAAGGGCTCACTAGTGAAGAAAACACAAAGTTGCGACTAGAAGAACTAGATGCACTGGATGAAAGAAGACTGGAGGCTCAATAACGTCTAGAATGTTACTAAGCCCAAATGTCGAAATCCTTCAATAAGCGCCTTCGACTACGCTCATTCCAAGTAGGAGACCTGGTTCTTGCTGTACGAAGGTCAATTATTGTCACCCACCGAACTGGGAACAAGTTTCTTCCTAAGTGGGATGGACCCTATGTCGTCAAAGAAGCATACACTAATGGTGCCTACAAGTTGGTAGATCAAGACAGCTTGAGAATTGGTCCTATCAATGGGACATTCTTGAAGCAATATTATGTGTAAATATTAAAAAAAAATTGAACTACATTATGACTTGATCCCTCACAAGGGTACGTAGGCAGCCTTGACCACATTGGTTAAGGTTCAGTCACCAAAAAAAAAAAAATTGAACTACGTTATGACTTGATCCCTCAAAAGGGTACGTAGGCTGCCTTAACTACACTGGTTAAGGTTCAGTCATAGTAAAAAAAAAAGGGGGGGAGCTGCATTATGACTTGATTCCCACAAGGGTACTATACTGGTTAAGGCTTGGTCATATATAAATATATATATGTAAAGAGGCAATAGGATGATTCCACGACAAAGCCAGATGCTGATACAAATTCAATTAGAGGGCAGAGAGCAAAGTATTACAAGGTAGCTCATCGAAAATAGAGGAAAGAATAAGAGTAAATGACTCTAAGGTTTTGCTTGGCTATTTACAATTTCCATTCAAAGTTCCTCAAGGCAGCCCTCTTTTCTTCCATAATATCATGCAACTCTCTCAAAGAGTGAGCCTCCACATCAGTTAAGTAGGGTGCATGACGGGCATTGCCTAGTTGGGTGCTAGCAGCATCAATGGCAGAATTTCTTGATTCTAATGCTTGGGATGTCTCTTGGATTAATATATCAGCCCCTTCTATTTCCTCCGACAACTTGTCTAATTCCGCTCAAAGTGCTATACGTTTGCGAAGCATACTATCCCGCTCGGTAGTGAGAGTCTTCAAGTGGTTGGCATCTTCTTCTCCCATTGCCTTTTGTTGAGAAAGATGGATCTCTGCCACTCTTACTTGCTCTGCATGCTCAACGGCAGATGGCTTGGATCCTATTGAAGCCTCCAAAGTTGCGAAACGACTTGAGTGATCTAGGAATTCCTGGATGAACATACTCATCGAGGATGAATCTACAAAAGAAAGTGATTGGATGCATGCCAAAATCTTCATGACCTTGCCATGGATCGAGTGCACATCATTCAGGGAAGCATTGACTAGTTTTTCATAGATGTTGCTCCACCATAATGAGGCTAAGGACCGGTATCCTGCTGCTATTACATCATCAGCATAGAAGACAGAAGGAGGAGGGATACCGCATGACTCGAGAGGAGCAACTTGCTGTGAGTACTTGCCCGCATTGGCACTTTGTGTGTCAACATGAATTGGGTGACGTGCATCATCATTGGATCTGGGCATAGTGATCGATAGCGGCATTGCTATCATGTCCTCATCACTTTCTTCCCTCTCCATCTAATTTGGAGGATAAGGCTTAGAAATTGATAATTCGGTACCTTCTAGCATGTCCTCCACATTGAGATCTAGATTGATCTGTTAGGCATAAATAACAAAGATATATATAGTTTAAAAAAAAAAGAGAGAATGACTGGGTAAGGAAAAGGCTTGAAGAATGAAAGGGGATGATAGAGATTGAAGTGCATACCAAGCTTTCAGGTGCCGAATGGAACAGGTGGCCCTTGTCTTGATTATCCTGATCAAAATTTCAGGATCCCCGCTTTAGCCTCTTGAAGTGGCGATCTTCATTTGTAGCAGTAGATCCACTTTCCCCTTGTGAAGCACCTAAAACAGTAGATGAATAGAGGATCAATGGAGTTCATCACGGGATGCGCAACTATGACAAGAATGGATAGTATAAATGCCTTACTGGATGGTCGCTTAGAAGTTTGGACTTCGTCTATAAAGTTTCTGCTTGACTTGGGGCCAATGGCTGGAGAAGCTATAACACTATTAGCTTCAGTGACAGTAACCTCCTTATCCATAACCACAGCTGTGTTTCGCCCACCAATTGATACTCGAGTAGTGGCACTTGCAATCAATGCATCTATCCCATCCAAGTTGTGCAAATTATGGCGGTGCTTCCAACTTTTGTACTTCACATCAGTGTAGTCCTTAATATCATCAAGAAGTTCTGGAAAATACACCTTGGAACATGTCTCAAGTTTGGTAGAAACCCTCCACAAGTGAAACCCATCCTCGAGTGAAGCAGGGCGAATATCCTCCTTCAGGGTCCCTGGAATATTTTGGCAAAGCCCAAATTGGCATGTGAAGTAACATGGGCTCTAAGGTTCGACAATGAACCGATCTCCACTCCTCAAAGTTAAGTAACATGAGCGAATGCCTACAAAAAGATGGTGGTAACGTGATGATAGCTCTTTGTTATCCACAAGATGAAGAGGCTTCTTTAACTTATAAGGAAACCAGTGTATGGCACTCCCTTCATGGATAAGCTTTCATGCATTGTGTTTAGAATATGGCTTCGCGCCACCCTCGCCGGAGTATTGACACATTAATGGACCAGGCACCTCATTGGGTAGGGGGAAGTGCGTTGAGAAGTAACATGCTAACCATCCATAAATATAATGAAAGGGGAGACACACTTCAGCTTTTCCTGTAACTAGGGCTCGTGCTATGGTGTTTAGCCCTCGATAAATTTGTGCTAGCACAGGGATGGCGAGGCAAAAGGGCTGCCCACCGGCAAGTAAGCTGGCAACCTTGAAGGTGCCTGGACGAACGATTCCAACTGGTCTTTGAGGAAAGACAAAGATAGAAAGCCAACATGCAAGGAAAGCCACAAGATAGGTCTTTGTGCGCATGTGTGGCCTGACACTTAACTCACGAAAAATGGCTTCTTCCTCACGAGACTAGACTTCTACCAGTGGAGGGATGCCAGGAGGATTATGTGTCTCTTCAGGTCAGGACTTGCGTGCTCGCCTAGCTGGGGGCTTTGCATAACGCATTCTTCCTCGATACCAAAAACTTATCCATTTTGTGGCAAAAACATGAAGGTTTTTCCCTTTGTTTCCACAAAGACCATAGAAGGCCGCAAACAAGTGTTCACAAGTCTCTGGGAGGAATCTACCTCTTTCAACACCAGCTAGTTCGCGATGCCCTGGGATGACTTCCTCGTACATCTCTCCGATTATGGGAAGTTTTCCAAGCTTGCCAATGTCACAGAGAGATATCGAAATTGACCCGCGTGCAGTCTCCAAGGCATTAGTATCTGGACACCATACTTCACAAAATGCAAGAATTACGTCAATGTTACGGTCGTACATGTATAATGAGCACGTGATTGCATGCTGAAGCTCTGTTCCGTCCATATGTTTGTTGCAATGGAGTAAGACACATTCAAGCCACTCCCAAAAATTGGGGGTATATGTGAACTCGCCCATAGGTTTGAAATATGCCCCCCATGAAGCCTCGCCAAAAATGATATGCTGTCCTAAAGTGACTCGGGAACTCGGTTCAGAAGCTAACTTGTGCAAATGTGAACGTAAAAACCAACCTCTGGAGGACTTCACAAGGCCTTTCGGTGCTTCATAGCTCCATTGTGAAGGGTGACCAATCTCTCCAAAGCTAGAGGATCCCTGAGAAGCAATACCTCCAAGTGCTCGGTCAACAGGAAGAATGAGGCCATCCTCGGGTTTATCATCTAAGCAATCTACGATGACAAGATATTGGCCTTCGAGTCTCTTTAAATTCTTGAAAACCACCATCTCTGGATTACAATTGTAGCAGCGAATGCAGATTCTGTTGGTAGCCTAATGAGCCAAAGGATGCCGAGTCGAAGCTGCCTGGCAAATTGGAAGCACATGCATAAGATAGTCATGAAAAAAAAAAGAGAGAGGCATACGTACGGGTTCATGCGTTGACCCAAAATAAAGTCACAATGAACTATTGGAGCAGCAGGATGGCTGAGACGTTGGTGCCATAAGGAGTTCGGTAGGGAAGAACTGACAAATGCACAAGGGGAGGGAGAATAGCTGGCACCAGTTGTCAAGCAATAGAGTCCATCTCTAAGCATTCCCCAAAATAGCTCCTTGTGAGTCCATAGGTCCTTAACAACAAAATGAGTGGGATGAAGTTCAAAAAAGCTGGAATTATCTTGGGTGAATTTTGGAACAGAAACTAAATTCATGGAAATTTGGGGAACACAGAAAATATTATTTAACCGAAAAATTTTAGTAGAGGTGGTGACAGTGGATGAACCAGTGGTGACAATAGGTAAACCTGAACCATTGCCAATCATCAATTGCTCGGGAGTAGCCTGATCCTCTTGAAGGGAGAGGTTGGAGAGGTTGGAGAGGTCAGCCGTGACATGATGTGTTGCCCCAAAATCACTGTACCAATCAATATTGTGAGCTCCTGAGTCATTGCCAAAAGCAATATGGGCTTGAGGAAGTTGAAATTTTGTGGTAAATAGGGACAGTACGCCACAAGATGTCCGTGTTGAAAACAGAGCTGGCACAGAAGCCCAGAATTAAGGTGTTGAAAAGGAGGATGAACCGGTGCTGGGTGAACTGGTCCAATTCAACCGGTTCCGGTGGAAACAGATCGTGGACTGGTTTGGCGAGGCTGAGAAAAGCCCAATCTGTTGAGCTGATTGAACTGCTGAGAAAAGCCCGATCTGTTGGGTTGATTGAATGGGAGTGGGTTGGAAAATTGCTGTGCAGTCCACTGTTCTGCCCGAGGCCCAATAGAATGACGTGGGCGGCCTGAAGACATGTAGCCACGTCGTCGTCCTCATCCTCGTCCAAGACCTCCTTGGAAAACGCAGCTTCCTCGACCTCTTGCAGAGTATGCATGAACAAAATTGGCAATCGCGACAGCATCAGGAGCGGCACCGAGCAGACTGGACAATGGGGCTACAGGTGGAGCCTTTGATCTCTTATAGTCGCGCTTGGCTTCTTGGTTCAGTAAAAGGGATTTGAGTGAGTCAACCGTCATGGAGTCCATCGTGGGCGCGAGAGCAAGACAAAGCGGTTCCCAGTCATCCCCTAGGCCATCAAGGATCCGGTTGTTGATTTCAGAGTCGGACTTGGGTCGCCCAAGTTGAGCAAAGCGTGTGCTCAAGCTCGACAACTCAGCCAGGTAATCGGCCATGCTCCAATGGCCTTTGATGATGTCGCGCCACTGTTGATCGAGCAAGTCTTTCTTTGCCCGAATTTGAGAGTCGAAGAATGTTTGTAGTTTGGACCACGCCTCGGTTGCCAAACGCACACCTACAAGCTGTAGATTAATATCAGTGTTTACAGAGAATAGAATAGAGGTGAGGCAAAATTGGTCATATGTTTGCCAAGTCTGGTAGTCTGGGTTGGGTGTGACGATGTCTTGATCGCCTTGCTTGGTGGTGATGGTTGTCAGTGGCGGTGAAATAGTGCCTTCAGCATACCCAATCAGCTTGTAAGTATCAAGGAGCAGAACCATTATATTTCTCCAAAGGTAATAATTTGATCCGTCGAGCTTGATTGGAATTGTTGGGAGACTATTTGGTAAAGTGGAGAAGCCAAGAGGAGGTACTTGAGTAGTCATGTTTGGCGCGGTCTGCAGAAGAAGGTTGAAATTAAAGAAATATGGTGAGCGGGTGATGACTGAGAGGTGGACGAAAAGAAACGGCCAAAAAAAAAAGGAGAGAGAGAGAAAGGAAGACGAGAGCTGAAAGGGTGCCCGGATGGTGGAAGAGCTGGAAGAGAAAGAGAAGGGAGTTTTCCTAATGCTCCGATACCATAATAACTTGAATTACCGTAGGAAAATTGTGTGAATACAACTAAGAAAGGAAAGGAATCACAGCTGTAATATGTTAATTATGCTACAAAAATTACAGTTATATGATAATTATGGTACAAGATTACAATGATTGTTGAAGAGACCGAATAATAACTTCACGAGATCGAATAATATTTTTATCATAGTTATTACGTGCCTTGCTGGTCCACGGGCGATGCCTTGCTCAACCAAGGTGACAGCCCTTGGTTGATGATGGGTGATGCCATGATCGATCATGGGTTGTGCACTTAGTCGCTCATGGGAAGTGCCTTGCTCTACCATGGCAATAGTGCTAGGTCGACCATGAGCAGTGCCCTACTCTACCGTGGGCTGTGCCTTGCTGTACCACGGGCCATGCCTTGGTTGGCCATGGAGACAGCCCTTGGTTGACCACTGGCTGTGTGCTCAGTCATTGACAGGCAGCGCTTAGCTCTACCACAGGTGATGCTTTGCTTGACCATGGTTTGTGCCTCACTCTATCACAGGCAATGGCTTGGCTGAACATGGAGACAGCCCTCGGTTGACCATGGGTTGCTCCTCACTCTGCCACGGGCAATGCCTTGCTCAACCACGGGCTGTGCCTCGCTTTACTATGGGTGATGGCTTGGTCAATCACGTAGACATCCCTCGGCCAACCACATGTTCAGCCTCATTCCACCATGGGCAGTGCCTGGCTAGACCACGGGCTGTGCCTTGCTCTACCAAGGGTGACAGCTTGGTCAACCACGGGCTGTGCCTCACTCTACCATGAGTGATGGCTTGGTCAACCATGGAGACAGTCCTTGGTCAACCATGGGCTGCGCCTCACTCTACCATGGGTGATGCCTTGCTCAACCACAGGCTATGGTTTGGTCGACCACATAGACAGCCCTCGGCCGACCTTGTGTTTGGCCTCACTCCACCATGGGCAGTGCCTTGTTGGACCATGGGTTGTGCCTTGCTCTACCAAGGGCGATGGCTTGTTCAACCATGGAGATAGGCCTCGGTCAACCACAGGCTGTGGCTCACTCGACCACGGGCGATGGCTTGATCAACCATGCAGACAGCCCTTAATCGACCACGGGCTACACCTTGCTCTACCGTAGGCGATGCCTTGCTAGACCACGGGCTGTACCTTGCTCTACCACAGGTGATGGCTTGGTCGATCTCAGAGACAGCCCCCGGTCGACCGACCACAGGTTGTGCCTCGCTCCAGCATGGGCGATGCCTTGCATGACCACAGGCTGTGCATCGCTTTACCATGGTCGATGGCTAGGTCGACCATGAAGACAGCCATCGATGGACCACGGGCTGCACCTCGCTCTACCATGAGTGATGCCTTGCTCAACTATGTGCTGCTCCTTGCTGTACCATGTGCAAT
Organism: Sonneratia alba; assembly: GCA_900174645.1. Classification (NCBI taxonomy): domain Eukaryota; kingdom Viridiplantae; phylum Streptophyta; class Magnoliopsida; order Myrtales; family Lythraceae; genus Sonneratia; species Sonneratia alba. Next base: position 4,428,064 of record FWPY01000027.1, on the reverse strand, counting down.
GGCTTGGTGGACCACTGACACAGTCCTCGGTTGACCACGGGCTTTGCCTTTCTCTAGCATGGGCGATGACTGGCTTGACCACAGGTGATGCTTTGCTAGACCACAGGCTGTGCCTTGCTCTACCACAGGCGATGGCTTGGTCCACCATGGAGATAGCACTTGTCAACCACGGGCAGTGCCTCCCTCTACCAGGGGCGATGCCTTGCCCGACCACGGGCTATGCCTTGCTCTACAATGGGTGTTGGCTTGGTTGACTAGCGAGACAGTCCTCAGACCACGGGCTATGCCTCGCTTTGCCACAAGAGATGCCTTGCTAGAGCACAGGCTGTGCCTTGCTCGACTGCATAGACAGCCCTCGGTCGACCAGAGGGTATGCCATGCTAGACCACAGTCTGTGCTTGGCTCTACCATGGGGGATGACTTCATCAACCCTGAAGACCGCCCTCAGTCAATGACGGGCAGTGCCTCATTCTACCCAAGGCAGTCCTTGCTAGACCATGGGCTGTGCCTTGCTCTGCCATTGGCGATGGCTTGGTTGACCACGGAGACAGCCCTCGGTCGACCACTGGCTGTGCACTGGGTTGCTGACAGTAGTGCCTAGCTACTTCACGGGCGATGGCTTGGTCATCCACAGGTGGTGCACCTTGCTCAACCACGGAGATAGCCCTCAGTCAAACACAGGCTGCGCCTTGCTCTACCACAGGCGATGGCTTTGTTGACCACGGAGACAGCCCACAGTCGACCACTGGCTGTGTGCTCGGTCGCTGACTGGCAGTGCCTAGCTCTTGCAAGGGCGATGCCTCGCTTGACCACGCGCTGTTTCTCACTCTACCACAGGCGATGCCTTGCTCAACCATGGAGATAGTCCTCAGCTACCACAGGCGATGCCTTGCTCAACCATGGGTTGTGCCGTGCTCTACCACAGGTGATGGCTTGGCCGACCTTGGAGACAGCCCTCGGTCGGCCACGGGCTCTGCACTCAGGTGCTGATGGGTTGTGCCTTGCTCGACCATGGGCTGTGCCTTCCTCTACTACAGGTGATGGCTTGGTCAACCACAGAGACAGCCCACGGTTGACCACGGGCAGCATGCTCAGTCGTTGACTGGCAGTGCCGAGCCCTTCCAAGGGCGATGCCTAGCTTGACAACGAGCTCTACCTCAGGCAAGGCCTTGCTCGATCCTGAGCTGTGCCTTGGTCTTCCACGGGTGATGTCTTGCTCAACCACGGCCTATGCCTTGCTCTACCAAGGGCAATGGCATGTTCAAACACGGGCTATGCCTCACTCTACCACGGGCGATGCCTCACTCAACCACATGCTGTGCCTTGCTCTAGGACGAGTGATGCCTAGCTTCACCATGGGCAGTGCCTTGCTTTACACCTGGCCATGGCTTGGTCAGTCACCAGCTATGCCTTGATGTACCTTGGTCGACCAAGGGATGTATCCTCAGCCTCTCATGCATAGTGCCTGGCAGAGCCTTGGGCGATGCCTTGCTCTACCACGGGCTGTGTCTTGCTCTTCCAAGGGCAATGGCATGTTTCACCATGTGCTATGCCTTGTCCAACGATGGGCAATGCCTTGCTCGACCACGGGCTGTGCCATGCTATACCAAGAGCGGTGTCTTGGTCAAACACGGAGACAGCCCTCAGTTGACCACTGGCAATGCCTTGGTCTGCCATGGCCAATGGCTTGGTTAACCACAGAGACAGCCCTCGGACAAGCATGGGCTATGCCTTCCTCTACCCAAGTGTTGGCTTAATTGACCACGGACAATGCCTTGCACTGCCATGGGCGATGGCTTGGCCAACCATGGAGACAGCCCTCAGTTGACTAGGGGCTGGCTCAACCTCAGGTGATGCCTTGCTTGACCATGGGCAAAGGCATGTTCGGCCATGGGCTGTGTGTCGCTCTACCAGGGGTGATGGCTTGGTCAACTCCTGGCTATGCCTCACTATACCTTGGTTGACCATGGGCTGTACGCTCGGTCTCTTACACGCTGTGCCTGGTAGTACCTTAGACGATGCCTTGCTTGACCATGGGTTGTGCTTTCCTCTACCAAGTGCGATGCCTAACTTGACCACAAGCTGTGCCTTGCTCTTCCAAGGGCAATGGCATGTTTGACCATGGGCTATGCCTTGCCCAACCACGGGCGATGCCTTGCTCGACCACAGGCTGTGCCAAGCTATACCAAGAGCTATGGCTTGGTCAACCACTGAGATGCCCTTGATTGACCACGGGCTGTACCTTCCTCTACCATGGGCATTGGCTTGTTCAACCACGGAGACAACCCTTGGTTGACCATGGGCTTGTGCCTTGCTCTACTATAGGCAATGGCTTGGTCGACCATGGAGACAGCCTCCCATTGACCTTGGGCTGCATACTCAGTTGCTCACGGGCAGTGTCTTGCTCCACCAAGGTTGATGCCTTGGTTGACCACGCCACAGCCCTTGGTTGATCACGGTTGATGCCTTGATCGACCACGGGCTGTGCACTCGGTCTCTCACGAGCTGTGCCATGCTCTACCATGGATGATGCCTTGATTGGCCACGGCAATAGCGGTTGGTCAACCATGGGCAGTGCCTTTCTCTGCCACGGTAGATGCCCTGCTTGACCACGCGCTGTGGCTGGCACTACCGTGGTCATTGCCTTGCTTGACAATGGGCTATGCCTCTGTCTACCACGGGCGATGCCTTCTTGGACCCCTGGCTGTGCCTTGCTCTACCATGGGCGATGGCTTGGACGGCCGCAGAGACAGCCCTTGGTCGACCACGGGTGATGCCTTGCTCAAACAGGGCTATGCCTGGCTCTACTACCGGTGATGCCTCGCTCTGCCACATGCGATGCCTTGCTTGACCACGGGCTGAGCTTGGCTCCACCATAGGCAATGGAATGTTCAACCATGGGTTGTGTGTCACCCTACCAGAGGCGATGCCCTTCTCAACCAAGGGGTGTGCCTTGCTCAACCATGGGCAATGACATGTTTAACCACAGGTTGTGCCTTGCTTTACCATGAGCAATGGCTTGGTCAACCATGGAGGTAGCCATCGGTCGACCATGGGCAGTGTGCTGGGTCGCTCATGGGCAGTGCCTTGCTATACCACAAGCGATGCCTTGCACCACCACCGACTGTGCCTTGCTCTACCACGGGCCATGGCTTGGTCGAACACAGGCTGTGCCTCGCTCTGCCATGGGCGATACCTTGCTCGACCACGGGCTGAGCCATGCTCTACCACAGGCAATGGCTTGGTTGACCAGAAAAATAGGCCTCAGTTGACCACGGGCTGTGCAATTGGTCGCTCATGGGCAGTGCCTTTCTCTATGATGACCGATGCCTCACTCGAGCACAATGACAGCCCCTGGTCGATCATGGGGTGAGGCCTTGATCGACCACAGCTGCAGTGCTTGGTCGACCATGAGCCATACCTTGCTCTACCACAGGTGATGCCTTGGTTGACCATGGGCTATGCCTCACTCTACCATGGGCAATGCCTTGCTCCACCCCGGGCAATGGCTTGGTTGACCATGGAAACAGCCTTCCGTTGACCACGGGCTGTCAGCTCAGTCGCACAAGGGTAGTGCATTGCTCCACCACGGGCGACGCCTTGCTCCACCATGGTGATAGCCCTTGGTCGATCACCTACAATGCCTTGATCAACCATGGGCTGTGCACTGGGTTGTGCCTTACTCTACCACAAGCGATGCCTTGCTTGACCATAGCAACAGCCATTGGTCAAGCATGAGGTTACTCCTTGATCGACGACAGCTACAGCTCTACGTCGACCACGAGCAGTGCCTTGGTCCACCAGTGGCGATGCCTTGGTTTACCATGGGCTGTGCCTTGCTCTAACACGGGCGATGCATTGCTCCACTGTAGGTTGTGCCTTGCTCTACCTCGGGCAATGGCTCGGTTGAGCACAGGTTGTGTGCTTGGTCACTCACTGGCAGTGCCTGGGTCTACCTTGGGTGATGCCTTGCTCAACCACAGGCTGTGCCTTGCCCAACCACCAGCGGTGCCTTGCTTGACCACGGGCTGTGCCTTACTCTACAATGGACGATGGCTTGGTCAAGCACGAAGACAGCCCTCGGTTGTCCGGAGGCTAAGTGCTCAGTCGCTCATCGGTAGTGCCTGGCTCTCCCTTGGGCGATCCCTTGCTCGGCCACATGCTGTGCCTTGCTCTACCACCGGCGATGCCTTGCTTGACCACTGGCTGTGCCTGGCTCTACCACAGGCCATGGCTTGTTCAACCACAACCTGTGACTCGCTCTACCATGGATGATGCATTGCTCAACCACAGGCTGTGCCTTGCTCCACCACGGGCGATGGCTTGGTTGACCACGGGCTGTGAGCTTGGTTGCATAGGGCAGTGCCTGGCTTTGCCATAGGCAATGCCTTGCTCGACCTTGGGCTGTGCCTCTCTCTACCATGGGCGATGGCTTGGTTGACCAAGGGCTATGCCCAGCTCTACCACAGGGGATGCCTTGCCAGACCACGGTATGTGCCTTGCTCTACCACCATCGATGGCTTGGTCGACGTTGGAGACAACCCCCAGCCAACCACGGGCAGTGCGCTTGGTTGCTCATGAGTGGTGCCTAGCTCTGCCTTGCTCTACCCTGTGTGACACCTTACTCGACCACAGGCTGTGCCATGCACTACCAAGGCCGATGGCATGTTCGACCATGGGTGTGCCTCACTCTACCATGAGCGATGGCTTGGTCAACCACAGAGATAGCACTCAGTTGACCATGGGCTGTGCACTTGGTTTCTCACTGGCAGTGCCATGCCCAGCCACATGTGGTGCCTTGCCCTACCACAGGTGATGCCATGCTCGACCAAAGACTGTGCCTTGGTCTACCATGGGCAGTTGCATGGCTGACAACAGGCTGTGCCTTGCTCCACCATGGCTGATGGCTTGCTCGATCACCGCCTGTGCATTGCTCTACCACAAGCGTTGCCTTGCTCAACGATGGGCTGTGCCTTGCTCTACCACAGGTGATGGCTTGGTTGACCATGGAGACAGCCATCTGCCGATGACGGGCTGTGCACTCGGTCTCTCATGGGCAGTGCCATGCCCTACCACATGCGATGTCTTGCTCTATCATGGGCTATGCCTTGCTCTACCATCGGCGATGGCTTGGACAACCATGGAGACAGCCCTTGGTTGACCATGAGCGATCGACCATGGGCTGTGCCTGGCTCTACTGCAGGCAATGGCATGTTTGACCATGGGTTGTGTGTTGCCCTACCACAGGTGATGCCTTGTTCAACCAAGGGCTGTGCCTTGCTCTACCATGGGCAATGGCATGTTCGAGCATGGGTTGTGCCTTGCTCTACCACAGGTGATGGCTTGGTCAACCACAAAGACAGCCCTCAGTCGACCACAGGCTATGAGCTCGGTCGCTCATGGGTAGTGCCTTCCTCTGCCATGAGTGATGCCTTGCTCCACCACCAGCTGAGCCATGCTCTACCACCAGCAATGGCTTGGTCAACAATACTGACAGGCCTCGGTCGACTGTGGGCTGTGCACTTGGTCGCTCATGGGCATTGCCTTTCTCTACCATGGGCAATAACTCGCTCGACCACAGCGACAGCCCTTGGTTGATCATGAGGCGATGCCTCAATCGACCACAGCCACAGCGCTTCGTCGACCATGGGCAGTGCCTTGCTCATCCATGGGAAATGCCTTGGTCAACCATGGGCTATGCCTCGCTCTACCATGGGTGATGCCTTGCTCCACCCCAGGCAATGGCTTGGTCGACCACGTAGACAACCCTCTGTTGACCACGGGCTGTGAGCTCAGTCGCACAAGGGCAGTGCATTTCTCCACCATGGCAATAGCCCTTGGTTGATCACCTGCGATGCCTTGATTGACCACGGGCTGTGCACTTGGTCGCTCAAGGGCAGTGCCTTGCTCTACCACAAGCGATGCCTTCCTTGACCACGGCAACAGTCCTTGACCATGGATGATGCCTTGCCCAACCACAGGCTGTGTAATGCTATACCAAGAGTGGTGGTTTGGTCAACCATAGAGACAGCCCTCAGTTGACCACATGCAATGCCTTGGTCTGCCATGGTTGATGGCTTGGTTGACCATGGAGACAAGCCTCGGACCTCGGGCTGTGCCTTGCTCTACCATGATTGTTGGCCTGTTTGACCATGAGGACAGCCTTTGGTCGACTATGGGTTGTGCCTTGCTCTACCACGTGCGATGGCTTGCTCGACCATGGAGACAGCCCTTCATCAACCACAGGCTGTGCGCTCAGTTGCTCATGGGCAGTGCCTTGCTCCACCATGGTCGATGCCTTCGTCAACCATGGTGACGGCCTTTGGTTGATCATGGTTGATGCCTTGATTGACCATGGGCTATGCACTTGGTCACTCATGGGCAGTACCATGCTCTACCACCGGCAATGCCTTGATCGACCATGACGACAACGATTGGTCAACCACAGGCAGTGCCTTGCTCTACCATGGGCGATGCCCCACTCGATCATGGGCTATGCCACACTCTACCAAGGGCGATGCCTTGCTCGACCTCGGGCTGTGCCTTGCTCTTCTAAGGGCAATAGCATGTTTGACGATGGGCTATGCCTTGCCCAACCACGGGCAATGCCTTGCACGGCCACAGGCTATGCCATGCTATACCAAGAGCAATAGCTTGGTCGACCACAGAGACAACCCTCGGTCGATGACGGGTGTTGAGATATACGATCCCACATCGATTAAATGAAGAAAATGTTGTGGGCTTATAAGAAGATTGGGTACCACCATCTATCAGCTTGAGCTTTTAAGTGGAAACGGGCCCGATCCCTTATGGACTCACAATGAATTTAACATGGTATCAGAGCCAGTGGGCTCACACCTTGCCCGACCCAAGTCCAGAAGCCTGACTCGTGGTCAGTTGATATAAGCCCAAGTATGGAAGAAAATTGCCCAACTCGATATAAGCCCAAGTATGGAAGAAAATTGCCCGACTCGTGGCTAGTTGTCCCCCTCATCTGAGACCGGAAGAAGAGTACCCGGCTCGTAGACAGTTGTTGAAGGAGGGTGTTTAATGGCACGTGGCAAAGTAGACCACATTGCCACGTGAGGGCGGGTGTTGAGATATATGATCCCACATCGATTAAATGAAGAAAACGTTGTGGGTTTATAAGAACGTTGGGTACCACCACCTATCAACTTGAGCTTTTAAGTGGAAATGGGCCCGATCCCTTATGGGCTCACAACGAGTTTAACATGGTATCAGAGCCAGTGGGCTCACACCTCGCCTGACCCGAGTCCAGAAGCCTGACTCGTGGTCAGTTGATATAAGCCCAAGTATGGAAGAAAATTGCCCGACTCGTGGCTAGTTGTCCCCCTCGTCTGAGACCGAAAGAAGAGTACCCGACTCATAGATAGTTGTTGAAGGAGGGTGTTTAATGGCACATGGCAAAGTAGACCACGTTGTGGCCAGTTGTCCCCCTCGTCCGAGACCGAAAGAAGAATGCTCGGCTTCTAGATAGTTGTTGAGGGCAGGTGTTTAATGGCACGTGGCAAAGTGGACCACATTGCCATGTGAGGGCGGGTGTTGAGATATACGATCCCACATTGATTAAATGAAGAAAACGTTGTGGGCTTATAAGAAGATTGGGTACCACCATCTATCAGCTTGAGCTTTTAAGTGGAAACAGGCCCGATCCCTTATGGACTCACAATGAATTTAACATGGTATCAGAGCCAGTGGGCTTGCACCTCGCCCGACCCGAGTCTAGAAGCTTGGCTCGTGGTCAGTTGATATAAGCTCAAGTACAGAAGAAAATTGCCCAACTCGTGGCTAGTTGTCCCCCTCGTCTGTGACCGGAAGAAGAGTACCCGACTCGTAGACAGTTGTTGAAGGAGGGTGTTTAATGGCACATGGCAAAGTAGACCACGTTGCCACGTGAGGGCGGGTGTTGAGATATACGATCCCACATCGATTAAATGAAGAAAACGTTGTGGGTTTATAAGAACGTTAGGTACCACCACCTATCAGCTTGAGCTTTTAAGTGGAAACGAGCCCGATCCCTTATGGGCTCACAACAAGTTTAACATGGTATCAGAGCCAGTGGGCTAGCACCTCACCTGACTCGAGTCTAGAAGCCTGGCTTGTGGTCAATTGATATAAGCTTGAGTACGGCAGAAAATTGCCTGACTTGTGGCCAGTTGTCCCCCTCGTCCGAGACCGAAAGAAGAATGCTCGGCTTCTAGATAGTTGTTGAGGGCAGGTGTTTAATGGCACGTGGCAAAGTGGACCACATTGCCATGTGAGGGCGGGTGTTGAGATATACGATCCCACATTGATTAAATGAAGAAAACGTTGTGGGCTTATAAGAAGATTGGGTACCACCATCTATCAGCTTGAGCTTTTAAGTGGAAACAGGCCTGATCCCTTATGGACTCACAATGAATTTAACATGGTATCAGAGCCAGTGGGCTTGCACCTCACCCGACCAGAGTCCAGAAGCTTGGCTCGTGGTCAGTTGATATAAGCTTGAGTATGGAAGAAAATTGCCCGACTCATGGCCAGTTGTCCCCCTCATCTGAGACTGGAAGAAGAGTACCTGGCTCGTAGACAGTTGTTGAAGGAGGGTGTTTAATGGCACGTGGCAAAGTAGACCACGTTGCCACGTGAGGGCGGGTGTTGAGATATACGATCCCACATCAATTAAATGAAGAAAACGTTGTGGGTTTATAAGAACGTTGGGTACCACCACCTATCAGCTTGAGCTTTTAAGTGGAAATGGGCCCGATCCCTTATGGGCTCACAATGAGTTTAACAACGGGCAATGCCTTGGTCAGCCATGGGCGATGGCTTGGTCGACCATGGGACAGACCTTGGAGTACCCCAGGCTGTACCTTACTATACCATAGGCATTGGCTTGGTTGTCCATGGAGATAGCCCTCGGTTGACCATGGGCTGTGCACTTGATCGCTCATGGGCAGTTCCATGCTCTACCATGGTTGATGGCTTGGTCGACCATGGCAACAACCCTTGGTCTACCACGGTCGATGCCTTGATCGACCACGTGTGGTGTGCACGGTCACTCTTGGGCAGTGCCTTGCTCTACCACAGTCCATGCCTCGCTCTACCACAGGGTGTGCCTTGCTCTACCATGGGCAATGGCTTGGTTGACCATTCCAACAGGCCTCAATTGACCATTGGTGATGGCTTGCTCAACCACAGGCGGTGCCTCACTCTACCAGTGGCGATGCCTTGCTCGACCATGGGTTGTGCCTGTCTCTACCATAGGCATTGGCCTGTTTGGCCACAGGTTGTGCATCACCCTACCACGGGTGATGCCTTGCTTGACCATGGGCTGTGCCTTGCTCTACCATGGGCAATGGCAAGTTCGACCACATGTTGTGCCTTGCTGTACCACAGGCGATGGCTTGGTTCACCATGGAGACAGCCCTCCTTCATCCACAGAGACAACCCTTGGTCAACCGCAGGTTGTGTGCTTGGTCGCTCATGGGCAGTGCCTTGCTCTTCCGCAAGCAATGCCCACCACTGGCTGTGCCTTGCTCTACCACGGGCTGTGCCTCGCTCTACCATGGATGATACCTTCCTTGACCAGGGGCTGAGCCATGCTCAACCATGGGCAATGGCTTGGTTGACCATACAGACAGGCCTGGGTTGACCATGGGCTATGCACTCGGTCACTCATGGGCAGTGCCTTTCTCTAGCATGGGCAATGCCTCGCTCAACCACAGCGACAGCCCTCGGTCAATCTTGGGGCGACACCTTGATCGACCACTGCCACAGTGCTTCATTGACCATGGGCAGTGCCTTGCTCTAGCATGGGTGATGCCTTGGTTGACCACTGGCTATGCCCCGCTCTACCACGGGCGATGCCTTGCTCCACCCCGAGCGATGGCTTGGTCAACCACGGAGGCAGCCTTCCATTGACCATGGGCTGTTAGCTTGGTCGCACATGGGTAGTGCATTGCTCCACCACAGGCAACGCCTTGCTCCACCACAGCGATAGCCCTTGGTTGATCACCTACAAAGTCTTGATTGACCACGGCCTGTGCACTCTATCATTCATGGGCTGTGCCTTGCTCTACCATGAGTGATGCCTTGCTCGACCACAGCGACAGCCTTTGGTCGATCATGGGGTGACTCCTTGATCGATGATAGTGACAGCTCTAGATCGACCATGGGTGATGCCTAGGTCCACCACAGGCAATGCCTTGGTCGACCACAGGCTGTGCCTTGCTCTACCATGGGCGATGCATTGCTCCACTACAGGCTTTGCCTTGCTCTACCTTAGACAATGGCTTGGTTGAGCATGGGCTGTGCCGTTGGTCACTCACTGGCAGTGCCTGCCTCTACCTCGGGCGATCCCTTCCTCAACCACGGGCTGTGCCTTCCCCAATCACCAGTGTGCCTTACTCAACCATGGGCAATGGCTTGGTCGACCATGAAGGTAGCCCTTGGTTGACCGTGGGTTCAGTGCTTGGTCGCTCACAGGCAGTGCCTTGCTCTACCTTGGGCAATGCCTTGCTCTACCACATGCTGTGCCTTGCTCTACCATGGGTGAAGCCTTGCTCAACCACCAGCTAGGAGTGGCTCTACAACAGGCCTTCACTTGTTCGACCATGGGCGGTGCATTGCTCTACCATGGGCAATGCCATGCTCGACCATGGGCTGTGCCTTGCCCCACCACGGGCGATGGCTAGGTTGACCAAGGAGAAAGCCCTTGGTCGACCACGGGCTATGCCCTCGGTTGCTCAAGGCAGTGCCTGCTTCTACCTCAGGTGATGCCTTGCTTGACCATGGGCTGTGCCTTGCTCTACCATGGGCAATGGCTTGGTAAACCACGGGCTATGCTTGGCTCTACCACAGGCGATGCCTTGCCTGACCATGGGCTGTGCCTTGCTCTACCACTGGCAATGGCTTGGTCAACATCGGAGACAACCCCCGGTTGGCCACGGGCAGTGCACTCAGTTGCTCATGAGAGGTGCCTGGCTCTGCCTTGGGCTGTACCTTGCACTACCAAGGGCTATGCCTTGCTCTACATCGGGCGACACCATGCTCGACCACGGGCTGTGCCTTGCACTACCAAGGGCAATGGCATGTTCGACCATGGGTGCACCTCGCTCTACCATGAGTGATGGCTTGGTCAACCATGGAGATAGCCCTTGGTCGACCATAGGCTGTGCATTTGGTTGCTCACGGGCAGTGCCTTGCCCTACCACATGTGATGCTTTGCTCAACGATGGGCTGTGCCTTGCTCTACCACTGGTGATGCCATGCTTGACCATGGGCTGTGCCCTGGTCTACCACTGGTGTTGCCATGCTCAACCATGGGCTGTGCCTTGGTCTACCCCGGGCAATCACTTGGGTGACCACAGGCTGTGCCTTGCTCTACCATGGGCAATGGCTTGCTCGACCACGGCCTATGTGTTGCTCTACCACAGGCGTTACCTTGCTCGACCACGGGCTGTGCCTTGCTCTACCGCAGGTGATGGCTTGGACGACCAAGGAGGCAGCCATCGGTCAACCACTGGCTGTGCACTCAGTCTCTCACTGGCAGTGCCATGCACTACCACATGCGATGCCTTGCCCAACCACAGGCTGTGCCATGCTCTTCCTCTGGTGATGCCTTGCTTGACCACGGTCTGTGCCTTGCTCTGCCACGGGCAATGCCTTGCTTGACCTCAGGCTATGCCTTCCTCTACCACGGGCGATGGCTTGGTCAACCATGGGTTGTACCTTGCTCTCCCATGGGCGATGCCTTGGACGATCATGAAGACAGCCCTCGGTTGGCCATGGGTTGTGCGGTCAGTTGTTCACGGGCAGTGCCTTGCCCAACCACAGTTGTTGCCTTCCTCAATGACAGCGACAGATCTTGGTTGAACTTGGGGCGACGCCTTGCTTGACCATGGCCACAGCTCTTGCTTGACCATAGGTAATGCCTTGCTCTACCACCGGTGTTGCCTCGGTTGATCACGGGCTATGCCTTGCTCTACCATGGGTGATGCCTTACTCCAGCAGGGGATGTGCCTTGCTCAATGATGGGCCATGGCTTGGTCAACCAAGGGCTGTGCACTCGGTCACTCACAGGCAGTGCCTTACTCTTCCCCAGGCGATGCCTTGCTTGACCACGGGCTGTGCCTTGCCCAACCATGGGCAATTCCTTGCTTGACCATGGGCTATGGCTTGCTCTACCACTGGCGATGGCTTGGTTGACCATGGAGACAGCCCTCAGTCAACCATGGGCTATGTGCTCAGTGGCTCACAGGCAGTGCCTGGCACTTCCCTGGGCGATGCCTTGCTTGACCACGGGCTGTGCCTAGCTCAACTGCAGGCAATGTCATGCTTGACCATGGGCTGTGCCTTGCTCTTCCATGGGCAATGGCATGTTCGACCATGGATTGTGCCTCGCTCTACCATGGGCGATACCTTGCTCAATCACTGGCTGTGCTGGGCTATACCACAGGTGATGGCTTGGTTGACCATGAAGACAGCCCTTGGTTCACCACAGGCTGTGCCTTGCTCTACCACGGGTGATGCCTTGCTCCACCACGGCCTATGCCTTACTCTACCAAGGGCAATGCCTTGCTCCACCACAGGCTGTCCCTTGCTCCACCGCGGGCCATGGCTTGGTCAAGCACGAGCTATGCCTCGCTCTACCACGAGCGATGGCTTGGTTGACCACAGAGGCAGTCCTTTGTTGGCAATGGGCTGTGCGCTCGGTCACTCACAGGCAGTCCTTGGATCTGCCTTGGGCGATACCTTGCTAGACCATGGGCTGTGCCTTGCCCTACCACGGGTGATGGCTTGGTTGTCCATGGAGACAGCCCTCAGTTGACCACAGTCTGTCCACTCGGTTGCTCAGGACAGAGTGCTCGGTTGTTCACAAGCAGTGCCTGCCTCTACCTCGTGCGATGCCTTGCTTGACCATAGGCTGTGCCTTGTTCTACCAAGGGCAATGGCATGTTCAACCATGGGCCATGCCTCGCATGACCACGGGCTGTGCCTTGCTCTACCACGGGCATTGCCATGCTCAACCACAAGCTGTGCCATGCTCTACCATGGGCGATGCCTTTCTCCCCCTTGAGCGATGGCTTGGTTGACCACGGAGACAGCCCTTGGTTGACCACGGGCTGTGCGCTTGGTCACACAAGGGCAGTGTCTAGCTCCACCACAGGCAATACCTTGCTCGACCACGGTGATAGCCCATGGTCGATCATGGGTAATGCCTTCAATGGCTATGGGCTGTGCACTTGGTTGCTCATGGGCAGTGCCTTGCTCTACCACGAGCTAAGTCTTGCTCAACCACTGCGACAGCCCTTGGTTGACCATGGGGTGACACCTTGATGGACCATGGCAACAGCTCTTGGTCGACCACGGTAGTGCCTTGCTCTACCACGTGTGAAGCTATGGTCAACCATGGGCTGTGCCTTGCTCTACCATGGGCAATGCCATGCTCCACCACGGCCTATGCATTGGTCTTCGATGGGCCTTGCTTGGTCAAGCACGTGCTGTGTGCTCGGTCACTCACAGGCAGTGTGTTGCTCTTCCTCGAGCGATGCCTTGCTCGACCACGAGCTGTGCCTGGCTCCACCATGGGCAATGGTAGTTTCGACCATGTGCTGTGCCTCACTCTACCACAGCTGATGCCTTGCTCAACCATGGGCTGTGCTGTCCTATACCACTGGCAATGGCTTGGTCAATCATGTAGACAGCCGTGGGTTGACCACAGGCTGTGCACTCGGTCACTCACGAGCAGTGCCTTGCTCTACCACAGGTGAAGTCATGCTCAACCACGGCAACATCCCTAGGTCAATCATGGGGCAATGCCTTGATTAACTGTGGTGACAGGTCTTGGTTGACCATGGGTACTGCCTCCCTTTACCACGGGCAATGCCTTGGTCAACCCCAAGCTGTGCCTTGCTCTACATTGGGCAATGCCATGCTCCACGATGGGTAATGGCTTGGTCGACCACGGGTGGTGCCTTGCTCTACCACAGGCAATGGCTTAGTCAACCACGTAGACAGCACTCAGTTGAGCAATGTATCATTTCTGGGTCCAATGGAATTTATAGGTATAGGAAGAGGCCCTGTCAAGTAGGGATTTTTTCTTTCGACAACAAGAAAAATTCTAGCAAGAGGAAAATCCGTCGACTTTAGAAATCGTGAGGGTTCAAGTCCCTCTATCCCCAGGAACCTTTGACTCGGGGCAACTCTTTGATTGGCCACAGTGACAGCTCCAGGTCGACCATGGGCGATGCATTGCTCCATCCCAGGCTGTGCCTTGCTCTACCTCAGGCCATGGGCACAAAGCCTGTGAGCGACCAAGCACAAAGCCCATGGTCAACCGAGGGCTTTCTGCATGGTTGACCAAGCCATCGCCCATGGTAGAGAAAGGCACTGCCTGTGGTTGAGAAGGCATCGCTTCTGATAGAGCTAGGTGCAGCCCGTGGTCGAGAATGCATTGCCAGTGGTCGAGCGAGGCATTGCCCATGGTAGAGCAAGGCACAGCCTGTGGTGTAGCAAGGCATTGCCTGTGGTAGAGCAAGGCACTGCCTGTGAGCAGCTGAGCACACAGCCCATGGTCAACCGAGGGCTGTCTCTGGGGTCGACAAAGCCATCACCTGTGATTGGGCAAGGCATAGCCCATGGTCAAGCAAGGCATCACCCGTGGTAGAGTGAGGCACAGCCTGTGGTTGAACATCCAATTGACCTTGGTAGAGCAAGGCACAACCTGTGGTCAAGGAAGGTATTGCTAGTGGTAGAACAAGGCACAGCCCATGGTACAGCAACGCATAGGCTGTGGTCGAGCAAGCCATCGCCTGTGTTAGAGCATGCAACAGCCTATGGTCGGCCAAGTGATTGCTCGTGGTAGACCAAGGCACAGCCCATGGTTGAGCAAGGCATCACACATGGTAGGGCAAGGCACTGCCCATGAGCAACTGAGTGCACAGCCTGTGGTCGACCAAGGGCTGTCTATGTGGTTGACCAAGCCATCACCCGTGGTTGAGCGAGGTGCACCCATGGTTGAACATGCCATTGCCCTTGTTAGTGCAATGCACAGCCTGTGGTCGAGCAAGGTGTCGCCCAGGGTAGAGCAAGGCACAGCCCCTGGTCAAGCAAGCATTGCCTGAGGTAGAGCCAGGCACCACTCATGAGCAATCAAGTGCACTGCCTGTGGTCGACCAAGCTATTGCTGGTGGTAGAGCATGGCACAGCCCATGGTTGTGCAAGGCATCACCTCAGGTAGAGCAAGGCACTACCCTGAGCAACCCAGCACACAGCCCATGGTTGACTGAGGGCTTTTTCCATGGTGGACCAAGCCATCACCGGTGGTGGAGCAAGGCACAGCTCATGGTCAAGCAAGGCATTGCCAGTGGTAGAGCGAGGCACAGGCCATGGTCGAACAAGCCTTGGTTGGTGGTAGAGCCAGGCATAACTGGTGGTTGAGCAAGGCATCACGGGTGGTAGAGCAAGACACAACATGTGGTTGAGCAAGGCATCACTCGAGGTAGAGCCAGGCACTGCCCATGAGCGACCGACCACACAGCCCCTAGTCAAATGAGGGCTATCTTCGTGGTCGACCAAGCCATTGCCCATGGTAGAGTAAGGCACAGCCCATGGTCGAGCAAGGCATCGCTGGTGGATGGGCAAGGCACAGCCCGTGGTTGAGCAAGTCATTGCCTGAGGTAGAGCTAGGCACAGCCCATGAGTGAATGAGCGCACAGCCCATGGTTGACCAAGGGCAGTCTCCGTGGTCGATCGAGCCATGGCCTGAGGTAGAGCAAGGCACAGCCTGTGGTGGAGCAATGCATCACCCATGGTAGAGCAAGGAACAGCCTGTCGTCGACCAAATCATTGCCTATGGTGGACCAAGGCACTGCCCATCGTCAGCCTGGAGCTGTCGCTGTGGTGGATCAAAGAGTCGCCCCATGATCAACCAAAGGTAGTTGCTGTGGTTGAGCCAGGCATCACTCGTGTCAGGGCATGGCACTGCCCGTGAGCGACCGAGTGCACAGCTTGTGATTGATCATGGCATCACAGGTGATCAACCAAGAGCTATCGCCATGGGGGAGCAAGGCGTCACCCATGGTGGAGCAATGCACTGCCCTTGTGAGACTGAGCTCACAGGCTGTGGTCAACCGAGGGTTGTCTCTGTGGCTGACCAAGCCATTGCCTGTGGTGGAGCAATGCATCACCCATGGTAGGGCGAGGTATAGCCCTTGGTCAACCAAGGCATCACCCATGGTAGAGCAACACACAGGCCATGGTCAAGCAAGCCTTTGGCTGTGGTAGAGCAAGGCACTGCCAGTGGTCGACCAAGCGACTGCCCATTATAGAGCAAGGAACAGCCCATGGTTGAGCAAGGCATTGCCCGTGGTAAAGCAAGGTACAGCCCATGAGAAACCGACTTGCATGTGGAAGGGCAAGCACTACCCATGGACAACCGACTACATAGCCCATGGTTGACAGAGCTATCTCCATAGTCGACCAAGCCATCACCCATGGTAGAGTGAGGCACACCCATGGTCGAACATGCCATTGCCCTTGGTAGTGAAAGGCATAGCCCATGGTCAACCAAGCCATTGCTGGTGGTAGAGCAAGGCACAGCCCTTGGTCGATCAAGGCATCGCCCATGCACAGCCCGTGGTTGACCAAGACATTGCCCATGGTAGAGCGAGGCACAGCCCAAGGTCGAGGAAGGCACCACCAGTGGTAAAGCTAGGCCAGCCCATGGTTGAGCAAGGTATTGCCCGAGGTAGAGCCAGGCACTGCCCTAAGCAACTGAGTGCACAGACCATGGTCGACCAAGCCATCACCCATGGTATAGCAAGGCACAGCCCATGGTTGAGTATGGCATCGCTTGAGGTATAGCCAGGGACTCCCCGTGTACGACTGAGTGCATAACCTATGCCTGACCGAGGGCTGTCTCCATGGTCGACCAAGCCATCGCCCATGGTAAACCAAGGCACAGCCCATGTTGGAGCAAGGCATCACTTGTGGTAGAGCAAGAAGGTGAACGCCTATGGTAGAGCAAGGTACAGCCCATTGTCGACCGAATGCTGTCTCCATGGTCAACTAAGCCATCACCCATGGTAGAGCAAGGCACTGCCCATGAGCGATGGAGTGCACAGCTCGTGGTCAATCAAGGCATCGTCCGTGATCGACCAAGGGCTGTCTCCGTGGTTGACCAAGGCATCAACCATGGTGGAGGAAGGCACTGCCCATGAGTGACCAAGTGCGGAGCCTGTTGTTGATGGAGGGCTATCTCCATGGTCGACCAAACCATTGCCCATGGTAGAGCAAGGCACAGCCCATGGTTGACCAAGCCAACGCCCATGGTAGAGCAAGGCACAACCTGGGGTTGTCCAGGGGTTGTCTTCATGGTCAACCAAGCCATTGCACGTGGCAGACGAAGGCATTGCCCGCGGTGGACCAAGGGCTATCTCTGTGGTTGACCAAGCCGCTGCTCTTGGTTAGCATGGCACAGCCCATGGTTGAGCAAGGCATCACCCTTGGTAGCGCAAGGAACAGCCCGTGGTCAAGCAAAGCATCGCCTGATGTACTGCCTGGCACTGCACATGAGAGACCAAGCATGCAGCTCATGGTCGACCAAGGTACAGTGAGGCATAGCCTGTGGTTGACCAAGCCATGGCCCGGGGTAGAGCAAGGCACTGTCCGTGGCCAAGCAAGGCATCACCCATGCTAGAGCAAGGCACAGCATGTGGTTGAATGAGGCATTGCCCATGGTAGTGTGAGGCACAGCCCATGGCCAAACTTGCCATTACCCTTGGTGGAGCAGGGCACAGCTCGGGGTTGAGCAAGGTATTGCCCGAGGTCGAGCCAGGCACTACCTGTTAGCTACCAAGCACACAGCCCATGGTCAACTGAGGGTTGTCCCCATGGTCGACCAAGTCATTGCCCGTGGTAGAGGGAGGCACAGCCTATGGTCAAGCAGGCATTGCCCGTGGTAGAGCAAGGCACAGCCTGTGGTCGAGCAAGGCATCACCTGAGGTAGAGCTAGGCACTGTCCATGAGCTTCTGAGCCCACAGCCCGTGGTCAACTGAGGGCTGTCTCCATGGTCGACCAAGCCATCGCCCGTTGTAGAGTGAGGCACAGCACGTGGTTGAGGAAGGCATTACCTGTGGTTGGGCAAGGCACTGCCTGTGGTCGAACAAGGCATTGCCCATGGTAGAGTGACACACAGCCAATGGTCAACCAAGGCATTGCCCTTGGTGGACCAAGGGACTGCACGTGGTAGATCAACAAGTCAACCCATGAATGACCTAGGGCTGTCACCATGGTCAAGCAAAGCATTGCCTGTGATCGACCAAGGGCTATTGCTGTGGTCGAGCAAGGCACTGCCCTTCTGCGACTGAGCACACAAGTCAATCAAGGACTGTGTTCATGGTGGACCAAGCCATCACCCATGGTGGAGCAAGCCACTGCCTGTGGTAGAGCAAGGCACAACTCATGGTCGAGCAAGGCATCACCCATGGTAGAGTAAGGTACAGCCCGTGTTCAAGCAAGGGATCGCCTGAGGTAGAGCTAGGCACTGTCCGTCAGCTTCCGAGCACACAGCCTGTGGTCAACTGAGGGCTATCTTTGTGGTCGACCAAGTCATCACCCTTGGTAAAGCAAGGCAAAGCCTGTGGTTGAGCAAGGCATTGCCTGGGGTAGAGCAAGGCACTGGCCGTGGTCAAGCAAGGTACCGCCCATGCTAGAGCAAGGCACAGCATGTGGTTGAGCAAGGCATCACTCATGGTAGAGTAAGGCACAGCCCATGCTCGAGCAAAGGCATTACCCGAGGTAGAGCTAGGAACTGTTCATGAACTTCCGAGCACACAGCCCATGGTCAACCGAGGGCTATCTTTGTGGTTGACCAAGTCATCGGCCTTGGTAGAGAAGGCATAGCCCATGGTAGGGCAAGGCATAGTCATGGTAGAGCAAGGCACTGCCCGTGGTAGAGCAAGGCATCTCCCGTGGTAGGGCAAGGGAATGCCCAGGGTTGAGCAAGGAATCTCCCATGGTGGAGCCAGGCACAGCCCATGGTTGAGCAAGGCATTGCCCATGAGTGACCAAGCGCATAGCCCGTAGCCGACAAAGGGCTGTCTCTGTGGTCAACCAAGCCATTGTCCATCATAGACCATGGCACACCAATGGTTGAGAAGGCATCACCCGGGGCAGAGTGAGGCACAACCTGTGCTCAACCAAGCCATTGCCCAGGGTAAAGCCAGGCACAACCCGTGGACGAGCAAGGCAATGCCCATGGTAGAGCAAGGCATAGGCCATTATCGAGCAAGCGATCGCCCATGGTAGAGCTAGGCACAGCCTTTGGTCAACCAAATCATTGCCTGTGGTCAACCATGTCATCGACCATGGTGGAACAAGGCATCACTCATGGTAGAGCATGGCACAGCCTATGGTCGAACAAGGCATCACCCATGGTGTAGCGAGGCACTGCCTGTGGTTGACAAAGAGCTGTCACGGTGGTCAATCAAGGCATCGCCCCATGATCGACCAAGGGTTGTGCCGTGGTCACGCAAGGCATGGGCCATGGTAGAGCAAGGCCCTACCCGTGAGCGACTGAGCGCACAGCCTGTGGTCGACCAAGAGCTATCTTCTTTGTCAAGCAAGTCATTGCCCGTGGTAGACCAGGGGACAGCCAGTGGTTGAGCAAGGCATCACCTGTGGTAGAGCAAGGCACAGCGCATGGTGGAGCAAGGCATTGCCCATGGTAGAGCAAGGCACTGCCTATGAGCAATCGTGAACATAGCCCATGGTCGACCAAGCCATCACCCATGGTAGAGCAAGGCACAGCCCGTGGTCAAACATCCCATTGCCCGTGGTAGAGCGAGGCATAGCCCAAGGTGGAGCAAGGCATTGCCCATGCTAGAGCATGGCACAGCCTGTGAGCAACCGACCACATAGCCCATGGTTGACAGAGGGCTTTCTCCATGGTTCACAAAGCCATCACCCGTAGCACAGCAAGGCACAGCCCATGGTCAAGATGGCATCACCTGTGGTAGAGCAAGGCATGGCCTGTGGTTGAGAAGGCATGGCCTGTGGTTGAGAAGGCATGGCCCGTGGTTGAGAAGGCATCGCCTGTGGTAGAGCCAGGTGCAGCCTGTGGTTGAGAAGGCATTGCCCATGGTATAGCGAGGCATAGCCTGTGCTAGAGCATGGCACAGCCTGTGAACAACCAACCACAAAGCCTGTGGCCAATAGAGGGCGTTCTCTGTGGTCAACCAAGCCATCGCCCGTGGTATAGCAAGGCACAGCCCATGGTCAAGACGGCATCACCCGTGGTAGAGCGAGGCACGGCCCATGGTCAAGAAGGCATCGCCCGTGGTTGAGCCAGGTGCAGCCTGTGGTCAAGAAGGCATTGCCTGTTGTAGAGCGAGGCATAGCCCATGGTGGAGCAAGGCATTGCCCGTGCTAGTGCATGGCACTGCCTGTGAGCGACCAAGCACACAGCCTGTGGTTGTGAAGGCATCGCCCATGGTAGTGCAAGGCACAACCTGTCAGACCCTTGAGCTCAAGCCCCAGAAAATGCGTACCACAAGCTGTACCTCGGCGTAGTGGTAGCGCATAGCCTGCACGTGAGGATGCGCGGGCAGCCAGGTGCGAGGTGTTGAGAGAATTGCAAGTCCATGAACGGGCAGGTATGGAGATGGTCACACAAGCGTGCACGAAGGCACTAGTGAAGGGGATGGTCGATCAAAGGCTCAGCAGTGTGCTGAGGAACCGGATTGTGGCCAGGAAGTGCCACAATGCACAAGTAGGCGAACGCGCGGGAGGGCAGCAAGGATGCCCACAAGCAAGGCACAACGCAACGCTCTTGGAGGTTCAGTGAACCTGATACAACTGCGCAAAGGCACTCTAGGAGTGCGCACGACTCAACAAGCCCGACAGACGCTAAGGGAAGCTCAGCACTTACCGGCGAGGGAGTTGACTACTTGTGGGGATCGGCTAAGTCCTTGACCAGGCTTGGGCACCGTTGGACACAGCAATCCTGTTCAGATGACCGTGATCCTAGGAAGTGATCATGGACATGGACCCTAGAGGAGGATGGATCGGGTCGACGAGGCTAAGCTGGCACCAAGTCAATCCAGGCAAATCCGGGAAAGATTCTCCCGGGATATGGCAAATCCTTCTGTTATGGAAACAATCTTGGAGATTGCAGATCAACAGCCGAGATTGAATGGATCGAGATCTGATGGAGAGAATCAAGGAATTCAAATCTATCGGTTGCCATATCAGATTTGCTCAGCTCCTCTATAAAAAGGGGGTCAGCCTCATTCTGCAGAGGCAACCAAGAGGCGAGAGACACCAGACACCAAGCAGAGACGAGGAGAGAACCAGGAGCGACCAGATCAGTCGAGGAACACAAAGAGCCTGAGATTCCAAGGGAGTGGAAGTCGAGTTGGGCAGCAGTCCGGTGTTCTTGAGAGAAGACACAAGATGAGTAGGGAGTGCAAGCAGTAAGAGACTGCAAGGCATAGGCTCGTGTGATTGCATGTAAGTGTTCTGATCTGGGATTGGGTTTTTCGTGTACTTGTAGTAGATGTGAATACGAGTTGCGTTTTCCCAATTGTGTTCTTGTGTTCCTTGCCTGCATTTCCTCCATATGTTGCTCACGCTCTCGTAGCAGAGCTTCAAACTTCCTGCTCTCCTGGGCTGCCCGTGTTTCTGTCATCTTGCTGCAGGTCTGAGGCTCGCCTGGCTCTGATACCAATGATGAGCCCAAGAGGAGATCAGATTAGGGAGAGCGTGGGAAGGGAGGAAAAATGGAAACAGAAGCATCAGAGGGGGAAGACTGATTGTTCTATCCACACCCTTAATGGTAGCAACACCTTCTGCTTTATACAAATGTTTACTTGGTTGTTGGTCTAACGATCTTAACAACCCCTATTTACACTATTTAGAGAATAGTTCTGATTTAATGTTTTTTTACATTGCCCCCCCTGTATTCTCCTTATCTGTTCCTATCATACCCTCGGTCATAACAGTCTACCACAAGTATTGGCTTGGCTGACCAAAGGTTGTGCCTCGCCCTACCATGGATGATAGCTTGCTTGACCACAGCCTGTGCCTTGCACTACCGTTGGCATTGCCTTGCTCGACCACGGGCCGTGCCTTTCTGTGCCATGGGCTGTGGCTTGATCAACCGCGGGTAGTGCCTCATTCTACCACAGGCAATGCCCTCACAACCATGGGCTGTGTCTTGCTCTACCATGGGCGATGGCTTGTTCGACGACTGAGACAGCTCTCAGTTGGCCACAGGCTGTGCACTCGGTTGCTCATGGCCAGTGCCCTTCTCCACCACGGGTGATCCCTTGCTTGACAATGGGCTGTGCCTGGCTCTACCACGGGAGATGCCTTGCTCAACCATGGGCAATGGCTTGCGGGCTGTGCCTCGCCCAACCACAGGCGATGCCTTGCTCTGCCACTGGTGATGGCTTGGTTGACCATGGAGACAGTCCTCGGTCAACCATGGGCTGTGGGCTCAGTCGCTCATGGCCAATGCTTAGCTCTACCTTGGGTGATGCCCTGCTTGACCACGAGCTGTGCCCTGCTCTACCACGGGCGACGGCTTGCTTGGCCATGGGCTGTGCCTTGCTCTTCCACAGGCAATGGCTTCTTTGACCATGGGCATTGCCTCGCTCTACAATGTGCTATGTGTTGCTCAACCACGGTCTGTGCCATGCTCTACCATGGGTGATGGCTTCGTTGACCATGGGCTGTGCGCTCGATCATTCATGGGTAGTGCCTGGCTCTACCACAGGTGACACCTTTCTCTACCAAGGGCAATGGCATGTTCAACCATGGGTTGTGTGTTGCTCTACCATGGTTGATGCCTTGGTTGACCACAGGCAGTACCTTGCTCAACTTTGGGCATTGCCCTGCTCGACCACAGGCTGTGCCTAGCTCAACCATGGGCTGTCCCTTCCTGTACCACAGACAATGGCTTGGTCGACCATGGGCTGTGCCTCGCTCTACCACGCGCAATGCCTTGCTTGACCACAAGGTGTGCCTTGCTCTACCATGGGCGATGGCTTGGACGACCATGGAGATAGCCCTCGGTTGACCAGGAGAAGTACACTCGGTCGCTTGTGGGCAGTGCATTGCTCTACCACGGGCTGTGCCTGCCTCTACCACTGCTGATGCCTTGCTCGATCATGGCTGTGCCTTGGTCTACCATGAGCAATGGCTTGGCCAACCAAAGGTTGTGCCTCGCCCAAACATGGATGATAGCTTGCTTGACCACGGCCTGTGCCTTGTACTACCATGGGCATTGCCTTGCTCGACCACCGGCTGTGCCTTGCTGTACCATGGGCAGCAGCTTCTCAACCATGGGCAGTGCCTCATTCTACCACGGGCAATGCCCTCTCGACCATGGGCTGTGTCTTGCTCTACCACAGGCGATGGCTTGGTCGATGACTGAGAAAGCCCTTGGTCAGCCATGGGCTGTGTGCTCAGTTGCTCATGGCCAGTTCTGTGCTCTACCATGGGTGATGCCTTGCTCGACAATGGGCTGTGCCTGGCTCTACCATGGGAGATGCCTTGCTCGACAATGAGCTGCACCTGGCTCTACCACGGGAGATGCCTTGCTCAACCATGGGCTGCGCCTTGCTCTACCATGGAAAATTGCTTGTTCGACCACAGGCTGTGCCTCGCCCAACCACAGACGATGCCTTGCTGAACCATGGGCTGTGCCTTGCTTTGCCATGGGCGATGGCTTTTTCAACCACAGTGACAGCCCATGGTTGACCACGGAGACATGAGCTGTGGGCTCAGTCACTCACGGCCAATGCCTGGCTCTACCTCAGGCAATGCCCTGCTCAACCACAAGCTGTGCCCTGCTGTACCACAGGTGATGGCTTGCTCGGCCACGGGCTGTGCCTTACTCTTCCATGGGCAGTGCCTTGTTTGACCATGGGCTGTGCGCTCGATCGTTCACAGGTAGTGCCTGGCTCTACCACAAGTGACACCTTTCTCAACCACAGGCTGTACATGTGGTTTCTAGCTCAGGCAATGCCTTGCTCAACCACAAGTTGGGCCTTGCTTGACCACGGGCTGTGCCATGCAATACCAAGGGCCGTGGCATGTTTGACCATGGGCTGTGCCTTGCTCTATGACAGGTGATGCCTTGCTCAACCACAGGGTGCACCTTTCCCAACCACAGGCGATGTCTTGGTCGACCACAGAGACAACCCTCAATCGACCATGGGCTGTGCCTTGCCCAACCACAGGTGATGCCTGGCTCAACCACGGGTTGTGCTTTGCTCTACCAAGGGCATTGGCTTGGTCCACCATGGAGACAACTGTTGGTCGACCACAGGCTGTTCCTTGCTCTCCCATAGGCGATGGCTTGGTCAACATTGGAGTCAATCCCCAGTCAACTACAGGCTGTGCACTCAGTCGCTCACAAGCACTGCCTTGCTCTACCACGGTCAATGCCTTGGTCGACCACGGTGACAGCCCTTGGTCGATCACGGTCAATTGTAGATCGACCACGGGCTGTGCACACACTCACTCACAGGCAGTGCCCTGGTCTACCACGGGCAATGCCATGCTCGGCAATGGTGACAGTGCTTGTTCGGTCATTGGGCGACACCTTAATCAACCACGGCAACAGTGCTTGGTTGACTACGCAGGCAGTGCCTGGCTTTACCATGGGTGATACCCTGCTCATCCATGGGCTGTGCCTGGCTCTGCCATGGGCGTTGCCATGCTCGACCACAGGCTGTCCATTGCTGTAGCATGGGCAATGGCTTGGTTGACCATGGGCTGTGCCTTGCACTACCATGGGCGTTGCCTTGCTCTACCATGGGCAATGGCTTGGATGACCATGTAGACAGCCCTCAGTCAGCCCCAAGCCATGCCATGCCCTACTACAGGGTGTGCCTTGCTCTGCCATGGGTGATGGCTTGGTCAACCATGGAGACAGCCTTCAATCAACCACGGGCCATGCCATGCCCTACCATGGGCTGTGCCAAGCTCTACCAAAGGTGATGGCCTGTTCGACCACAGGCAGTGCCTCACTCTACCACCGGCAATGGCTTTGTCGGCAGCCAGTTGTGCCTTGCTGTACCACAGGCAATGCCCTGCTCTACCACGGGGTGTGCCTCGGTCGATCATGGGCGATGCCTTGCTCAACCATGGGCTCTGTCTGGCTATACCATGGGAGATGCCCTCCTCGATGACGGGCAGTGGCTTGTTCCTCACACTACCACAGGTGATGCCTTGCTCAAAGACGCGCTGTGCCTTGCCCTACCACAGGTGTTGGCTTGGTCAAGCATGGAGACAGCCCTTGATCTACCATGGGCTGTGTGCTCGGTCGCTCATGGGCAATGCCTTGCTCCACCACCAGCTGTGCCTTGCTCTACCACGGGCGGTGGCTTGGTCGACCATGGAGACAGCCCTCAGTTGACCACGAGCCATGCCTTGCTCTACCACAGGCCATGCCTTGATCAACCATGGGCGGTTCCTCGCTCTACCCCAGGCAATGCCTTCTTCAACCATGGGTTGTGCCTCGCTCTACCCCAGGCGATGGCTTCGTCGACCATGGAGACTGCCCTCGATCAACGACAGGTTCTGTGCTTCGCTCACAGGCAATACCTTGCTCTACCATGAGCCCTTGCTCCACCACTGGCTGTGCCTTGCTCTACCACAGGCCATGGCTTGGTCGACCATGGAGAAAGGCCTCGGTTGACCATGGAGAAAGGCCTCGGTTGACCATGAACTGTGCACTTGGTTGCTCACTGGCAGTGCCTTGCTTTGCCACGGGCAATGCCTTGCTTGACCACTGGCTGTGCCTTGCTCTACCATGGGCAGTGCCTTGCTCCACCACAGGCGATGGCTTGGTCGACCACAGAGACAACCCTCGGTCAACCATGGGCTGTGCTCTTGGTCACACATAGCAGTGCCTTGCTCCATGATGGGTGATGCCTTGATTGACCAGAGACTGTGCACTTGGTTGCTAACGAGCAGTGCCTTTCTCTACCACTAGCAATGCCTTCCTTGACCACGGGTTATGCCTTGCCCTACCATGGGCAATGGCTTGGTCGACCAACAAGACAGTCCTCAATTGAACATGGGCTGTGCGTCGCTCTACCAAAGGCGATGCCATACCTGACCACGGGCTGTGCTTGGCTCTACCACGGGTGATGCCTTGCTTGACCACAGGCCGTGCCTCACTCTACCACGAGGTATGGCTGGGTCGACCATGGGCTGTGCCTTTCTCTACAACAGCCAATACCCTTGGTCAACCACTAAGACACCCCTTAGTCAACCACAGGCTATGTGATCATTTGCTCATGGGCAGTGGTTTGCTCTACCACATTCGATGGCTTGCTCGACCACGGTGATAGCCTTTGGTCGATCATGGGGCAACACCATGATCGACCACGGCGACAGCTCTTGGTCGACCACAGGCAGTGCCTTGCTCTACCACAGGCAATGCCTTGCTCAACCACAGGCAATGGGATGGTCGACCGCAGGCGTTGCCTTCCGAACCTCAGGCTGTTCCTGGCTCTACCACAGGTGATGCCTTCTTGACCAAGGGTTGTTCCTTGCACTACCACGGGCGTTGACTTATCCACCCCAAGCTGTACCTTGCTCTTCCCCGGGTGATGGCTTGGTTGACCACAGAGATAGCCCCCAGTCAACCACGGGCTGTGTGCTCAGTCACTCACGGGCAGTGCCTTGCTCCACCCAGGGTTGTGCCTCCCTCAACCATGGGCGATGCCTTGCTTGACCACTGGCTGTCCCTTGCTCTACCATAGGCCATGGCTACATCGACAATGGAGAGAACCCTAGTCGACCACAGGCAGTGCGCGCAGTCGCTCACAGGCAGTGCCTTTCTCTAAATGGTCGATGCCTTGCTCGACCATGGCGATAGCCATTGGTCATTCATGGGGTGACGCCATGATAGAGCACGGTGACAGCTCTTGGTCAACCACGGGCAGTGCCTTGCTCTACCACGGGTGATGCCAGGGTCGACCACTGGCTGTGCCTTGCTGTACCACTGGTGATGGCTTGGTTGACCATGGGCTGTGCACTCCGTCGCTCCCGAGCAGTGCCTGGCTGTACCTCGTGCGATGCCTTGCTCGACCAGTGGCTGTGCCTTGCTCTACCACCAGTGATGCCATGCTCGACCATGGGCTGTGCCTTGCTCCACCACAGGCAATGGCTTGGTCGAACATGGAGAAAGCCATTGGTCAACCACGGGCTGTGTGCTCGGTTGTTCAGGGCAGTGCCTGGCTCTACCACAAGTGATACCTTGCTCAACCACAAGCTGTGCCCTGCACCACCACGGGCAATGCCTTGCCCGACCATGAGCTGTGCCTTGCTCTACCACTGGCAATGGCTTGGTCAACCACAGGCGATGCCTTGCTTGACCAAGGGCTGTGCCTTGCTCTAACATGGGCAAAGGCATGTTCGACAATGGGTTGTGCCTTGCTCTACCACGGGCCATGGCTTGGTCGACCATGAGCTGTGCCTCGCCCTACCACGGGCCATGGCTTGGTCAACCATGAGCTGTGCCTCACCCTACCATGGGCGATGCCTTCCTTGACCATGGGCTGAGCCATGCTCTACCATGGGCAATGGCCTGGTCGACCATACTGACAGGCCTTGGTCAACCATGGGTTGTGCACTTGGTCGCTCATGGGCAGCACCTTTCTCTACCACAGGCGATGCCTCGCTCTACCACAGTGACAGCCCTTGGTCAATCATGGGGTGACGCCTTGATTGACCACGGCCACAGTGCTTCATCGACCACGGGCAGTGCCTTGCTCTACCATGGATGATGCCTTGGTCGACCACAAGCTATGCCTCGCTCTACCACTGGAGATGCCTTACTCCACCTTGGGCAATGGCTTGGTTGACCATGGAGACAGCCCTCAGTTGACCACGGGCTGTGAGCTTCATCACAAAAGGGCAGTGCATTGCTCCACAATGGTGATAGCCCTTGGTCAATGTTAATAGATGCAAGGAAGAAGTATATTTCTCCCTTGATTATGTACAAATACATTGCTTATATACAAAGAGAATCCTATCCTGGAAAGAAACTAAAATAGGAAACTTAGCTAATTTAGCTAATCTACAATAGTTAGCTAATATACAATTCATAACAGTTGATCACCTGTGATGCCTTGATCGACCATGGGCTGTGCACTTGGTCACTCATGGTCAATGCTTTGTTCTACCACGAGTGATGCCCTGTTCAACCACACGACAGCCCTTGGTCGATCTTGGGGTGACTCCTTGATTGATGACAGCGACAGCTCTAGGTCGACCATGGGCAGTGCCTTGGTCCACCACAGGTAATGCCTCGGCCAACCACAGGCTGGGCCATGCTATACCATGGGCAATGCCTTGCTACACCATGGGCAATGCATTACTCCACCATGGCGATAGCCCTTGGTCGATCACCTGTGATGCCTTGATTGACCATGGGCTGTGCACTTGGTCGCACATGGGCAGTGCCTTGCTCTACTACGAGTGATGCCTTGCTCGACCACGGCGATAGCCCTTGGTTGATCTTGTGGTCACTCCTTGATCGACGATAGTGACAGCTCTAGGTCAATCATGGGCGATGCTTTGCTCAACCACTGTGCTGTGCCATGCTCTACCATCTGCGATGCCTTGCCCAACCACCAGCTGTGACAGGCTCTACCATGGGACATCTCTTGTTTGACCATGGGTGGTGCCTCACACAACCACAGGCGATCCCTTGCTTGACCAGGGGTTGTGCCTTGCTCCACCACGGATGATGGCTTGGTCGACCACAGAGAAAGTCCTTGGTTGACCACAGGCTATGCGCTCAGTTGCTCACGGGCAGTGCCTTGCCTTACCACGTGTGATGCCTTGCTCAATGATGGGCTGTGCCTTGCTCTACCACTGGTGATGCCATGCTCGACCACAGACTGTGCCTTGCTCTACCACAGGCTGTGCCTTGCTCTACCATGGGCAATTGCTTGGCCGACCACAGGTGGTGCCATGCTCTACCACGGGCGATGGCGTGCTCGATCACGACCTGTGTGATGCTCTACCACAGGTGTTGCCTTGCTCTACCACGGGTAGTGCCTTGCTTTACCGTGGGTGATGGCTTTGTCGACCATGGAGACAGTCATTGGTTGACCACAGGCTGTGCACTCGGTCTCTCACGGGCAATGCCATGCCCTACCACATGTGATACCTTGCCTAACGATGGGCTGTGCCATGCTCTACCTCTGGTGATGCCTTGCTGGAGCACGGGCTGTGCCTTGCTCTACCATGGGTGATGCCATGCTGGACCTCGGGCTATGCCTTCCTCTACCACAGGCAATGGCTTGGTCAACCATGGGCTGTGCCTCACCCTACCATGGGCGATGCCTTGGTCTACCATGGAGATGGCCCTCAGTCGGCCATGGGGTGCGCGGTCAGTCACTCTCGGGCAGTGCCTTGCTCTACCACAGCGACAGCCCTTGGTTGATCATGGGGCGATGCCTTGATCAACAACAGTGACAACTCTTGGCCGACCACAGGCAATGCCTTCCTCTACCATGGGCGATGCCATGGTCGGCGACTGGCTATGCCTTGCTTTACCATGGCTGATCCCTTGCTCTAGCCTGAGATGTGCCTTGCTCTATGACGGGCCATGGCTTGGTCGACCATGGGCTGTGGGCTCAGTCGCTCATGGGCAGTGCCTTGCTCTACCTCAGGCAATCCCTTGCTCAACCATGGGCTGCGCCTTACCCAACCACAGGTGATCCCTTGCTCTACCATGGGCTATGCCTTGCTCTACTAGTTGACCTCAGTTGACCATGGGCTGTACGCCCAGTTGCTCACAGGCAGTGCCTGGTACTTCCCCAGGCAATGACTTACTCGACCCTGGGGTTGTGCCCAGCTCTACCATGGGCAATGCCGTGGTCGACCACGGGCTGTTTCTGGCTCTACCATGGGCAATGGCAGGTTTGACCATGGGTTGTGCCTTGCTCTACCACGTGCGACACCTTGCTTGACCCCCGGCTGTGCCGGGCTATGTCATGGGCGATGGCTTGGTCAACCATGGGCTGTGCCTTGCTCCACCAGAGGCAATCCCTTGGTCTACCACAGGCTATGCCTTGCTCTACCACTGGTGATGGTTTGGTCGACCATGGAGACAACCCTCAGTCAACCACAGGCTGTGTGCTTGGTTGCTCACGGCAGTGCCTGGCACTTCCCGGGGCGATGCCTTGCTCGACCATGGGCTGTGCCTAGCTCTACCATGGGCAATGCTGTGGTTGACCACAGGCTATGCCTGGCTCTACCATGGGAAATGGCATGTTCGACCATGGGTTGTGCATTGCTCTACCATGGGCGTCGTCTTTCTCCACCACCAGCTGTGCCTTATACCATGAGTGATGCCTTGGTCAACCACAGGCTGTGCCTTGCTCCACCACGGGCTGTGCCTTGCTCCACCATGGGCGAAGGCTTGGTTGACCACAGAGACAACCCTCGGTGCACTGCAGGCAGTGCCTTGCTCTAACACAGGCGATGCCTTGCTCCACCACAGGTTGTACCTTGCTCTACCATGGGGCAAAGCTTGGTCAACCACAAGCTGTGCCTTGCTCTACCATGGGCGATGGCTTGGTCAACCACAGAGACAGCCCTTTGTTGGCAATGGGCTGTGTGCTCAGTTGCCCATGGGCAGTCCTTGGATCTGCCTTGGTTGATACCTTGGATCTACCATGGTTGATGGCATGGTCGACCAAGGAGACAGGCATCAGTCGACCTCAGTCTGTGTGCTCGGTTGCTCAAGGCAGTGCTCTTGATTGCTCACAAGCAGTGCCTGGCTCTACCTCAGGTGATGCCTTGCTCAACCATGGGCTGTGCCTTGCTCTACCAAGGGCAATGGCATCTTTGACCATGGCTGTGCCTCGCACGACCACGGGCAATTCCTTACTCAACCACGGGTGATGCCTTTCTCCACCACGAGCAATGGCTTGGTCAACCATGGAGACAGCCCTCGGTTGACCAAGGGTTGTGTGCTCGGTTGCACAAGGGCAGTGCCTAGCTCGACCACGGTGATGGCCCTTTGTCAATCATGGGCAATGCCTTGAACGGCCACAGGCTCTACACTTGGTCGTTCATGGGCTGTGCCTTGCTCTGCCATGGGCAAAGTCTTGCTTGACCACGGTGACAGCCCTTGGTTGACCATGGGGTGATGCCTTGATGGACCATGGTGACAGCTCTTGGTCAAAGCTGGGTGTGCCTTACTCTACCACGAGTGAGGCCATGGTCAACCACAGGCTTTGCCTTGCTCTACCACGAGTGTTGCATTCATCTGCAATGGGCATCGCTTGGTCAACCTCGTGCTGTGCACTCAGTCACTCACAGGCAGTGTCTTGGGCCATACCTTGCTCGACCACTGGTTGTGCCATCCTATACCGTGGGCGATGGCCTTGTCAATCATGGAGATAGCCCTCGGTCAATCACAGGCTGTGCACTTGGTCACTCACGGGCAGTGCCTTGTTCTACCACAAGTAAAGTCTTGCTCAACCACGGCGATGGATCTAGGTTGATCATGGGGCAATGCCTTGATTAACCACGGTGACAGGTCTTGGTTGACCACAGGCAGTGCCTCCTTATACCATGGGCGATGCCATGCTCCACCATGGGCAATGGCATGGTCGACCACAGGCAGTGCCTTGCTCTACCACAAGTGATGGCTTAGTCGACCATGGAGACAATGCTCAGTTGACCATGGGCTGTGCCTTGCTCTACCACAGGTGATGCCTTGCTCCACCACAGGCTGTGCCTTGCTATACCATGGGCCATGGATTGGTCAACCATGGGCTGTGCCTCATTCTACCACAGATGATTGCTTGGTCAACAACCATGGTTGGGCACAGGCGGTGTGCTCGGTCGCTCACAGGCAGTCCCTGGCTATACCTTGGGCAATGCCTTGCTATACCATGGGTGATGGCTTGGTCGACCATGGTCTGTGCACTGGCAGTACCTGGCTCTGCCTCAGGCGATGCCATGCTCTAGAATGGGTTTGTGCCTTGCTTTAGCACTGGCAGTGTCTTGCTCGACCTCGGGCTTTGCCTCCCTCTACCACGGGCAATGTCTTGGTCGACCACGGGCTGTGCCTGGCTCTACCACAAGCGATGCCTTGATCGAGCAAGGGCAGTGCCTTTCTCTACAACCGGCGATGGCTTGGTCAACCATGGAGACAACCCCTGGTCAACCACAGAGACAACCCCTGGTCAACCATGGGTAGTGCGCTCAATCACTCACAAGCAGTGCCCTGCTCTACCTCGGGTGATGGCTTGGTAGACTGCAGAGACAGCCCTTCATTGGCAATGGGCTGTGTGCTCGGTTGCTCATGGGCGGTCCTTGGATCCGCCTTGGTTGCTCATGGGCTGTGCCTTGCTCTACCATGGGTGATGGCTTGGTTGACCACAGATACAGCCCTTTGTTGGCAATGGGCTGTGTGCTCGGTAGCGCATGGGCAGTCCTTGGATCTGCCTCGGTCACTCACAGGCTGTGCTTTGCTCTACCACGGGTGATGGCTTGGTTGACCACAGAGACAGCCCTTGGTTGACCTCGGTCTGTGTGCTCGGCTGCTCAGGGCAGTGCACTCAGTTGCTCACAAGCAGTGCCCGGCTTGACCTCAAGCGATGCCTTGCTCAACCACAGGCTGTGCCTTGCTATACCAAGGGCAATGGCATCTTCAACCATGCACAGTGCCTCACACAACCATGAGCGATTCCTTGGTCGTCCACGGGCTGTGCCTTGGTCTACCACAGGCAATGGCTTGGTTGACCACAGAGACAGCCCTCAGTCGACCACGGGCAGTGCACTCAGTCGCTGATGGGCAGTGCCTTGCTCTCTACCACGTGTGATGCCTTGCTCGACGACAGCCTATGCCTTTTTCTACCATGGGCGTTTCCTTGCTCTACCACGGGCGATGCCTTTCTCCACCTTGAGCAATGGCTTGGTCGACCATGGAGACAACCCTCAGTCAACCACGGAGACAGCCCTTGGTCAACCACGGGTTGTGTGCTTGGTCGCACAAGGGCAATGCCTAGCTCAACCACGGTGATAGCCCTTGGTAGATCAGGGGCAATGCATTGAACAGCCATGGGCTCTCCACTTGGTCACTCACAAGCTGTGCCTTGCTCTACCACGAGTGAAGTCTTGCCCTCGACCACGGTGACAACCCTTGGTCAACCATGGGGTGTTGCCTTGATGGACCATGGCAATGGCTCTTGGTCGACCACGGGTGTGCCTTTCTCTAGCACGAGCAAAGCCAAGGTCAACCATGGGCTGTGCCTTGCTCTACCATGGGTGTTGCATTGGTCTATGATGGGCCATCCCTTGGTCAACCCCGTGCTGTGCGTTCAGTCGCTCACGGGCAGTGTCTTGCTCTACCTAGGGCAATACCTTGCTCAACCATGGGCTGTGCCTGGCTCCACCATGAGCAATGGCATGTTTGACCCACATGCTGTGCCATGCTCTACCACCACTGATGCCTTGTTCGACCATGGGTTGTGCTGTCCTATACCACAGGTGATGGCTTGGTCGATCATGGAGACAACCCTCGGTTGACCACAGTCTGTGCACTCGGTCGCTGACGGGCAGTGCCTTGCTCTACCACAGGTGAAGTCTTGCTCGACCATGGCAACAGCCCTAGGTTGATCATGGGGTAACCCCTTGATTAACCACAGTGATAGGTCTTCATCGACCATGGGCAGTGCCTCCCTATACCACAGACGATGCCTTGGTTGACCATGGGCTGTGCCCTGCTCTTCCATGGGCAATGCCATGCTCCACGATGGGCAATGGCTTGGTCGACCATGGGTGATGCCTTGCTCTACCATGGGCAATGGCTTAGTTGACCACAGAGATAGCACTCGGTCGACCATGGATCGTGCCTTGCTGTACCACGAGCAATTGCCTCACCAACCACAGGCAGTGCCATGCTCTATCACAGGCAATGGCTTGGTCGACCACAGAGACAGCCCTTGGTTGGGCACGGGCTGTGTGCTCGGTCGCTCATGGGCAGTCCGTGGTTCTACCATGGGCAATGGCATGGTCGACCACAGGCTGTGCCTGGCTCTATGATGGGCAATGCCTTGATCGAGCAAGGGCTGTGCCTTGCTCTACCACCGGCAATGGCTTGGTCGACCACTGACACAACCCCCGGTTCGACCACGGGTAGTGCGCTCAGTCACTCACAAGCAGTGCCTGGCTCTACCTCGGGTGACGACCAGAGGCTGTGCCTTGCTCTACCCTGGGTGACGCCTTGCTCTTCCATGGGCTGTGCCTCGCACTACCAAGGGCAATGGCATGTTTGACCACGAGTGCACCTCACTCTACCACGGGATGATAGCTTGGTTGACCATGGAGATAGCCCTTGGTCAACCATGGGCTGTGTAGTCAGTTGCTCACAGGTAGTGCCTTGCCCTTCCATGTGCGAGTTGGTTGCTCATGGGCTGTACCTTGCTCTACCACGGGTGACGCCTTGCTCAACCACAGGCTGTGCCTT
Organism: Sonneratia alba; assembly: GCA_900174645.1. Lineage (NCBI taxonomy): Eukaryota > Viridiplantae > Streptophyta > Magnoliopsida > Myrtales > Lythraceae > Sonneratia > Sonneratia alba. The sequence goes on along the minus strand of FWPY01000027.1, from coordinate 4,393,544 downwards.
GCTCTACAATGGGCAATCGCTTGGTTGACCACAGGCAGTGCCTTGCTCTACCATGGGCGATGGCTTCCTTGACCATGGCCAGTGCATTGCTCTACCATGGGCATTGCCTTGCTCTAGCACAGGCGATGGCTTGGTCGACCACGGAGACAGTGATCAGTCAACCATGGGATGTGCACTCTGTCTCTCAAGGGTAGCGCCTTGCCCTACCACAAGCGATGCCTTGCTCGACCACGCATTGTGCCTTGCTCTAACTCTGGTGATGCCTTGCTCGACCATGGACTGAGCCTTGCTCAACCTCGAGCAGTGTCTTACTCTACCACAGGCAATGGCTTGGTCGACCACGGGCTGTGCCCCACTCTACCAGGGGTGATGCCTTGGTTGGCCACAGAGACTGCCCTTGGTCGGCCATGGGCAGTGAGCTCGGTGGCTCATGGGCAGTGCCTTGTTCTACCACAGCCTTTGCCTTGCCTTGCTCAACCATGGCAATAGCCCTTGGTCAATCATGGGGTGACGCCTTGATCAACTACAGCAACAGCTCTTGGTTGACCACGGGCAGTGCCTTGCTCTACCATGGGTGATGCCTTGCTAGGCAACGGACTTTACCATGCCCTACCATGAGCAATGCCATGCTCCACCATGGGAAATGGCATGCTCAACAATGGGTGATGACTTCTTCACCATGGGCTGTGCCTTGCTCTACCAAAGGCAATGGCTTGGTTGACTGTAGACACAGCCCTCAGTTGACCACGGGCTGTGTGCTCGGTTCACTCACAGTCAGTGCCTTGCCCTATCATGGGCAATGCTTTGCTCCACCATGGGCTAGGCCTCGCTTTACCACCTGCGATGCCTTGCTCGACCACTGGCTATCACTTGCTCTACCATGGGCAATGGCTTGGTCGACCATGGAGACAGCCCCTAGTTCACCATGGGCTGCATGCTCAGTCGCTCATGGGCAGTGCCTTCCTCTATGACGGTCGATGCCTTGCTTGATGATGGCAACATCCCTTGGTTGATCAAGGGGAAACACCTTGATCGACCATGGTGACAGCTCTTGGTCAACTATGGGCAGTGCCTTGCTCGACCACAGGCTGTGTGCTCTGTCAACCATGAGCTGTGTGCTTGGTTGCGCACGGGCAATGCCTTGCTTGCTGTACCGGGCTCTACCACGGGCCATGGCTTGCTCAACCACGGGCTGTGCCTTGCCCTACCATGAGCGATGGATTGGTTGACCATGGAGACAGGCCTCGGTTCACCGCAGACTGTGCACTTTGTCGCTCATGGCAAGTGCCTTGCTCTACAACAGGCAGTGCCTTCCACTACCATGGGCAATGCCTCGCTCGATGATGGGCTGTGCCTCGCTCTACCTCAGGCGGTGCCTTGCTCCACCACAGGCAATGGCTTGGTCGACCATGGAGATTGCCCTTCATTGATCATGGGTGATACCTTGATCGACCATGGGCTGTGCACTCGGTCGCACAAGGGCAGTGCCTTGCTCCAGCACGGGGGATGCCTTGCTTGACCACAGCGATAGCCCTTCATTGATCACGGGTGATGCCTTGATCGACCACGAGCTGTGCACTCAGTCAGTCATGGGTAGTGCCATGCTCTGCCACAGGTGATGCCTTCCTCGACCACGGCAACAACCCTTGGTCGATCAAGGGTCAATGCGTTGATCGACCATGGCAACAGCTCTGGGTTGACCATGGGTAGTGACTTGGTCCACCACGGGCAATGCTTTGGTCGACCATGGGCTGTACCTCGCTTTACAGTGGGTGATGCCTTGCTCAACCACAGGCTATGCCTCGCTCTACCACTGGCGATGGCTTGGAAGACCATGGAGACAGCCCTTGGTCAACTACGGGCTGTGCGCTCAGTAGTTCACGGGCAGTGCCTGGCTCTTCCTCGGGTGATGCCTTGCTTGACCACGAGCTGTGGTTTGCTCTACCGCAGGTGATGCCTTACTCAACAATGGGCTGAGCTTGGCTCTACCAAGGGCAATGGCATGTTCGACCCTGGGCTGTGGCTCGCCCTACCTCAAGTGATGCCATGCTCAACGATGGGCTGTGCCTTGCTCCACACCATGGGCGATGGCTTGGTCGACCACGGAGACAACCGTCGGTCAACCACGGATGGTGCACTCAGTCTCTCAGGGCCAGGGCCTGGCTCCTACCTCAGGTGATGCCTTGCTTGACCATGGGTTGTGCGTTGCTCTACTGCGGGTGATGCCTTACTCGACCACAGGCCATGCCATCCTCTACCAAGGGCAATGGCATGTTTGACCACACATTGTGCCTCACTCTACCCCGGGTGATGCCTTACTCGACCATGGGCTGTGCCTTGCTCTAGCACAGGCAATGCGTTGCTTGACCACGGCCAGTGCCTTGCTCTACCATGGGCCATGCCTTGATGTACCTTGGTCAACCATGGGCTGTATGGTCGGTCTCTCACTGGCAGTGCCTAGCAGTAGCTTGGGCGATGCCTTGCACAGCCACAAGCTGTGCCTTGCTCTACCAAAGGGCATGGCATGTTCAACCACGGGCTGTGCCTTGCCCAATCACGGGTGATCTCTTGCTTGATCATGGGCTGTGCCATGCTCTACCAAGGGCACTGGCTTGGTCGACCAAGGAGACAGCCCTCGGTCAACCACGGGCAATGACATGGTTGACCAAGGAGACAGCCCTCGATTGGCCATGGACACAGCCCTCGATCAACCACAGGGTCTGCCTTGCTCTACCACGGTCAATGCCTTGGTCAACCATGGCAACAGCCCTTGGTCGATCATGGTCAGTGCCTTGATCAACCATGGGCAGTGCACTCGGCAGCTCATGGGTAGTGCCTTGACTATGATGGGTGATGCCTTGCTTGACCAGGGGCGATGAATTGCTCTTTCCACAGGTGATGACTTGCTTGACCTAGGAGACAGTCTTCGGTTGACCACGGGCTGTGCACTTAGTCGCAGAAGCACAGTGCCTTGCTCCACCACAAGCGATGCCTTGCTCCTCCACCAGCTGTGCCTTGCTCTACCACTGGCCATGGCTTGGTCCACCATGGGCTGTTCCTCAGTCTACCATGGGCGATACCTTGCTCAACCATGGGCTGAGGCTTGCTCTACCATGGGCAATGGCTTGGTTGACCAAAGAGACAGACGGCACGGTTGACCATGGGCTGTGCACTCAGTCGCTCATGGGCAGTGCATTGCTCTATCATGGGTGATGCCTCGCTCAACCACAGTGACAGCCCTTTGGTTGATCATGGGGTGACGCCATGATAGACCACTGCCACAGTGCTTCATCGACCAAGGGCAGCATCTTGCTCCACCACAGGCAATGGCTTGGTCGACCACGGAGACAGCCCTCAGTTGAGCATGGGCTGTGAGCTCGGTTGCACAAGGGCAGTGCATTGCTCCACCACAGGCTACACCTTGCTCACCCACGGCAATAGCCCTTGGTCGATCACCTGCAATGCCTTGATGAACCATGGGTTGTGCAAACAATCACTCACGGGTAGTGCCATGCTCTGCCTGCGAGCGATGGCTTGCTTGACCACGACGACAGCCCTTGGTTGATCATGGGGTGACTTCTTTGATCGACCATAGCGACAGCTCCAGGTCAACCACAGGCAGTGGCTTGGTCCACCACAGGTGATGCCTTGGTCAACCACGGGCTGTGCCTTGCTCTACCTCGGGCAATGCATTGCTCCACCACAGGCTGTGCATTTCTCTACCTTGGGCCATGGCTTGGTCGACCATGGAGATAGCCCTCGGTCAACCATGGGCTGTGCGCTTGGTCGCTCACGGGCAGTGCCTCACTCTACATTGGGCAATGCCTTGCTCAACCATGGGTTGTGCCTCACCCATCCACCGGCAATGCCCTACTCTACCATAGGTGATGTCTTGGTCGACCACAGGCTATGTGCTTAGTCGCTCACAGGCAATGCCTTGCTCCACTATGGGCTATGCCTTGCTCTACCATGGGTGATGGCTTGGTTGACCATGGAGACAGCCCTCTGTCTACCACAGGCTGTGTGCTCAGTCACTCACGGGCACTGCCTTGCTCTATCATGGGCAATTCGTTGCTCCACCACAAGCCATGCCTTGCTCTATGACAGGTGATGCCTTGCTTGACCACGGGTGATGCCTTCTCTACCACAGGTTGTACCTGGCCCTACGCACCACAGGCTATCTGCTCGGTCACTCACAGGCAGTGCCATGCTCTAGCATGGGCAATGCCTTGCTCCACCATGGGCTATGCCTCGCACTGCCACAGGCGATGCCTTTCACGACCACAGGCTATGCCTCGCTGTACCATGGGCAATGGGATGTTTGACCATGGGCTGTGCCTTGCTCTACCATGGGCGATGACATGGTTGACCACGGAGAAAGCCCTCATTCGACGATGGGCCGTGTGTACGGTCACTCACAGGCACTGCCTTGCTATACCAAGGGCAATGCCTTGCTCCACCATGGGCTGTGCCTCACCCTAACACAGATGATGCCATGCTTGACCACCGGCTGTCCCTGTGGTACCACGGGGCAATCACTTGATTGACCAAGGAGACAGCCCTTAGTTGACCATGGGCTGTGCCTTGCTCCACCACAGGCAATGTGTTGGTCAACCACGGAGAAAGCCCTGGGTCGACCACAGACTGTGTGCTCGGTTGCTCAGGGCGGTGCCTGGCTCCACCTCAAGCGATGCCTTGCACAACCACGGGCTGTGCCTTGGTTTACCATGGGCAATGCCTTCCTCAATCAAAGGCTGTTCCTTTCTCTACCAAGGGCAATGGAAGGTTTGGCCACAGGCATTGCCTTGCTCCACAATGGGCTATGGCTTGGTAAACCATGGAGAAAGCCCTCGGTCGACCACGGGCTGTGCTCTCAGTTTCTCAGGGCACTGCCTGGCTCTACTTTAGGTTGCACAACCACGGGCTGTGCCGTGCTCTACCACGGGCAATGGGATGTTCAACCACAGGCTGTGCCTCACTCTACCATGGGTGATGCCTTGCTCGACCATGGGCTGTGCCTTGCCCAACCACAGGCGATGGCTTGTTCAACCACGGACTGTGTGCTCAGTCGCTCATGGGCAATGCCTTGCTCAAGCATGGGCTGTGCCTTGCTCTACCCATGGACAATGCCTTCCTTGACCACGTGCTGGGCCTTGCTCTACCAAGGGCAATGGGAGGTTCAACCACAGGCTGTGCCTCTCTCTTCCATGGGCGATGGCTTGCTTGACCACGTAGACAGCCCTTGGTCAACTGCAGGCTTTGTGCTCGGTCACTCATGGGCAGCGCCTTGTGCTACCACAGGCAGTGCCTTGCTCCACCACAGGTTGTGCCTTGCTCTACCATGGGCAATGCCTTGCTCAACCACAGGTGATGCCTTGCCTGACCACAGGCTGTGCCTCACTCTACCATAGGCAATGCCTTGCCCAACCATGGGTTGTGCCTGGCTATCCCTTGGGCGACTCCTTGCTCAACCACGGGCTTTGCATCTTTCAACCATGGGTGATGGCTTGGTCAACCTTGGAGACAGCCCATGATCGACCAGGAGTTGTGCACTCGGTCACTCATGGGCCGTGCCTTGCTCTACCATGTGCAATGCCTTGCTTGAGCACAGGGAATGGCTTGGTCAACCAAAGGTTGTGCCTCGCTTTATCACGGGTGATGGCTTGCTCGACCATGTCCTGTGCCTTTCTCTTCCACTGGAGTTGCCTTGCTCTACCACAGGTGATGCCTTGCTCGACCACAGGCTGTGCCTTGCTCTTCCGTGGGCAATGGCTCAAATGACCACGGGCAGTGCCATACTCTACCATGGACAATGCTTGCTCTACCACAGGCGATGGCTCAGATGACCACGGCCTGTACACTCGGTCTATCACAGGCAGTGCCTAGCTCTACCTCAGGCGATGCCTTGCTTGACCACGGGTGATGCCTTGCTCTAACATGGGTAATGCCTTGCTTGACCACCCGTTCTGCCTTTCTATACCAATGGCAGTGGCATGTTCGACCATGGGTTGTGCCTCGCTCTACCACGGGCATGGCTTGCTCGACCACGGAGACAGTTGTTGGTTGACCACGGGCGATTCATTGGTCGACTGCAGGGCAATGCCTTGCTCGACTGCAAGCTGTGGCTTGCTCTACCAAGGGTGATGGCATGGTCGACCATGGAGACAGCCCTCAGTTCAACCACAGGCAATGCCTTGATCTGCCATGGATGATGGCTTGCTCAACCATGGAGACAGCCCTCGGTCGACCATGGGCCGTGTGCTCAGTTGCTCACGGGCAGTGCCTTGCTCTGCCACAGTCGATGCCTTGGTTGACCACAGGCAATGCGTTGCTCTACCAAAGGCAATACCTTGCTTGATCATGGGCTGTGCCTTGGTCTACCACGAGTAACGACTTGGTCCACCAAAGGTTGTGCCTCGCTCTACCACGGGCTGTGCCTTTTTGTACCATGGGTAGCAGCTTGCTTGACCACTGGGCAGTGCCTCACTGTACCATGGGCAATGCCTTCTTGACCCTGGGCTATGCCTTGCTCTACCATGGGCAATGGCTTGGTTGACCATGGGCTATGCACATGGTCGCTCACAGGTAGTGCGTTGTTCTACCATGGGCAATGCCTTGCTCCACCATGGGATGTGCCTCACTCTGCCATGGCTCTACCATGGGCGATGCCATCTCGACCACAGGTTGTGCCTTGCTCCACCATGGGCAATGCCTTCTCAACCATGGGCTGTGCATTGCTCTACAATGGGCGGTCGCTTGGTCAGCCACGGAGACAGCCCTCGGTTCAACCACAGGGAATGCCTTGCTCAACCACAGGCTGGGCCATGCTCTACCACGGGCAATGCCTTACTCGACCACCCACTGTGCCTTTCTATACCAAGGGCAATGGCATGTTTGACCACGGGCTGTGACTCGCTCTACCACAGGCAATGCCTTGCTCAACTACAGGCTGCGCCTTGCCCAACCAGAGGCAATGCCTTGCTTTACCATGGGCTGTGCCTTGCTCAACCATGGGATGTGCCTTGCCCAACCACAGGCAATGCCTTGCACAACCACAGGCTGTGCGTTGCTCTACCAAGGGCGATGGCTTGGTAGATGACGGATACAGCCCTCGGTTCAACCACAAGCAATGCCTTGCTCTGCCATGGGCATTGGCTTGGTCGACGATGGAGACAGCCCTCGGTCGACCTTGGGCTGTGGCTTGCTCTACCACAGGTGTTGGCTTGGTCGACCTTAGAGACAGCCGTCAGTTCGACCACGGACTGTGTGCTCAGTTGCTCACAAGCAGTGCCTTTCCCTACCATGGTCGATGCCTTGGTGGACTAGGGCAACAGCCCTTGGTCAATCACTGTCGATGCCTTGATTGACCCTGGGTGGTGCACACGGTCACTCACGGGCAGCGCCTTGCTCTACCACTGCAGATGCCCTTCTCTACCACGGTTGATGCCATGCTCTACGATGGTTGATGACTTGGTTGACCATGGGTAGTGCCTTGCTCAACTTCAGGTGATGCCCTGCTCGACCACAGGCTGTGCCCAGCTCAACCACAGGTGTTGCCATGCTCAACCACAGGCTGTCCCTTCCTGTACCACGGACAATGGCTTGGTCAACCACGGGCTGTGCCTCACTCTACCACACGCAATGCCTTGCTCGACCACAGGGTGTGCCTTGCTCTACCACGGGCGATGGCTTGGACAACCATGGAGACAGCCCTCGGTTGACCAAGAGCTGTGCACTCAGTCACTCATGGAATGTGCATTGCTCTACCACGGGCTGTGCCTGCCTCTGCCATGGCTGATGCCTTGCTTGATCACGGCTGTGCCTTGGTCTACCACAAGCATTGGCTTGGTTGACCAAAGGTTCTGCCTCGCCCTACCACGGGCGATAGCTTGCTTGACCACGGCCTGTGCCTTGCACTACCGTGGGCATTGCGTTGCTCAACCATGGGTAGTGCCTTGCTGTACCATGGGCAGCCGCTTGCTCAACCGTGGGCAGTGCCTCATTCTACCATGGGCAATGCCCTCTCGACCGTGGGCTGTGTCTTTCTCTACCACGGGCGATGGCTTGCTCGACGACTGAGACCGCCCTCAGTTGGCTGCAGGCTGTGCACTCAGTTGCTCATGGCCAGTGCCTTTCTCTACCACGGGTGATGCCTTGCTCAACAACAGGCTGTGGCTGGCTCTACCACGGGAGATGCCTTGCTCAACCATGGGCTGTGCCTTGCTCTACCACCAGCAATGCCTTGTTCGACTGTGGGCTGTGCCTTGCCCAACCACAGGTGATGCCTTGCTCAACCACGGGCTGTGCCTTGCTCTGCCACCGGCAATGGCTTGGTTGACCACGGAGACAGCCCTCGGTTGACCATGAGGTGGGGGCTCAGTCGCTCACAGCCAATGCTTGGATCTACCTCAGGCGATGCCCTGCTCGACCACGAGCTGTGCCCTGCTCTATCATGGGCGATGGCTTGCTTGGCCTGGGCTGTGCCTTGCTCTTCCACAGGCAATGGCTTGTTCGACCATGGGCTGTGCCTTACTCTACAATGTGCTATGTGTTGCTCAACCATGGTCTGTGCCATGTTCTACCATGGGTGATGGCTTGGTTGATCATGGGCTGTGCGCTCGATCATTCAAGGGTAGTGCCTGGCTCTACCACAGGTGACACCTTTCTCTACCAAGGGCAATGGCATGTTCGACCATGGGTTGTGCATCACTCTACCACATTTGATGCCATACTCTACCACGGCCGTTGCCTTGGTTGACCACGGGCTGTGCCTTGCTCTACCATCAGTGATGGCTTGGTTGATCATAGAGACAGCCCTCAGTCGACCACAGGCTGTGCCGTCAGTCTTTCATGCCCAGTTCCCGGCTCTACCTTGGTGGTGCCCTGCTTGACCATGGGCCGTGCCAGGCTCTACCATGGGCGATGGCTTGCTTGACCACAGGCTGTGCCTTGCTCTACCCCGAGCTATGCATTGCTTGACCATGGGCTGTGCCTTGCTCTACCATGGGCGATGGCTTGGTTGATCACAGGCTATGCACTCGGTTGTTCATGGGCAGTGCCTGGCTGTACCTTGAGTGATGCCTTGCTTGACCACAGGCTGTGCCTGGCTATACCATGGGTGATCCCTTCCTTGACCACAGGCGACGCCTTCCTTGACCATGGGCTGTGCCTGGGTGGCGCCTCACTCTACCACTTGGTTGCTTATAGGCCGTGGCATGCTCTACCACATGTGTTGCCTTGCTCAACCATGGGCTGTGCCTTGCTCTACCATGGGTGATGGCTTGGTAGATCACAGGCTGTGCACTCGGTCGTTCATGGGCAGTGCCCGGCTATACCTCGGGAGATGCCTTGCTTGACCACAAGTTGTGCCTGGCTATACCATGGGCAACACCTTCCTTGACCATGGGCAGTGCCTCACTCTACCATGGGGGTTGCCTCACTCTACCACTTGGTCACTTATAGCCCATGGCATGCTCTACCATGTGCATTGCCTTGCTTGACAACAGGCTGTGCCTTGCTCTATGACAGGTGATGCCATCCTCCACCGTTGGCTGTGCTTGGTTCTTCCACAGGCAATGGCTTGGTCGACCAATGGATGTGCCTAGCTCTGCCGTAGGCGTTGTCATGCTAGACCATGGGCTGTGCCTTGCTCTACCACGGGTGATGCCATGCTTGACCACGGGCTGTGCTTTGCTCTACATTGGTCAATGGCTTGGCTGACCAAAGGCTATGCCTAGCTTTGCCATGGGCGTTGCCTTGCTCGACCTCGGGCTGTGCCTGGCTTAACCCTGGGCAATGGCTTGGTTGACCACAGAGATAGCCCTTGGTCGGCCACAAGCTCTGCGCTTGGTCACTCATGAGCAGTGCCTTCCTCTACCACAGGCAATGCCGCACTAGACCACGGGCTGTGTCTGGCTCTACCTCGAGAGATGCCTTGTGTGACCACAGGCTGTGCCTTGCTCTACCACGGGAAATGAATTGTTCCACCATGGCTGTGGCTCGCCCTACCATGGGCAATGCCATGCCTGACCATGGGTGTTGGCATGGTCGACCACAGAGATAGCCCTCGGTCGACCACGGGGTATGCCTTGCTGTACCACAGGCTGTACATGTGGTCTCTAGCTCGGGTGATGCCTTGCTCGATCATGAGTTGGGCCTTGCTCAACCACGGACTGTGCCATGCAATACCAAGGGCCATGGCATGCTCTATGATGGGCGATGCCTTGCTCAACCATGGGCTGCACTTTTCCCAACCACGGCTGATGCCTTGTTCGACCACGGAGACAACCCTCAATCAACCACGGCTGATGCCTTGCTTGACCACAGGCTGTGCCTTGCCCAACCACAGGCGATGCCTGGCTTGACCACAGGTTGTGCCTTGCTCTACCAAAGGCGATGGCTTGGTCCACCACGGAGACAACTCTTGGTCGACCACAGGCTGTGCCTTGCTCTCCCACAGGTGATGGCTTGGTCGACATTGGAGCCAATCCCCAGTCAACCACGGGCTATGTGCATGGTCACTCATGAGTAGTGCCTTGCTCTACCATGGTCAAAGCCTTGGTCGCCACAGAAACAGCCCTCGGTCAATCACAGTGGATGTGTAGATCGACCACGGCTGTGCACACAGTCACTCACGGGCAGTGCCCTGGTCTACCACGGGCAGTGCCCTGGTCGAACACTGGTTGTGCCTTGCTCTGCCATGGGCGATGGCTTGGACCACCATGGAGACAGCCCTCGGTTGACCCCGAGCTGTGCCTTCCACTACCATGGGCGATGGCTTGGTCTACCAGAGACAGCCTTTGGTCGACCATGGACCATGCCATGCCCTACCATGGGCTGTGCCTTGCTCAACCTCAGGCTGTGCCAGGCTCTACCAAGGGTGATGGCCTGTTTGACCATGGGCAGTGCCTCACTCTACCATGGGTGATGGCTTCGTCGACCTCCAGTTGTGCCTTGCTGTACCACAGGTGATGCCCTACTTGACCACGGGGTGTGCCTTGGTCGATCACGGGCGATGCCTTGCCCAACCATGGGCTCTATTTGGCTATACAATGGAATATGCCTTACTCAACAAAGGGGTAATGGCTTGTTTGACAATGGGCTGTTCCTTGCACTACCACGGGTGATGCTTTGCTCCATGACGCACTGTGCCTTGCTCCATGATGCACTGTGCCTTGCCCTACCACAGTTGATGGCTTGGTCGAGCACAGTGACAGCCCTCGATGTACCATGGGCTGTGTGCTCAGTCGCTCATGGGCAATGCCTTGCTCCACCACCAGCAAAGCCTTGCTCTACCACGGGCCGTGCTTTGCTCGACCATGGGCAGTACCTCACTCTACCCCAGGTGATGCCTTCTTCAACCACGGGTTGTGCCTTGCTCTACCCTGGGCGATGCCTTGGTTGACCATGGAGAATGCCCTCGATTGACCACGGGCTGTGTGCTCAGTTGCTCATGGGCAATACCTTGCTCTAACATGAGCAATGCCTTGCTCTACTATGAGCAACGCCTTGCTCAACCACTGGCAGTGCCTTGCTCTACCATGGGCCATGGCTTGGTCGACCATGGAGAAAGGCCTCGGTTGACCACGGACTGTGCACTAGGTCGCTCACAGGCAGTGCCTTGCTCTGCCACGGGCGACGCGTTGCTTGACCACTGGCTGTGCCTCACTCTATCACGGGTGGTGCCTTGCTCCACCACAGGCAACGGCTTGGTTGACCATGGAGACAACCCTCAGTTGACCACGGGCTGTGCGCTTGGTCGCACAATAGCAGTGCCTTGCTCCATGATGGGCGATGCCTTGATCGACCATAGGCTGTGTACTCGGTTGCTCATGGGTAATGCCTTGCACTACCATGGGTGATGCCCTGCTTGACCATGGGCAATGAATTGCTCCACAACAGATGATGGCTTGTGTCACAGGGGTCAGAATTCACCCAAATTTTTCCATTCCTGCGATGGTGCTAAGCAGTGTCCTACACACTCTCAGCCAACCCGAACACACGCAATGAAATAGCTTGGCGAGGTTTAGCAACAAGGATCGGGATTGAACAATGCAAGGTAAGGGAAATCTCACTTGTATTCACAAACTCGAATTACAAGAACACGCAAAACCCTTACACAACCTTGCACGGTCACGCCCAAGTATTTGCCTCGTGTTTCCGACACTTGCACTCCTCACTTGGACTGGTGAACTTCACCTGGGGAGTTCACACTCGGCTTTGAGGGAACTAGTCACAGTACTGCAGGCCTTCCTTTGCTCGACCTTATGTGATGGAGTGTTTTCCTCTCGACTCTCTTCTCCAGTTGCCCCCTCGACCTTGAAGACCCCAGTCCTATTTATCCTTGCAGGGGAGGATCCACGATCCCTAGTTTTCAGGAAACAACCAGGCTTCCATAACCACCCTTATCCCTTATTTTCAGGATGCTGCAGTTGGATAAGGTTGACTGCTCGCCAGCTCAATCACTCGGTCAGCACTCTGACCGTGACCCCGTCAATCACACGACTGGAGTCTGCCGGGTCTGCCTGAGTGCCATCCGCGTTCAGTTTGGTCATGGGCACCACGCCCTTGCCTTGGATCAGTCACTGATAGCCGGAACGTTAGTGCCGCTCGACTGTGAGCGACTTTCCCTAGTGAGTCTTGTGGAAGCTTAGGGCATCCCTGTCGCCCGCCCTTGAGCACCTCCTACGGGATCAGCCGCCCGCCCATTGTCTGCCAGTTTGCCTAGGAACGGGTCTTGTGGGAGGAGAGGGAGTCCAAGTCACCCGCCCTTGACCGAGTCTTGCGGGATTGCCCATGCCTGCCTTGCCTGCCACTTGGTGTCTGCCTTGCTCGCCCGAGAGCAAGTCTTGCGGGTGGATAGGGCATCCAGGTCACCCACCCTTGACCGAGTCTTGCGGGATCGCCCATGCCCGCCTTGCCTGCCACTTGGGGTCCACCTTGCTCGCCCGGGAGCAAGTCTTGCGGAAGGATAGGGCATCCAGGTCACCCGCATTGCCTGGCAGCTCGCCCGTCCGTTCCAACTGATCCTTAGGCAGTCTTCCCTCGATCCTGTTCCTAGCTGCCATGCCATTGAGGGTCCGCCTAGCAGCCATGTTCGTGTCCTAGTGTCTGCCCCTTAATGCTCGGACACAGAAATGGCTGCCAAGCGGACCCTCGATAGCATGGCAGCCCGGGAAAGGATCGAGGGAAGGAATGCCAAAGGATCAATGGGATATATATAGGGCGAGGGCCAAGCTAAGTGGGAAGGCGAGCTGGACTTCCCCACTTCCCTAAAGACTCGGTCAGGAGTGAGCTGGACGCCCTAACCGCCCGGAAGACTTGTTCTCGGGCGAGGAAGGCGGACGACAGGTGGCGGGCCGTGCGGGCCTGAGCACTCCCGCAAGACCCGGTCAAGGCCAAGTGGGCTGGACGCCCCAACCTCCCGAAAGACCCGTTCAAAGGCGAGCTGGCAAGCAACGGGCATGCGGGTTCTCCTGAAGACTCGCTAGGGAAGTCGCTCGGGGGCGAGCGACGCTAATGTTCCATGCAATTGATCCAAGGCAAGGGCGCGGTGCCCATGACCGAACTGAGTGCGGGTGGCACTCAGTCAGGCCCGATATACTCCGGTCGTGGAACGATGGAGTCTCGGTCAAGGTGCTGACCGAGGACTGTGCTGGCAGTCGATCTTATCCCTAGGAATAAGGGATAAGGGTGGTTATGGAAGCTGAGGTGTTCCCTAGAAACTAGGGATGAGGATTCCCCACCTGCAAGTATAAATAGCCCCCGGGTCCTAAGGTCGAAAAAGGCAGAAGGGGAGAGCAACTGGAGAGAGTTAGAGAGAACACTCTATCACCGATAGTCGAGCAAGGAAGTCCCGGCAACAGTGTGACCAGTCCCCCGACGCTGAGTGTGAACTCCCGGAGTGAAGTTCACCCGTCCAAGTGAGGAGTGCAAGTGCTGGAGTACGAGGCATATACTTGGACGTGGCCGTGCAAGGTCGTGTAAGGGTTTTGTGTGTTCTTGTAATTCGTGTTTGTGAATACAAGTGAGATTTCCCTTACCTTGCATTGTTCGATCTTGATCCTTGATTGCTAAACCTCGCCAAGCTATTTCGCTGCGTGTGTGTGCTTCGGGTTGGCTGAGAGTGCACGAGACACTGCTTAGCACCATCGCAGGAACGGAAAAATTCGGGTGAGTTCCGACCCCTGTGACACCTAGCATCAAGGGGCTAACAGACCTCCCCCACTTGAGGAAGCCGATGCCCTCATTGGAATAGAGTGGACGTACTCCTGGATCTTGTCCTCGAATTGCCAGAGTGTTGCCTCCTTTTCCCAACTCACTTCCGACATTGGCAAACCTTTCCATACAACCAGATACTCTGTTCTCCGGTTTTTCTTGCTGTACCCCAACACACGGCGGTCCAACACGCGGTCAACTTCCCGATCCAATTCCGTGCGCACATTCAATGGAGCACGTCTTGCCCTAACGCGTTCAGCATCCGCATCTTCATGGTAGGGCTTCAGGAAGCTGACATGGAAAGTGGGATGAATCTTCATCCTCTCGGGTAGTGCCAAGCGATAAGCCACTGCTCCCACTCGCTTCACTACCTCGAACGGCCCATCATACAGCTGAATGAGGCCCTTGTGCCATCTCTTGCTCATCACTTTCTTCCAAATTTGGGGCATCAATTTCAGCATGACCTTGTCACCGACCTGAAATTCCAGCGGTCGATGCCCTTGATCCGCATATTTCTTCATGCGGCGGACAGCTTTGGCAAGGGTCCTATGCTTCCTCGAGCATCTCCTGCTTATTCCAAGCAAAACGATAGGCAGCAGGACATGGCCCTTTCTTCTTTTGTAGGGCCACTTCAGAAGGGGTTAATGGTTGATAGCCCAAAGTGAGCTCAAATGGACTGAACTCAGTTGCTGAGGAACGCTGCAAGTTGTAACAAAACTGTGCCATGTCCAACAGTTCCAGCCAATTCTATTGACTGGCAGTGACATAGTGTTGCAAGTACTCTTCCAGCAGCTGGTTCATCCTTTCCATTTGTCCGTCCGTCTACGGGTGGTTTGCTGTTGAGAACTTTAGTTTCATCCCCATCATGTTGAAGAGATGGGTCCAGAATTTCCCGGTGAACCATGCATCTCGATCACTCACGATGTCTGTCGGGATCCCAAACAGCTTGAACAAGTGGCGATAGAACTCTTCCGCCGCCGTTTCTGTAGAGCAATTCTTTGGGGTAAGCCTAAAGATCCCATACTTTGAGAACCCGCCTACCACAACCATGACTCCATCAAAACCCTTAACCTCAGGGAAGCCACTGATGAAGTCCATAGAAACTGACACCCAAGGTTTCTCTAGAATAGGTGAAGGCTGCAACAAGCCTGCCTCAATGCACCATTCTGCCTTGTCTTGTTGACAAACAAGGCACGTCTTGATGTAAAGCTCAATGTCATTCTCCATCTTCGGCTAGAAGTAGGAGTGTGTCAACAGCGCTAGCATCCTTTCCCATCCAGGATGCCCAGCCCATTGCGCATCATGATGTTCACGCAATAGCTGAGTCCTCAGTCCTCCACTGGGGACAAATACGCGACCACCCTTTGCGTATAACAATCCATCATCAATCCAGTACCTCCTCACAGTACCATCTTGGACTTGCGCGACCAGCTTTTGGTATACCCGATCCTCCTTCGCCTGATCCTTCAGTTTGCCCACGAAGTCGGACTCTAGCTGAGCCAACACAGCAACCATTTCTACTGCTTTCCTGCTCAATGCATCGGTCACCTCGTTGTGACGCCCCGGCCTACGTTCCCACTCAAAATCATACTCGGCCAGGAACTCCTGCCACTGGGCCTACCTCGGGGACAACTTCTTCTATGTCTTAAAGAATGTGTTTGCAACATTGTTAGTCTTGATCACAAAAGAAGTGCCCAGCAAATATACCCGCCATGCTCGTAGGTAGTGCACTACTGCCAACATCTCCTTCTCATGCGTGGAGTAGCATTGCTCGGCTGGCTTCAGCTTCCAGCTCTCAAATGCAACAGGGTGCCCATTTTGCACAAGCACCCCACCCACAGCACGATCAGATGCATCCGTGTGGACTTCGAACGGCCTATCAAAGTCTGGCAATTTGAGCACAAGTTTGGCCACAATTCGGGACTTGATATTCTCGAAGGCATCAGCACATGCCCCATCCCATGTCCACGGCTTGCCCTTTTGTAGCAAATCCGTGAGTGGGGATATCATCTTCGAGTATCCCTTTATGAATTTCCTATAGTAGTTAGCCAAACCCAGGAAACTCTGAAGCTCACTTACTTTGGTTGGAGCAGTCCAGTCCTTGATGGATCGTATCTTCTGAGGATCCATCCATACCATGCCACCTCCAATCACGTGGCCAAGGAAATTGATTTCCTCCATGCATAACTTGCACTTTTCCTTCTTTACGTATAATTGGTGTTCCCTTAACGCTAGAACACACAACGCAAGTGCCCAAGATCTTCTTCTAATGACCGGCTATACACAACGATGTCATCGAGATACACAACCACAAACTTATCTATTATGTAATGGAAAACATCATTCAAGAGGTTACAGAATGTGGCTGGTGCATTGGTTAAGCCAAATGGCATAACCCGAAACTAATAGGACCCATACCGAGTCACCATTGTCATCTTTGGCTCGTCGCCCTCCACGATGCGAACTTGCCAATATCCCGATCTCAAGTCCAGCTTGGTGAAGAACTCGGCTCCGCTGAGCCGATGAAACAAGTCTGCAATCAAAGGTATGGGGTACTTTGTTCAACCTACAGTAGTCCACGCACAACCACAATGTGCCGTCTTGCTTCTCTTGGAATAGCACTGGAGCACCATAGGGTGCCTTGGAGGGTTGAACTTTCCCCGAATCCAACAAGTCTTGGAGTTGTCTCCGCAACTCCTCCAGCTCTTTAGGTGACATCTGGTAAGGAGCTTTTGCAGGCGATCTCGTTCCTGGAATCAATTCAATTTTGTGATCCACTGCCCACCTTGGTGGTAAGCCCTTGGGCAGCTCATCGGGCATAATGTCACAAAAGTCGCCTAGGATCACTTGCACCATGGCAGGAATCTTAGCATCCACACCTGCTTCGGGTCCTGACTTGTGGATGGCTGCAAGGTATGTTGGCTGGTCCCTCTTCCAGCCTTTGGCTATCTGCATAACCGAGACCCTTTCGGTCCAAATGTCCTCTACATGGTTAAGGCCCTTAAACCCCCGAACGAAGCAAGGCTTCTTCAATTTTGTGATCAACATACCAGACAAGTGTGGCATGACCGAAACACGAGCTTTCATAAGAAAGTTGTTACCGAGTATTATGTTAAAAATCATCCATAGGAATGATCATGACATCAATGTTCCCCAACCATTTGTCGATTTGGACCGGCACTCCTTTGGCCATCCCAAGCACCAGCCTACTTTGGGAGTTGACAGCTTTGATGCGGTTGGCTTGCTTCTAGATCCGCAATCCATAGGCTTGCACAACACAATCCGACACGAAGTTGTGCGTCGCACTAGTGTCCACCATTGCCTCCGCCTCCTTGGTATTCAGGGTCATCGGTATGTACATCAATCTCTGATCATGTGCCTTCCTTCCTGAGTGGATGCCACCAAGTATTTGGAGAGGTGCCACTCTAGTTTGCTCATCATCTGAGTCGGAGTCAATCCTATTCACCAGGGCTGACAACTTCTGTCTTTTCAGGCAATCACAAGCACGATGGGGGCCGTTGCAGATGAAGCACCCTAGGTGGGTCTTGGGGTCCTTAAGGGACGAACCCTCCGTTGCCTTCCCCTTCCCCTTGTCTCCCTTGGATGGCTTTGCCTGCACTCTTGCTAGGCTTGGCCGGCTTGTCCTTTGACTTCTCGGCCCTTTTCCCCTTCGGGTCGCTCTTTGATACATGGATGTCAATCAATGCATCCACCTTTGCCATTGCAGTCTGGAGGTCTTGGACTCCTTGCCTTCTCAGCGCAAGTTGAGCCCATGATTGAAGACCCCGCATGAAGTTGAACAACTTGTCCAACTCGGACATCTCTGTGAAATCAAGCAACAAGGAACTAAATTCCTTAACATAGTCACATACCGTACCCATCGAACTCAAGTTGCACAATGCATCCCAAGTAGCCCACAAAGTGTTCGTGGGAAGGAACTGCTCCTTGAGTTCCTTCTTCAGTGTAGGCCAATCTCTGATGCGTGGCCACCCACCAGTCGCAGCGTCCTGCTCACGGGTTCACCACCAGAGCTTTGCATTGCCCGACAGATACATGACTGCCATCGTGACTTGTTCCCCTCCTGGAACCTTTCCTGCCTCAAAGTAGTGTTCGATGTCCCACAGAAAGTTTTTGAGTTCCTTGGAACTCCGAGTGCCTGTAAAGGCGTTGGGTTCAGGTATCTTTACCTTAGCCCGAGATCCCTCTACTTCGGAGGACGCCCACCTCCTCCTTCAAATGGACAATGTCTGGAACTAGAGCTGCCAGAACTTCCGCCACTGTTCCGCTTACTCAAGACATGTTGCTGAGGGATGTTTCCAAAACTGCCACTCGATCCCTTAACGCATCCATGCAGGACATTCAAGTCACCGCTCACTTGCTGTTAAAATTCCTCGCGCACCACTGAATGCAGCTCTGATACCAACTGTCACAGGGGTCGGAATTCACCCAAAAATTTCCTTTCCTGCAATGGTGCTGAGCAGTGTCCTGTACACTCTCAGCCAACCCGAACACACGCAGCGAAATAGTTTGGTGAGGTTTAGCAACAAGGATCGGGATCGAACAATGCAAGGTAAGGGAAATCTCACTTGCATTCACAAACTTGAATTACATGAACACGCAAAACCCTTACACGACCTTGCACAGTCATGCCCAAGTATATGCCTCGTGTTTCCGACACTTGCACTCCTCACTTGGACTGGTGAACTTCACCTGGGGAGTTCACGCTCAACTTTGAGGGAACTGGTCACAGTACTGTAGGCCTTCCTTTGCTCGACCTTCTGTGATGGAGTGTTTTCCTCTCGACTCTCTTCTCCAGTTGCCCCCTCGACCTTGAAGACCCCAGTCCTATTTATCCTTGCAGGGGGAGGATCCATGGTCCCTAGTTTTCAGGAAACAACCAGGCTTCCATAACCACCCTTATCCCTTATTTTCAGGATGCTACAGTTGGATAAGGTTGACTGCTCGCCAGCTCAGTCACTCGGTCAGCACTCTAACCGTGACCCCGTCAATTACACGACTGGAGTCTGCCGGGTCTGCTTGAGTGCCATCCGCACTCAGTTTGGTCATGGGCACCGCGCCCTTGCCTTGGATCAGTCACTGATAGCCTGGAACGTTAGTGCCGCTTGACCGTGAGCGACTTTCCCTAGCGAGTCTTGTGGAAGCTTAGGGTGTCCCTGTTGCCAGCCCTTGAGCACCTCTTGTGGGATCAGCCACCTGCCCATCGTCTGCCAGTTCACCTAGGAACAGGTCTTGCAGGAGGATAGGGCATCCAGGTCACCCGCCCTTGACCAAGTCTTGCAGGATCGCCCATGCCCGCCTTGCCTGCCACTTGGTGTCTGCCTTGCTCACCCAGGAGCAAATCTTGCGGGAGGATAGGGCATCCAGGTCACTGCCCTTGACCGAGTCTTGCGGGATCGCCCATGTCCGCATCACCTGGCAGCTCGCCTGTCTGTTCCAACCGACCCTTCGGCAGTCTTCCCTCAATCCTGTTCCTGGCTGCCATGCCATCGAGGGTCCACCTTGCAGCCATGTTCGTGTCCGAGCATCAAGGGGCTAACAGCTTGCTTGACCATGGAGATAGTCCTTGGTTGACCACAGGCTGTGTGCTCAGTCGCAGAAGCACAGTGCCTTGCTCCACCACAAGTGATGCCTTGCTCCACCACTGGCTGTGCCTTGCTCTATCACCGGCTATGGCTTTGGTCGACCATGGGCTGTGCCTCGGTCTACCACAGGTGATATCTTGCTCGACCACGGGCTGAGGCTTGCTCTACCACGGGCAATGGCCTGGTGGACCAAAGAGACAGACCTCGGTTGACCATGGGCTATGCACTCAGTCGCTCATGGGCAGTGCCTTACTCTACCAGGGCGACAGCCCATGGTCAATCATGGGGTGATGCCATGATCAACCACGGCCACAGCACTTTGTCGACCAATGGCAGTACCTTGCTCCACCACGGGCTGTGAGCTCAGTTGCACAAGGGCAGTGCATTGCTCCACCATAGGCAATGCATTGCTCGCCCATGGCAATAGCCCTTGGTCGATCACCTGCAATGCCTTGATGATCCAAGGGTTGTGCACTCGGTCGCTCACGGGCAGTGCCTTGCTCTGCCACCAGCGATGGCTTGCTCGACCATGATGACAACCCTTGGTCGATCATGGGGCAACTCTTTGATTGACCATAGCAAAGAGCTCCAGGTCAATCACAGGCAGTGGCTTGGTCCACCACAGGTGATGCCTTGGTCGACCACGGGCTGTGCCTTGCTCTAACTCGGGCAATGCATTGCTTCACCATGGGCTGTGCCTTTCTCTACCTCAGGCCATGGCTCGGTTGACCACAGAGACAGTCCTCGGCCGACCATGGGCTGTGCCTGGCTCTACATTGGGCGATGCCTTGCTCAACCATGGGTTGTGCCTTGCCCATCCACTGGCGATGCCTTACTCTACCATAGGCGATGGCTTGGTCAACCACAGGCTATGTGCTTAGTCGCTCACAAGCAAACCATGATCTACCATGGGCAATGCCTTGCTCCACTATGGGCTATGCCTTGCTCTACCATGGGCAATGGCTTGGTCGACCACGGAGACAGCCCTTGGTCTACCACGGGCTGTGTGCTCGGTCACTCATGGGCACTGCCTTTTTCTACCATGTGCAATTCGCTGCTCCACCACGAGCTGTGCCTTGCTCTATTACAGGCAATGCCTTACTTGACCAGGGCGATGTCTTCTCTACCACAGGTTGTACCTGGCCCTATGACGGGTGATGCCTTCTCAACCATGGGCTGTGCCTTGCTCTACCTTGGGTGATGGCTTGGTCAACCATGAAGAAAGCCCTCAGTCGACCACGGGCTATCTGCTCGGTCGCTCACAGGCAATGTCATCTCTAGCACGGGCAATGCCTTGCTCCACCATGGGCTATGCCTTGCTCTGCCACAGGCAATGCTTTTCACAACCACAGGCTATGCCTCACTGTACCACGAGCAATGGGATGTTCAACCACGGGCTGTGCCTTGCTCTACCATGGACAATGGCTTGGTCGATCATTGAGAAGGCCCTTGTTCGACCACAGGCTGTGTGTATGGTCACTCACAGGCACTGGCGTGCTATACCTAGGGCAATGCCTTGCTCCACCATGGGCTGTGTGCCTCACTCTAACATGGATGATGCCATGCTCAACCACTGGCTGTCCCTTGCGGTACCACGGGCAATCACTTGGTTGACCAAGGAGACAGCCCTTAATCGACCATGGGCTGTGCACTCGGTTGTTCATGGGCAGTGCCTCACTCTACCACAGTCAATGCCTTGCTCAACCATGGCAACAATCCTTTGTCAATCATGGGGCAATGCCTTGATCGACAACTGCAACAGCTCTTGGTTGACCACAGGCTGTGCCTTGCTCTACCATGGGTGATGACTTGTTTGACCATGGGCAGTGCCAAGCTCTACCACGATTGATGCCTTGCTCCACCATGAGCAATGGCAAGGTCGAGCAAAGGCTGTGCCTCACTCTACCACAGGCGATTGACTGCTCGACCATGGCCTGTGCCTCGCTCTACCACGGGTGTTGCCTTGCTCAACCACGGTTTTGCCTGGCTTCACCTCTGGCAATGGCTTCATTGACCATGGGCTGTGCCTCGCTCTAGCCCGGGTGATGCCTTCCCGACCATCAGCTGTGCCTTGGTCTTCCACAGGCAATGGCTTGGTCGAGCATAGAGATAGCCCTCAATCAGCCATGGGCAGTGCGCTTGGTTGCTCACGGGCTGTGCCTTCCTCAGCCATGGGCAATGCCTTGCTCAATGACAGGTTGTGCCTGGCTCCACCGTGGGAGATGCATTGCTTGACCACGGGCTGTGCCTTACTCTACCACAAAGGCAGCCCTCAGTTGCCCATGGGCTGTGTGGTCGGTCACCCACGGGCAGTGCCGGGCTCTACCTCGGGCAATGCCTTGCTTGACCATGTGCTATGCCTTGCTCTACCACCGGCGATGCCTTGCTCGACCACTGGCTGTGCCTGGCTCTAACCACGGGCCATGGCTTGTTCAACCATGGGCTGTGCTCGCTCTACCACTGGCGATGCCTTGCTCAACCATG
The DNA here is from genome assembly GCA_900174645.1 of Sonneratia alba. Taxonomy (NCBI): domain Eukaryota; kingdom Viridiplantae; phylum Streptophyta; class Magnoliopsida; order Myrtales; family Lythraceae; genus Sonneratia; species Sonneratia alba. Next base: position 4,371,240 of record FWPY01000027.1, on the reverse strand, counting down.
GGCTATGCCCTTGCTCCACCATGGGGCAATGGGTTGGTCAACCACGGAGAAAGAGCTCGGTCAACCACGGCTGTGCACACGGTTGCTCAGGGCAGTGCCTGGTTCCATCTCAGGCGATGCCTTGCATGACCATGAGCTGTGCCTTGGTTTACCATAAGCAATGCCTTCCTCAACCATGGCTGTTCCTTTCTCTAGCAAGGGCAATGGGATGTTCGACCATGGCTGTGCCTCACTCTACCATGGGGGATGCCATGCTCGACCATAGGTAGTGCCTTGCTCCACAACGGGCTATGGCTTGGTAAACCATGGAGAAAGCCCTCGGTCGACCACGGGCTGTGTGCTGAATTTCTCAGGGCAATGCCTGGCTCTACCTTAGGTGATGCATTGCATGACCATGGGCTGTGTAGTGCTCAACCACGGTCAATGGGATGTTTGACCATGGGCTGTGGCATGCTCTACCACAGGCAATGGGATGTTGACCACTGGCTGTGCCTCACTCTACCACAGGCGATGCCTTGCTCGACCACGGGCTGTGCCTTGATCGACCATGGGCTGTTACCTTGCCCAACCGCGGGCGATGGCTTGGTGGACCATGGAGACAGCCCCTGGTCGATGACGGGCTGTCTGCTCTGTTGCTCATGGGCAGTGCCTTGCTCAAGCATGGGCTGTGCCTTGCTCTAACACAGACATTGCCTTCCTTGACCAAAGGTTGGGCCTTGCTCTACCAGGGCAATGGGATGTTCAAACCATGGGCTGTGCCTCGCTCTTCCACGGGCGATACCATGCTCAACCACGGGTTGTGCCTTGCCCAACCATGGGTGATGGCTTGCTCAACCATGTAGACAGCCCTCAGTCAACCATGGGCTTTGTGCTCAGTAGCTCACAGGCAGTGCCTTGCTCTACCACAGGCAATGCCATGCTCCACCATGGGCGTTACCTTGCTTGACCACGTGTGATGCCTCACTTACCACGGGCTGTGCCTCAATCTACCAAGGGCTATGCTTGCCTGACCACGGGTTGTGCCTGGCTCTACCCTTGGGTGACTCCTTGCTCGACCACTTTGCGTCACTCAACCATGGGTGATAGCTTGGTCAAACTTGGAGACAGCGAATGATCGACCAGGAGTTGTGCACTCGGTCGCTCATGGGCCGTGCCTTGCTCTACCATGTGTGATCCCTTGCTCGAACATGGGCAAAGGCTTGGTCAACCAAAGGTTGTGCCTTGCTGTATCACGGCGATGGCGTTTGCTCGACCATGTCCTGTGCCTTGCTCTACTACGGGCAATGCCTTGCTCAAGCATGGGCTATGCCTTGCTCTTTCATGGGCAATGGCTCAGATGACCACTGGCAGTGCCATACTCTACGCCATGGATGATGCCTTGCTCTACCGAGGACAGGTGATGGCTTCTGATGACCAGCCTGTAATGCTCAGTCTCTCACAGCAGTGCCTAGCTCTTACCTCAGGCGATGCTTGCTTGACCATGGCTGATGCCGCTGCTCTACCACGGGTAATGCCTTACTCGGGACACCCCCATTGTGCCTTTCTATACCAATGGCAATGGCATGTTCGACCAACGGGTGTTGCCTTGTGCTACAAGGTGATGGCTTGCTCAACCACAGGCTGCATATTGCCCAACTAGGCCAATGCCTTGCTCTACAAAGGGCAATGGCTTGGTCGACCACAGGAGACAGCTGTCGGTCCCACACAGAGACTGCTGTTGTCGACCACAGGCGATTCCTTGCTTGACCACAGGGCATCAATGCGCTTGCGTCGACATATAGGGCTGTGGCTTGCTCTACCAAGGGTGATGGATGTCGACCACGGAGACAGCCCTGTTCAACCCATGGCAATGCCTTCTTGCTCTGCTGGTTGATGGCTGGACGACCATGGAGACAGCCCTTGGTCAACCATGGGCTATGTGCTCGGTCGCTCAATGGGCGTAGCATTGACTGCTCTACCAGAGTTGATGTGTTGGTCGCCACCAGCAATGGCTGCGTGCTCTACCACAGACGATGCATTGCTCTGAATGCTCCCGTGTCGTTACTGGTCTTGTCGTGTCGCTAGCTGGATCGACTTAATGGGCAGTGCTTGCTCTCAACCGCCCATTCAATGGCAATGCCCTACTCAAACACATCTGTGCCTAGCTCTTCACGGCATTCCAGGACTCGACGGGCATGCAGTTCCCTTCCAATCACAGACAATGTCTGTCAACCATGCTGTGCCTCGTCTATCTCTC